>JAMWET010007778.1:0-480149 GCA_024036415.1 Prochilodus magdalenae | reverse complement strand
TCATCAATAAGAACAGGTTAAATCTTTTTGCCCAACAAACATCTCAAACAACCTGTGTTTTGCTATCTGCCTCGCTCATTTTCTGAACCCGCATGTGCCTCATAATGTGTTAGAAGCTATAGCTGATCACATACAGACGAGCGCTGGCTACACGCGTGATCACAGAGTCGGTTTTAATGATGTTGCCCAAATCGAAAACAAGTTTGGTATTAAAATAGTAGTATTCCACAAGAGTAGTTCCGGAAGTTTAGAAAAGTATCAAACAAATGACAAACCACATGCCAAGACAGTGTTTTTGTACCTCCATGATGGTCATTATTACATGGTAAAAAACTTGAAAGCGTTCATGGGTGTGCCGTATGTTTGCATGTTTTGCTATAAGGGGTATACATCGGCAATGGATCATAGCTGTAAATATTGTTGCAATGTGTGTCAAGACGCTTTGTGTCACACTAAACCCCGGCGTGTCAAATATTGCAACGACTGCTTACGCTACTGCAAATCTGACTACTGTTATGAACAGCATAAAAAAAAGAAACAACAGCCGACTACAGGAGTGATGGCTTCCTCATGCGACCTGACCAAGTATTGTAAAAAATGCGGCCGTCGTTATCATGTTAGTTTAACAAAGCCAAAACCCCACAGATGCCTGTCAGGGCGTTGTGTTCATTGCGGTGACGAATTAGTGTCGGATACCGTACATGAATGTTACATACAACCAATCAAATTAAAAGAACCCAGCACATCATACATATTTTTTGACTTTGAGACGCGAGTTGAAAACGGCAAGCATGAAGCAAATTTTGTCTGTGCAATTACGTATGACGGTAGAGAGTTCACAGCAGAAGGGTCGGACTGCGTCGCGCGACTTGTCAAAGAGTTTAGACGTCCCAAATATCAGGGGTACACATGGTTGGCTCACAATGCGGGGCTGGTTTTGACAATTTCTTGCTATTGGAATATTTTTCTAAAGTGGGGATTGCCATCAGAATCACAATGATGGGGTGTAGACTGATCTCAATGTACGACGAGGCGTACAAACAGCGTTACATTGACTCGTATTCATTTATCCCGATGCGTTTAGCCAAGACTGCGTCAGCGTTAAATTTAACATGTTCAGAGAAAGGACACTTTCCACACAAGTTTAACCTGAAACAAAATGAAAACTACGTAGGTCCGTACCCCACCAAGAGTTTTTATGGCTACGACACAATGAACGTAAAGACGGAAAGCAGTTTGACGAGTGGTACAACACTGTCTCTGGTGGTCTGTTTGACTTGAAAAAAGAGTTGTATGTTTATGGTATTACTACGTGAGGCATGCATTAAGTATCGTGACGAGTTCATCCAGTGTACAAAATTGGACCCGTTTAATTATACAACTTTAGCATCGTGTTGCATGGCCGTGTACAAGACACATTTTCTTCCAAAAGACACACTAGCTCTGACACACAACAATGCGTACGTTAACCAACACAAAACTTTTTCAAATGTTTCTATTGAATGGCTTGAGTTTGTTAAAAGCACAAGAGATGTAGACGTTCACCACGCCCTAACCCATGGTGAGATGAAGTTTGGTGTGTACCATGTGGATGGTTACTACGAAAAGGATGGTGTACGAAAAGCCTTGGAGTTTAACGGATGTATGCATCATGGTCATGAATGTCGTTACAGTAACAACCATGTCCATCCAATGTCGAAGGTGTCGTACGGCGAATTACGAAAGCAGTTTAATACCAAGGTGGAGGTGCTTGTTCGTGCATATGGTCTTGATGTTGAAGTTATGTGGGAATGTCAGTGGACTAATGCTAAGAGGTTTGATTTGGATGTTGTGACATTTATGTCTACGTACACACAGCCTGAAAGATTGAAACCGAGAGATGCACTTTTTGGGGGTAGAACCAACGCATACAAGCTGTACCACAAAGCTAGTGAGGGTGAGAAAATCAGATACTTGGACTTTACCAGTTTGTATCCATTCTGTCAGGCCAGGAAGAAATACCCAGTAGGTCATCCAAAAGTAATTTTCAAAAATTTCGGACCTCTTGAGGAATACTATGGACTTGTCAAGGCAACCGTGTATCCACCTAGAAAGCTCCTACACCCTGTTTTACCATACCATTGTAATGGTAAATTAATGTTCCCACTCTGTCGTACATGCGCTGAGTCAGAGAATCAAGCCACACAGTGCGTTTTTCAATGAGGGAAAACTGTTCAGGGTCTGTCAACAACTCAGACACGGGGTTAGTATTGAATCATTGCTGAAGGCCGTTGAGAAGGGCTAAGTGTTAGTCAAAATCCACGAGGTGTGGACATTTTGCAGACAGTTCAGAGACGTTTGTCTGTGAGTCAGTAAATCTTTTTTTTCAAAATAATCCCTGATGTATTTACAGCACAGGCCTCCTCTGTAACAGCCTGTGCTGGGTAACACTCTTCCTGATTATACTGTAAAAATGTCTTTACGATTCACTCACAGAATAACGTCTCTGAACTGTCTGGAAAATGCACCACAGGTCTCGTAACAAATTGTGACTTGAACATAGCTTGTGGGGTCAACGGCCTTCAGCAATTCAATACTGAGTTGTTGACAGACCCTGATGGATCTTTTCCCTCATTGAAAAACGCACTGTGTGGCTTGATTCTCTGACTCAGCGCATGTACGACAGAGTGGGAACATTAATTTACCATTACAACGGTATGGTAAAACAGGGTGTAGGAGCTTTCTAGGTGGATACACGGTTGCCTTGACAAGTCCATAGTATTCCTCAAGAGGTCCGAAATTTTTGAAAATTACTTTTGGATGACCTACTGGGTATTTCTTCCTGGCCTGACAGAATGGATACAAACTGGTAAAGTCCAAGTATCTGATTTTCTCACCCTCACTAGCTTTGTGGTACAGCTTGTATGCGTTGGTTCTACCCCCAAAAAGTGCATCTCTCGGTTTCAATCTTTCAGGCTGTGTGTACGTAGACATAAATGTCACAACATCCAAATCAAACCTCTTAGCATTAGTCCACTGACATTCCCACATAACTTCAACATCAAGACCATATGCACGAACAAGCACCTCCACCTTGGTATTAAACTGCTTTCGTAATTCGCCGTACGACACCTTCGACATTGGATGGACATGGTTGTTACTGTAACGACATTCATGACCATGATGCATACATCCGTTAAACTCCAAGGCTTTTCGTACACCATCCTTTTCGTAGTAACCATCCACATGGTACACACCAAACTTCATCTCACCATGGGTTAGGGCGTGGTGAACGTCTACATCTCTTGTGCTTTTAACAAACTCAAGCCATTCAATAGAAACATTTGAAAAAGTTTTGTGTTGGTTAACGTACGCATTGTTGTGTGTCAGAGCTAGTGTGTCTTTTGGAAGAAAATGTGTCTTGTACACGGCCATGCAACACGATGCTAAAGTTGTATAATTAAACGGGTCCAATTTTGTACACTGGATGAACTCGTCACGATACTTAATGCATGCCTCACGTAGTAAAACAACATCGTTCCTACCATAAACATACAACTCCTTTTTGAAGTCAAACACACCACCAGAGACAGTGTTGTACCACTCGTCAAACTGCTTTCTGTCTTTATCGTTCATTGTGTCGTAGCCATAAAAACTCTTGGTGGGGTACGGACCTACGTAGTTTTCATTTTGTTTCAGGTTAAACTTGTGTGGAAAGTGTCCTTTCTCTGAACATGTTAAATTTAACGCTGACGCAGTCTTGGCTAAACGCATCGGGATAAATGAATACGAGTCAATGTAGCGCTGTTTGTACGCCTCGTCGTACATTGAGATCAGTCTACACCCCATCATTGTGATTCTGATGGCAATCCCCACTTTAGAAAAATATTCCAATAGCAAGAAATTGTCAAAAACCCAGCCGCATTGTGAGCCAACCATGTGTACCCCTGATATTTGGGACGTCTAAACTCTTTGACAAGTCGCGCGACGCAGTCCGACCCTTCTGCTGTGAACTCTCTACCGTCATACGTAATTGCACAGACAAAATTTGCTTCATGCTTGCCGTTTTCAACTCGCGTCTCAAAGTCAAAAAATATGTATGATGTGCTGGGTTCTTTTAATTTGATTGGTTGTATGTAACATTCATGTACGGTATCCGACACTAATTCGTCACCGCAATGAACACAACGCCCTGACAGGCATCTGTGGGGTTTTGGCTTTGTTAAACTAACATGATAACGACGGCCGCATTTTTTACAATACTTGGTCAGGTCGCATGAGGAAGCCATCACTCCTGTAGTCGGCTGTTGTTTCTTTTTTTTATGCTGTTCATAACAGTAGTCAGATTTGCAGTAGCGTAAGCAGTCGTTGCAATATTTGACACGCCGGGGTTTAGTGTGACACAAAGCGTCTTGACACACATTGCAACAATATTTACAGCTATGATCCATTGCCGATGTATACCCCTTATAGCAAAACATGCAAACATACGGCACACCCATGAACGCTTTCAAGTTTTTTACCATGTAATAATGACCATCATGGAGGTAAAAAAAAACTGTCTTGGCATGTGGTTTGTCATTTGTTTGATACTTTTCTAAACTTCCGGAACTACTCTTGTGGAATACTACTATTTTAATACCAAACTTGTTTTCGAATTGGGCAACATCATTAAAACCGACTCTGTGATCACGCGTGTAGCCAGCGCTCGTCTGTATGTGATCAGCTATAGCTTCTAACACATTATGAGGCACATGCGGGTTCAGAAAATGAGCGAGGCAGATAGCAAAACACAGGTTGTTTGAGATGTTTGTTGGGCAAAAAAGATTTAACCTGTTCTTATTGATGACCTGATCATGTGCTAGGTCACGCAGCTTACGCCGAACACCGCCATTTTTACTCATAGCTATGGTGACTGTCAATATCAAATTATTGTCTGTTTTAACACCTTTGTTGCTCTGCATAACCCTTTCAATAGCATCTGAAAATCTGTCAATGCTGTAACCATCTCTTGAAGACAAGATAACATTTACATCGGATGTTAAACTATCGCCTCTTAGTGTAACATCAATAACGCTACCATCACCAGCCAACACCCGAGAGAATGAAACAATGTTTGACAATACATCATGCACATAGGTTGCATATGAGGCCATGTCTGCGGTCGGTGCCTCGCGAAAATTCAATGTCCTGTGTAGCACAATGCTGTTAAACCTACTTCTCGGCACTACGGTATAACCATCTACAAAGCCGCCATACCTCACCAATTCCGCTATGTCACTATCAGACAAACCATAGTTAGGAGTTGTTGGCTCGAGTGATCTATGTGACTGTACACCAGCTCCTGTCTGCTCTGTGTTTATGTGTGTTGCGTTATGTTGCGTATGTGCTATATCACATCTGCGGCGTTTTGTTGACGGATTCTGTGTTGTGGCATTTCTACGTGACAAATATCCATTCAATGTGTTTTGTAGAACATTAGCAGTAAGTTGTCTATCAACATTTGTGTGTGGCGAGAATGTGTCTTGTAAACCATTACTTGGTGCTATAGTAGACATATACAGTCCCTGTAAACTAGGGATTCGTCTCTCTAAAGACATCTGATGCCATGTATCATCATTTGTTTCGCTAACACACGGATTGTTGTCTGACTCCCGACACCTTTTAGACCCCATTTTGTTGTTTGTTTTCTATTAAATATATATATATATATATATATATATATATATATATATATATATATATATATATATATATATATATATAAATAAAAACTATTTTGGTTTGTACTAATGAGATGGTTTATTGAATGAGTTGGTAAGTAAAATATATCAAACCTAACAACACTATGTTGTTGAAGAATCAGCAACATCCGAAAGTTTCAACTCCAACACTTTGTTGAGGCTATATAACACATTTGTGAAAGAAATCAAATGCTGATTCAGTTCTTTACACTCGGTTTCTAGCGCTTGAATACGGTTAAATATATGATAATGCTGTTTACGACATTCATGCACAAATTTCTGATGCTGTTGATTCTGTTTTTGAATTTGTTCGGTTAATTTCTTTATAGTGTTTTTAGACCTACGTTGAAGAGCCGCTTGTCTACGTTTCTCAATGGTGTTTTTAACAACCTCTTGTCTCAACAAAAGTCTAAGATCCTCATTTTCGCCAGAAGGGTAAGGACCGCTTACTTGTTTTTCATGTTCCTGATTTGCTCGCAAGTTTTCCCCATCAATGTCTCTCAGATCTCCCAGTAATACACCCAGTCCAACATCCAGCACAGCTCCGGCATCCACTGTTTCAGACACATTTTCTGCAAAACTGTTTTCGTTCCATGCATGCAACAACTCGTCGGACCATCCAGCAGTGTCCAGATCGGTGTACCCCTGTACGGTGTTCACAGTATGGTCGTTGTTGTGTAAATCTGTAAAGAGTCAAGAAAAACATTACACACTCACACATACACAGACACACACACACTCACATGCACACAACTATCGCAGCATCAGTACAATATAGCAAATAGACACATACCTGATGATTCACGGTTACCCCCAAATGTATGGAGTCCTTCGTGTGAAACAGGGCCTACTTCTCCAAAGGCTTCGTTTTCACAATTGTATGTACACCCGGGGCTGCTTGTTAAGCATGGGTTGAATGCATGCGGCGCAGATACGTCGTTGTGGACTAACACTTTATGTGTATCACAGGGCAAAGGCGTCGTGGGGATGGCCTCAAACCCTGGAGGTGTTAAGAGACCCGTTGTTTCAACTAGACGGGTCAATCCTACTACAGAAAAACATGCGAATTAGTGTCACACAACACATCCCCCGACACAAAAACAAAACTACAAAGCGTCTGTTTACTCACCAAGTGGATTTTCGTAATCCGATGTATTTGCAACTCCTGTAATAACACGGGTTAAGGGATTACTTTGATTAACATCAACAACTACATGATTTAATAAATAACAATAATAAACATAATAAATATGAAAGAATTTACCAAGTTGTGACAATCCTTCAATGCTCCTAATAGCAAGAATAGTTTCAAGCTCGGATGTACCTAGACCGAGGAAAAACCTGTTAAACAAGACAATTGAAGCGCTATTTAAAACGTCTACAACAGGAAATGTTAAATTCTGTAAAACACACTTTAAGTCTGTAAAACACACACTTACCAAAAACGACGGCCATGTTGCTCCCGATTGTGATGATTCAGTGGGTGAAATGCCTGTACCGCAACACCATCTATATACCCCAGTTTTCTCAAGACACACCCAGGATATAGTCTATTGAAATCCTTTGTGTTTGATTGGTTGGTGCTTATAGGTGTAATTACATCACCAGAACACATGCACTGCCCCACGCAATCAGACAAACACACACGCGCACACACATCCAGAGTTTACAGACGTTTATTCTAACATCAAACAACTTGGTACAAAGCCAGGCAGACGTCTTCAATACATAGCAGAAGACACAATCACACCTTTTAATTGTTTACACAACAGGGGTTGGCGACGTGACCCCCACACTCAACAACCCCCCTCCCATCATAAATCTTGTGGGGTTGTGGGGGGTGGTGTATCGACATGCTGACAAGACAGCCAGCTTGTCAAGCAACTCGACCTGTCAATCAAACTGACCTGTCAATCAAACAACCCTGCCACAGAGGGGTCATAAATCAAGGGTCATAAATCAGGGATCATAAATCATTGTGACACACATGGTGTATGCAATCTCATCCCAACCTGGCATCATAGTTTCAGGTTGGTTTGCTGCCTCAGGGTCCTAAAGGCTTAAATTTAAAGATGTATCAAAACATATTACAGGAGAATGTAAGCAGCCAGCAGTTCATGACCTCAAGGTGATAGGTGATACAACAAGTCAATGACCCAAAGCACACAAGTAGGGAAGGTAAAAAAATCCTGATAATGCTGTAACACATTTACAGTGAGCAATGGTCTAAAATTCCTCCTCAATGATGTGCATATCTTATCTGCAGCTACAAAAAATCTTTGGTGGAAAAATATTTGGAAGGATGATAAAGTTACTAGGTACAATAAATGATGATAAATTTAGACTGATATGGGCAATATGTATTAGACTTCTCATACAGAAGTAGTGTCTCTTAGTATGGCTGTGGGGCGTCATGTTTGCCAATCCAACTTGCCATGCTAAGTTGTCTGGAGTTGTAGAGGTTTCTAATGGTGTCCTGCGATAATGCATCCCATGCAGCCTGAACATCGTCGCTGTCCAAAGAAAAACAGGTATCTCCAAAAAGGCAACTTTACAGGAGAGTCCAAAAACTCATTTCATTTAAATGGAAGTCAATGGAACCAGACGTCTTTCCAAGCAGTTTTGGGCCATTTCTGTTGGTCCATTCTTCACGAAATTTCCACACAGTGTAAACAGTAGCTAATGTGATCAAATGAGATATAAAAGTCAAAAACCAAAAAGTTGATAATACATGTTTTTCATTGGACAGCAACGATATTCTCACAAAGTTGCAGCAGATTTTAAGGTAGGGTTGGAGGTGGAGTGACACTGGACATGTGACAACAAACTGTTTATCTTGGCACTGACCATGGTGCCTCCATACACAGATTTCTTAGTCATATCCACCACAACAAAAGCTGTGAAGACGACTCACTGGCATTCAGAGTCACTCCATGAAAGTCTGGCACGACACCATAGGAGTTCTTGGGCGACGAAGGTGGGGTGGTAAAGGCAGTCGATGTAACAGCCTGAATGCATGTAGCCCTGCGTCTAACAGGATAACTCACTAATAGTATAACCCATGAAGGGTATCACTGCTCACTTAGTATCTGTAATCGTGGCTGTTGGGTCAAATGTGTACAGCGAGGAGGCCGAGCATGAAACTTGAATCATTCGCATGTCTCACAATGTCAAACCTACCCGACAAGTTTCACTCCAATTCATTGGTTCCTTCTGGGTGCAACAATTTTTTTGATGATGTGTGTATGTATACAAAAACAGCCTTATGTATACAAAATATGTATACAAAAAAACTTGAATTTTTGCATCAAAATAATAATCCTAAAACCTTCTGTTGCTGTGCTAAAAAAAAAAAATCATTAAAGCCTAATTTAACCCAGTGAGACCAAACCAGGCAGTAAAACAATCATTCTCCACAAAGATCTGGCTTCTTTCATAACAACCAGATGGGCCCACTGAGGCACAATCTGATGTAGTGCGTGTCAGGATCACCCTGACAATGTGCAGAGCCGTAGGTACAGTAAGTATCTCAGCTGCTCTGTATCTTATATAACACGTCCCATCATTGGCCCACTCAGCTGGAGTCTCTGATTCAATACTGAAACGCTATGAGATACGCACAGATATCAATAAGGCTCTAAGAACTCTGGTAAAAAGGGCTGCTGGTAAACCTGTGTGCAATCAGTGAGAGATGAGCTAAACAGCACCATTACGGCAGCACTGCGTTGCACATATCGTTACAAACAGCACACACAATAAAGATCTACGTGCTTTCACATCAGCGGCATATTAGTGGTTATTTGATCAGTGCCATGTTCTTCATTTATGAACTAGGTGTTAGTCCACATTCAATTTCTCCACTCTAACACAAGTCACTGATTTGATTAGGGAATAAATATAATGGGTCATTACAGAAAACAAATAAACATTAATGCATCAGCTCGCAGTGCTGAAATAATGGGCCAGTCAGGCGGCTGCTATTGTGCTGTGGAGGCCCCTGGAGCTTTGCGTCCTCACTGGGAGAAACCTGCATAGCAACGAACACAAACACAAACGCCTTGACTGAGCCTTACGTATCCCCAACGTCAGACTTCTTATCTGGCCCTACATTAATCTCTATTTCTCTCCATCTCTGTCTCCCTGTGTGCGGGACTGTCTTTTTCAGCCACAGTTACAATACATTAAGGTGTTTGTAGTATAATCTAGCATAATTGTAGTGTAGTATAATCTCTACTCAGGAAATAATAATATCATGGCATATGATTAACATGGTCACAGCAGCAACATGGCAGAGGGAAAAGGATACGGGGGATAAACCTGATTAGTACATACTACAAGAATTTAGTTTTGGGCCTTTTCTCCATGAACACATTATTACAATAGACTAACATTCTGAAACAGATGTCAGTGATTCTCAGTCATCAGACAGATGGATGAACGTATATGGCAATAGTGGGACAAAAATCATATGCTTTTGTGATTGTCTTGCCATTCGGTGTCGAACAGAGGAGCTTGGGTTCCCCCTTTTGAGTCCACGTTCCTCTCAAGGTTTCTCAAGGGAGTTTTTCCTTGCCACTGTTGCCCTTGGCTTGCTCACTGGGGGCCTGGATGCGGATTTTCTCTATAAAGCTGCTTTGTAAAAGGCGCTATATAAGTAATCTTGACTTGACTGATATCTGATTTATTTATGCGGTATTTGTAATACTGTGTGTTTGCCAACTTCCAAGAATTCACCTCCCAAATTTTTGATTTACCAGCAGACAATTTGCACATTAAATTAAACCAGAGAAACTGCTAATTTACACCATTCCACCTAGAACACCTAATCAGCATTTACACGAGTGCAGACTTTAACTTAGTTAAATTCAATTTTACTTGAAGATTTATCACAATTTTAATTTTTAAAGTTTTTATGCCAGCTTGAGAAAGTGGGGTGCACTTACACTAGCATAATGACACCTATAGCTTATTTTTACTGGTGAAACATTACATGGTAAAATATTTGATTTATTTTTATGTATACATCGGTCAACACACATGCACCAGAACAGGGGTGTCCAATCCTATCTGTAAAGGGCTGTTTGGCTGTTTGGTTTCATTCCAAAGGAGCAGGAACTCACTTTAACTCACTTTATTATATATATATATATATATTATATTAGCCAATATCAACAAACACTGCTAGAGTTCCAATATCATCATTTATCCTTAATGAATACACTGCCAACTCTTATTTTCTTGGCAAGAAATGAGCATATTTATACTTCACTGCATGTAACTGTAATCAGATATAATCAGTTCAGAAAAGAACTGTTATAAATGCTTTCATTAACACTTTTAGTCATTTGTAACTATTTTAGATGTAAAGATGTTTTTATTACTCCAAGCTTTAAATCCGGTGTCCTTTCCTCTGCCATGCTGCTACCGTGACTGTCTCAAGTGGACACTCCACAGGAGAGCGGAGAGATACAGAGAAGCTTCTCTTTGAAACATGTGCACTCTTGCATAGATGGCGCAGGGTTAAAATCTGGGCCTGGTGGTCTCTGTGATTTGCGAGTGCATTGGGCTGTGTGTAATTGCCGAGTGGGTGGAACGGAGATCATCGGGGACACGTGGAGTAAAACTGGAAACGTGTAGGCAGAGATTTAGTCACTCGCAGACGGGGGGTCAAAGCTTCAGCTGAAACAGATGGAGGAGGAGGAGGAGGTGAGCTTCTGGCAGTAAAATGTAATATTTTCTCATCCTTATTAGCCACAACGTAGGACTAGCTTTTAGCACGTAATCACCCTTCAAGCCAGCTTAGTGCCCACTATTGTTCAAGGGAGCAGTTGTAAGTTATTACCTCACCTCTTGATTAGCTGCAGGTTGAAGGACAAAACCTTCCATTACTTACATAATTGCTGGAGTTACATTTGTTCCAAAATCCATTAATGCAGCCTGTGTAATACTTGCAAATCCATGAGAAGCTGGAGTAATGTAGGGGAGGCGGAGGCACTACTTAAGGCAGGGTAAAATGTAACCAAGACTATGTATACAGTTAAACACGTTCAAGTACATCTTGCTCCTGGTCATGTTGTTGCGCCCCCAGAGAAACATTCTCTAAGAACATCATTTTGACTTCCTGAAAGACAACTCTCTGGCTTTCACCAGAAAATGAACTTGTTTTTAACATAAGTGTTATCTCTGATTACTATATTATTTTAATCACTCTCGTTGTGGAAGTAATGCAGCACTCTTTCAAAGCATGTAATTAAATCACAGCATGGGCTAGCCAGGCTAAATTATAGCCTCTACACAGCAGGGTTAGTTTTACCATGCTGCTACAACCAATGAGACCAGCTCATTTTCCCTAATCTAAACTTTCAAAACACTTCATTTTTTGGAACAGGCTGTAAATCACACATTCATCTAAATCCTGTCATTTTTATTCATTTTTATTCTGAAGATATTTAATGCTGATATTAAAGTTGCAAAGCATATTTAGTTCAAACAACTTATGACTGTATTGAATTACATATGTTTTGCACATACACTGGTGATTCAGCGCATGTGCAAAATGTCTATCACAGGACCATTATTGTTATTATTATTATTATTATTATTATTATACTGCAGTATGTGCACTGTGTGTAGGAATTTTCATTTGCACTAATACTGCCTTTCAGACTTGCATTAGATACAGATATACAGATGCACACAGAGTACACTGATACTGTACATTTTCTCAATTGCTACACATGCATACAGTATATAGATTCATTTTTTTTCTACTCTTCTGTTGTGTTTCTTTACTTAGTAGTTGTATTGTAATTGTTAGACTCTGTAAACTGGCAGGTAGTGCACAGTAACTACTTCATTGTACAGTGCAACTGCTTGTTTCTCAGTGCACAATAAACCCTTAAATCTTGAATTGTGTTTTGTAGTTAGTTGATAAGATGTATATCTTAACTACCCTTTAATCTGTAATATTTAACCCCACCTAGGTAAGCTGTAGCTTTTAAACTCAGTCCACTTTCTGCTAAACTGCTGACAAACATCATGTGCACAAAGTAAAGTTTATGTTTATAACTGTAGCAGAGAAGAACAGGTTATTAATCTTTCTCAAATATCACCAAAAACAACATGTGCAAGGTTGTGCACCCTTTTCAAGCCACGGTATCAACAGCAGAAGCAGTCGGCTTGGTAACATATGTTGGAGAGTTTTAAAAGCAGCTAACCTTTGCGCTCTTGGATGCTGCAATAACAACAGATTTGTGGGCTATTGATTCCTGACAGTTTGTCTAAATCAGAGCATCTTGCAACGCTGCCATGTGCTCCTCTCAGCCAGCAGGATTACTTCTGTAAAGGATTGCTTCTGGGCCAGGCTGAAAAGATACTGACTTCTGCATCTTACGTTCTGCTTCACTTCATCATATGTCAAGTAAGGGTGGGTGATATGGCAAAAAATATAACCCCAGAATACTAGAAGATATTTTTAAAATACATTTTCATGAGTCTTGTAAAAAGAAAAGAAGCAACGACAAAAAAAATAGTGCCACATTGATAAAACTAAGAACTAATAACATTTTTGTTTTAAAATAGCATTAACAGAAATAAGATATTATAAATATCGATGTGTTAACTCTGGATGTGAGTTGCGTATGACAAAGAGTCTTCTTACTTCTTTTAACTGGTGCTATATAACACCATTAAATTTAAACTGCTGCTTCAATGCAAAAACACATAACGGTATTTACGTCTTTACCATGCTGGGCTACTGTAGCAACATTGCAGCTCCTGTGTAGGTAAGAAGGGCTCATCATTCTAAGTTAAGGGAAAAATGGTTTGTAGGTCATTAAAAACATATAGATCTGCATGCTACACTGCATTTCTGCTAATAGGTCTTCTTACATTTACAAATTACTGTGTTTTAATAACATTATTCTCTTTTTCAGACGCCTTTCTCCAAGTAGGTTTTAGGAATTAAATCTGTCTGGAATGAACTCCATCAAAGATCACACATATTAAGATGTAGCGAAAACTATAGAATAGCCCACCCCTTATGTCCAGTCACGTGCAGCACAGCTCGCTCAAGGGTTATGCACACCAAATCGCAATTATCTTCAACGAAAGGGCTGCAGTAATCATATTGGAGTAATACTCTCTGCGCCAGGTCCCCTGATCTTTGTACCTGATTTATGGTGCTTTGAACGAAAGATGCTGCTGAAAAATGCATCTGCTCTGAGTGGAAGAGAAAGCATCTCCAAATCATCTTCATATCGTTATTATTTTTCAGCAGCACTGGTCATAAGGTGGAGTGAAAATGAGGCACTCTCACGATCCATCTCCTCCATCTCACTGGCCATTAAAGGTTAAAAAGGCCCGAGACAAGTTCATAAAAAATGAGAAGACGGATGAGATTAAAAGAGCAGAACAGAGGTTAGGCAGCACACCGCCTAGAGCAAGTTGGCCCCAAAGACCTACATCAAGCGGGCTCAACCTTTTAGCGGGAGAGAGATCCTTTGCCAGCCAAAGCAGAGCACAGGCAGATAGTTTCACATTCCTGAGTATCATGAAACAATTTAGACGCAACACCACATGCCATGTTAATTCACATTGTCTACTACCAAATCGACATAGGGATCAGCAGCAGAGTCTCCTTTACTTTCTGCACTGAACTGATTACAGGGAACTGTCTTTAAAACTACAGGGAGCTATGGAAGTGCGTTATGTGGAGTGATGGAGTATCATCCAGTCCCTCTGGGATGAGTTAAAATGCCAACTGTGATCGAGAACCAAAATCAGTTCCTGATCTCACAACTGCTCTTGCAGCAGAATGGAATCGAATCCTCACAGCAAATGCTTCGAGAACGAGTGCAAAGCCTTCACAGAAAAGTAGAAGCTGTTATTGCAGCATGAAAAAACAATTTCCTTATTAATTCTCTCAATTTCAGATAAAAAAAAAGCATTGGATGAGCAGGCGTCTACAAATTTTTGGATATATACTGTAAAACACGCGAGGAATCCGACAGAATGAAGGTGGGTGAGCGTTGGCTGAGAGGTTCAATATTGTGTTCTAGGTCCATGTGGTTAGTGGAATACACGATTGCTTTTAGCTAAAGCAGCTCATGCATAATGTGATTCTGTGTGCATGTGGAGATGAGATGGAACTGTACTAAAACAGCATGAACACATGGGCTAAGCAATTAGCTAAAGCAGGAACTAAAAAATCAGCCAACGTCAAGATGCAATCTGCCTAAAGCCGGGTTTTATCAAGCCACACTATTTTCTGCACTTGGATGGGACAATAATCAGATTATGGGTGGCAGTGACGTAGTTGCGGAGGGAACATCCGACATTCTCTATTAAATAAAACAACATTTGCTATTTAAAAATTAATACTCCAAACAAATCGGGGCCAACACATGACCGAAAAGACATGATAATGATAGGTGTCCACCCCATCATAAAAAACAAGGAAACACATTCCTTCAGCCCCCAAAATGGTTTTACGGCACTGGCAACACGTTCCGGGCGAAGCGGGTCATGTATTTCATCACAATATCAAACTACACCGATATAAACGGTATTTATAGGTTTGCTTCCATTTATATCACCTATTTATTTTATTTATTTGCATGGTTTCTTTATGGCCAAGTGCTTCTACCATAGCTGCTTTTTTTGTTCCTTTTAATATTCGAACCAGGAGTAGAGCCATTTCACGTTACCACAACCTTTCCAATTTGAGTGAACTTGTCGTTGCTGTTTGCTGCTTAAGAGGCCATACTGATGAAAGTGCGCACAAACAGGGGGCATCGATGCACAGGAAAACAGGAAAACTGGAAAAGTAGTATACAGCTCAGAAGCTAATCAAACATGTTTCCCTCCTCTTTCTCAGTTATACCGCATATGCTGGAGAGACGATAAAAGTTTAATCTGTCAGTCCAGCTGTTTTATCCATCCTACAACAGAATGCAATAACATTTGCATGTACATCTCTTATTTCTTTGACAGGTCTCCTGGAGTTCATGCATTCATGCATAATGACTATTCCATCTGCTGGTTTTATGTAATTCTTCCTTCTAACAGTGCAAAAACGTGCTGATGTGCATGAAGTCAGATGATCTAACAAGTGCCCCGCTGCTGATCTCTCCACTAAACTTGATCTAGACTTCACTGGCAACCTCATGGCTGCTAATATAGCTGTGATCAATAATGAATTCCAACGAATCTGAAAATGTCACTGGAGACCATGCATCAATAATTGTGGCGCAGATGGGAATAAAATCGGAGCGCTCGGTGGCCTAGGCTACAGACCGTTTTACACACATTAGTGGAGCTGCTGGAGAGGTTTGATCTCAGTATGAAAGTGCCCCCCATGTTTCCATTAGCCAGCCCGACTCTGATCTTATCACATGCTTGCCCTGATCGAACTTCATGGATATTATCATATTTCAAGGGGAGCCACCAGTCAAGCTCCAAATTAGACACTGCCCTGTTACTATAGGACTGTTATGCATATAGACAGGTCTTCAGAAACGTGTGACTACCTCAGAATAACTCGGCAGATTCCACATACTTTAAAAAATAAAGCACAGGACCCCTTCTTCTTAAACAAAGTGCTCAGAAACGCTTTTCTGTCAAACCCAGGCTGAAAGATTAACACTCTTAACATTAGAATGATAAAAGTCATTATGCAAGTGGACACAATTTACACTGCCTACAGTCAGTGACAGGAAGATATGTTATCTATGGGAAATATTGATTAAATTCAGGAAATAAATGTGAGGGCTAAACTGTGTGCTATGCATGTTAAACTGTGCAGCTAGATTGAGAAAAAAAGGCTCCATACTAAATTCTGCAGTACTTAGAGCCAAGGCTATAATAGAAAAAAGCAGACCATAAAAAGCAGGCCATAGCTTATTGATATTTTATGTAAATACTTATCGTATATGTCTGCTTACATGCATTTATAAAGGAGAAAATGCTTAATTACAGTTTGATATTGGTTTCAAAGAGCAGTGTAGTTATTTTCAGGATGTTTCTTTTGGTTATTACTCCATCTAGTATATTTTTAAAACAAGTGGCTACATAACCACTTTCTTGATCAGAAATCCAGTAAGCATCAATGGCACAAGTTGTTAATAAGCACTGTCAGGGAACATTCAAACTACTCTCATCATTAGAAATATAGAGAAGCCAGAAGGAATTGTCTGGCATGTTATTCGGAAGGAAGATTTTACAAGGTTACCAGTAAATAAATGATGATAAATAAATGATGATATATTTAGACTGATTTGGGCAATATTTATTGACCTGCACACACAGTAGTGTCCCGCGGTATGGCAGAGAGCTACAATGTCCACAAACACAACAATTCACACATCTCAGCATGGAGTTGTAGAGGTTCCTAAAGGTGTCCTGTGATAATCCATCCCATGCAGTTTGAATATTCTCACACAGTTCCTGCAGATTTTACTGTAAGGGTGGAGGTGGGCTGACACCAGGCCTTCTGGATATGTGACAACAAACCGTTCATGGTGCTGACCATGGTACTTCCACACATTTGTGGTCGTCACTGAAGATGACCAGCTGCCATTCACACCAAGTCACTCCATGACAGTCTACCACAACACCATTGCAATCTTCCGTGACGTAGATGTGGTCTTTGGTATGTAGTCCTGCGTCATGCAGCCGTCTGCCAGTGGTGCTGGCACTAACAGAATGACTCTCACTGCTCGCTGGATGTTTGCAATGGTGGCTGTTGGGTCAGTCAGGTACAGCAATAAGGCCCGTTCTTGCTTACTTTACATGCAGAGTGGAGCATTCACTATGTGAAATCTACCCACCCAAGTTTCATTCCTGTTGGTTGATTTTTTCTGGGCGTAACCATTTGTGCAACTATTCTTTTGCTGAGTGTATATGTGCATACATCACTATGAATGAGCAGCTAGCATCATCATACTTGTCAATTGCAGTTTGGAATGCTGGCACTAAATACAGGCCGCTAGGAGAGGTGAAAGACTCAAGTCGACAAATTCTATCCTACAATCTGTTCACAAGTGGAATCAGGAGAGAAATTTGACTCTCAAATCCAGCTTCTGAGCGCACATGTCAGTGCCATCTAGACTGATTGCCTGGCATTCAGATTTGAATAGAATGTGAAGTGCAATGAAAACACGAAGAGTGTTCAGCACAGATGGTGCTCGGAGGCTGAAAGGGCCAAGGAGACGCATAGCCCTGAGACATGAGCGAGGAAATAATCTTCCAAAAGTGAGTGTTTAAGAAACAGACAGCGGCGAGGCCAAGAGATGACGGGTTACCACAGAGTTCTGATTTAAGAGCACGGTCGCTGATGGGAGAGAGATGTAAAAGTTAGATCCAATTGCTGTTGTCTTCCCGCTTGTCCCAGAACCCACTCTAACCTCGAATAAAGTGACTGAGAGACTGCCAAAGAAAGCTTGGACCAGTGATCGAGAAAGAAAATCGGACTGGATTGTCTTTGGAATCCTGAGGCAAGCGTGGCCAAAAGACACAAGAAAGGAATGAAAGGGCGAGAGCAGAATGAAAAACCTGCCCTTCTCCCCTGCGCCTCTCACTCTCGCTTAATGAACACCCCCCTTGTTTCTTAAGGGCGCAAGCCCTGAGGCTGCAAAACTACATTCGCGTATTGCTTATGATATAAGTTATAAATCTGAATATGGCCGAACGTGCTTGGCTTTAATAGGCCTTTCGGTGGCCCCTGGGGATTAGCGCCTGCTCTCGGCTGCAGGGATGAAGGCCTTTCGGTGGCCTGAACCTGCTGTGATGGAATGGAATGCAAACCTGCGGGAAGATTTCACATAATGGCTTCTCCAGCTGCCTGGCCTCTGGACACCACAGCGATGCACGGTGACCGTTCAGCCCCAGTGGGCACGTTTTACTCGCCCACCGCTGCAACTCATGCACCATTAACCTGGGGAAGAAGGAAAAAACCTAGACTCCTGAGACACCAGGCTTCTGAACCCAAACACCCACTCACACAGACATACCCGTCCACTCGCCCCTCATATTACTCAGTAAAATGGCTGAGTAAGGCCATAAATAAGCGCCGCGGAGGCTAAGCGGCAGCTCATGAGCCGAGCTTTAACAGGGGCTGAGAGATAGCCGTAAGCATTCACTCAGAATTTGTGAGGAGAATAGGGAATGAATCTGACACAGAGATGCAGCAGAATAAAGATCATCTAAACATGATGGTTGTGAATGCAGTAATTATGCCTGGTTCCACGTTTTTGAGAGAAGGCTTTCATTATACCTTCTAGAAGCTTAGCCGATAAAGACTTACTCTTCCAGCACCTAGTACAGTAAGAGCATGGAGCTATCTGACCTACTTTGAGCTCTGCATTATCAACAGCAATTAAGCGAAATGGCAGCCATCACAGACTCCTTCACTGACAGAGATATTAAATGCACCCATACTCCAGGGATGCGCTGATTTATCCAGCCAAAACAAAACAAGCCCCTTTCAAAATGGAAAATCCATGAGGGTCAAAGACACATGGAGGATGACAGCACAGAAAGAATCCCCAGATGGATGGCTGTTTCAGTACTATTCACTTCAAATTTCACAGTGCAGCTAAACAGTTAGAGAAGATTGATAGAGACGCTCAATTGCACAGAAAACAGAGGACCAGCGCAATTTCAAGCTGCAGATTTCAAGCTAGGACTTGTAATCAACTAGTTTGCTCCAGCAAGGGGCTGCATTTGAGTGTGCATGAAGATTAAAGGTGGGCAATAAGGCAGCATCGTAAAACCTGAAGACATTTTCATGATACTGCATTTACTTTCTCTGAAGTTTGCAAGCAAATTGGAACTGATAATATGCACCAGTAAAAAATATTGTGCTACATTTTAAAGCGGCCAATTAAAAAACTATAAATCTAATTTATATTAAATATACTGTATGTAAAATATGTATAAAGCAATACAAGAAAAGGCAAACAAACACTAAAATTAAATGAACAAAATGAGAAAAAGGCATTACGGTCTGCCATAAAATCAGCTACTTGATACTAGGCAGTTTAATTGGCTACTATTGAGAAATGTCTCTCTATGAAAGGTTTAAATAAAAAACAATCTTTTCATGACACTTCAGCTATTCAATATTTTCAGAAGTACTGACTATAACCACGATATAAGCAAACGCTCACAGAGCACTTTATTAAGTATACGTACTATATATATATATATATATATATATATATATATATATATATATATATATATATATATATATATATATATATATATATATGTGTGTGTGTGTGTTCGTCAAGCTCCTTAATCACTGGACACAACAAAACGTTGCTCACAAAAAATAGAAATATATACACACATACAGTCATTGTCAATTTTGCCAGCTCCATTTTTCTGTGAGCAACGTTCTGTGTCCAGTTATGAAGGAGCTTGACCAACACAAAGTGAGCAAACTGAGCTATTGTCTCTAACTTCACATCTACAAGGCAAGTGTTAAATATTCCACCAGCCAAATAATACCTGCTCTGTGGTGGTCCTGGGGGGGGGGGTATTGATTATTGATAAATCAGGGTAAAGAAATTGTGAGTGAGTAATCGTAGAACAACAAACTGTGACTATGTGGAAAGTAGACAATACAGGTAGATACAAGGTAGGTATACTTCATAAAGTTCTCAGTGACTGCATATTTATATAAATTAGCAAGGCAGCTCTAAAATGTGTCATATTGCCCAACCCTAACGGTACAAATCAGTGATTTAACACATGCTCACATCCAAGCCTAATAAATGTCCTGCTAATTCCACTCTGACCCCTTACAGACCCACAGGATTAAACCTATATGCTTTAAATCCTCTCTATTACTTCAGTTGTACTCCCAAGCCCCACAGCCTTAGTGTGTTTTCCATCATCGGAGAAGTGTTTTTTACTTTTCCCAGCCTCAAAGCAATACACTATGCGTGTGCCGATAAAAAAAAACGCAATATTACCTTTACAAATGCAATATTACCTTTTAATAATAATTGCATAACCTTGTATAACAGTTTGATATCACAGCATTGTATAAATAATAAAAAACATACGTGCAAGATCATACGTACATGAATCTAGCATTCAGATTGTTACATATGAAAATGTGTTGGTGCTTATACGCAGTACCAATCATAAGTATAGATACACCCAACTATTACTAGGTAAGAAAGCTTTTTACCCCTGTACAGTTGCCTGTTTTGTAGCTTATTTAAGGTGACTGTAGTTTGAGCGAAAACTCACTTTTATTGTAAATCAATTCACCAAGCTAAAATAAAAAAACGTTCTATGAGTAGCCGTGTCTAAACTTTTGACTGGTACTGTATGCTGGCGATCTCTGTCTTTAAAACATCACTGATGGCAGTTCATATCCTTTAAGGGGGAATTTTACAGATTTTTCTGGACCACTGTGAATAATTCAGAGCCTGTGAGTTCCTCTACGATGAGGCATTTCCCATCAAACCACACTGAATGACTTTGTTTATTTCTTAACGATTGGATTATGCAGAAAATCACTGGAATTTCCCCTTTCTTGAGTAGTAGATCTCTGGTACTCTGCCAGGCACAATGAGTGTTACACGGAAACATGGCCACCTTTACCTTGAGCCGCTAAAGTGCTCAGAGCAATGACACACTAAAACACATGTAAATGTCAAATAAAGCATGGGATCCCAAAGTAGCAGCGTAGTGGAAACGTGTAAAATATGTTAGATGTGGTGACATTATTGTCAATTGTACATTTTAATAATATTCTGTTGTCACATTATAGTGCTATGTAAAAGGATGATAAAGGTCACCAGGTACAATAAATGATAATAAAATATATGGCCAATATTTACTGAGCTTCACATGCAGAAGCAGTGTCTCTTATTATGGCGATGAGCCGCATGTTTGCTAATGCAACATGAACACGTTTGGGCATGGAGTTGTAAAGGTTCCTAATGATGTCCTATGACAATCCATCCCATGCAGCTTGAATATTCTCACATCGTTCCTGCATGTGTTGCTGTAGGAGTGGACATGTGACATGTGGCAACAAACCGTGACCCCTGACAACAGTGCCTCCACACACAGATTCACTGGTCGTCTCTACAAAGATGACCTGCTGCCATCAATCTATCACAGTCTAGCATGCACCACTGTAGTCGTGGTGTTAAGAGCAGTCATTGTAAAGGTGTGTGCATGTAGTGCTGCATATGCAAGCCATCTGTAAATGGTGCTGACACTAACAAGAGAACCATGGAGAGCATCCCTGCTTGCTGAATGTCTGCAATCGTGGCTGTTGGATCAAACAGGTAAGATAAAGTCCATCCTTGCACACGTCACATGCACAGTCAAGCGTGAAACTTAAAATCATTAACATGTCTCACAATGGCAAAGCTACCCACCAAGTTTCATTCCATTCGGTTCATTTCTTGCGGGTGCAGCTATTTGTGTGATTATTATTTTGATGATGAGTGTATACGCTGTATATATTCGCTGAAACCTTCTTGTGCGCATGCAAAGCACAGACAGCAGTTGATGACAGATCATAAATATCACAAAATAGATCCAAAACAAATCCATACTGGCAATTGTCTACTCATTAAACTCTCACCAACCCTACAGCCTGGTCAGCATCTGTTACTGGTCTTCTCAGGCTTGCTCATCATCACTCAGCTCCACACGACTACTGATGGTCACTACCTCTGCATTAGAGATTCGGCGGAGAACCTCAACAGCAGCACTCAAGTAATCAAAGTGCTGAATGAGACTCAGGGAAATGTATATTTTACAGGAACTCTCAGGGTCAGCCGTCATATATCTAAAAGGGATAAAGGCAGATTTGTCAAGGGCAGTTTAGTTTGACAGACCGTGCCTGTCTGCAGGAGCACACGATGCTGTGTGTTCTCTCCATCTGCCAACCTATCACTGCTCCCTAGCCTCCATCTACTGAGCCACTGCAATTCCTCTAATGGCTTCTATGGGAAGACAAATAGGGCAGGTTCCGCTATCGTAACCTACAATATCAGATTAAATAAGGTCAACTCTTCAAGAGACCCCCCGAGGAGATGATGATGATAGACGTAAAGGGGTTACGCTTTGACATATGACATGTGTACCCGGCTCCTCATGTAATAGCATGCACTGGAATGGCTTCCAGTGGTTCCTTTAAATAGCATTGTGGTTAGTCTATGTGATCTACTTCTTACTCCCTAAGCAATGGAGACATAAAATTGAAGGTTGTACTAGGCAGTACAAGTGCCTCCACCATTTTTGAATCCGTACTCATGAGTTAATTTTATCACAGCACTTAATATGCTTCATAACACAGAGGTGATATATAGGGAAAGAGCATACACCTCAGGAATGCATCTGTACAGGTCAGACGCCGAATACTTTCCCTCTATACCATGTGTTTGACATCTGTACTGCACGTGAAGCCAGTCTATAAATCTCTTTGGAATGCCTGTAATGAACCTGCAAACACGCTAATGGATGTCCTGCTGGTGAAGAGAAAAACTGAAGCAAAAGCCATCAAAGCAAACATGACCACTAACCCTAACCTCATCCCATACCTTAACTGTCACACCAATGCCACTGATGAACCGCTAATGCACTACATGTGGTACCTCTGACCTCCTATGAAATATCAACCTCACCACAAGAGCAGTAGCTGAGCACAGCACGCCTGTGAATCATGCTGTCCTACGCAAAAGCCAGGCACCACCCTTCATTGATCTGGGCAGTAAGGACTAATTAAGATTCCTATTAGAACAAACACATTTAAAGGGCTCATAATACATTGCATTGTTTTTTTTTTCTCCTCCCTTGAGGTCTTGGGTGGTGTGAAGATGTTAAACCCTGTGAAGAGGGTTTTAGGGTTTACGTGCGGCTGACTGGTAAGGTCTGTTAGGGTGGGTAGACCAATATGGATGGACAGGACTAAAACTGGAGTGCACGTAGTTTATTGACATGACGCAGTACAAGAAACAAACACTGAACAAAACGAAACATAAACGGGAAGTATTTACACTGCATACTAGGTATCAGGCTTAGCTATAGCATTTGAAGCAGTTGCGAGGCTGTATCCAAATGTCCACCCCACACTACCAGCGTCTAGTGTCATGGGGAGAGAAAAAAGAACATCTCCTAGGAGCCCCCAGGTCTTAAACCCGAAGTCCCGCCCTTGGAGATCCCATTCCCTACTAAGGGGTTACAATACTGCAGTAACATACACAAAACGAATATCAGCGCTCAATACAAACAACCTAGGTTACAACAAATCATTGCTAGTATACCATTGTTGGGGCCCATCAACTTACAAGTTAATTATTCCCTTTTTCTCCCACAGGTTTTTAAATGATGAATAGACCAAATAGATCATAGAATGATGGGGTAGGCCTCACCTTACCACATCACAGGTGGTCAGTCAACTGTTCTGAGGGCACCAGTGGTTTCTTTGTTAGTTTTGGAATTCTTCTTCTGTTCATTATAATTCTATTATCATTTTCCTCTTGACTATACATTCTTTCAGACCCACAGAACACATCGCCTTCTCACAGTGGAAGGATGGACGGAAACACCTTTGGTTCATTTAAGACCTAAAACAAAATTGGAGCTTGATTTTGTGAAAACCTTGAAGTCTATAAGTTTATCTGATTATGACAGGTGTGGCGCTCTACCAGGGTCGTAAGGTCGTAAGGTATTCCACTTTTGCCTATAACTTAATAATTTCAGAACTCTAAGTTCCTCTTTTCTTATGCAAATGTATTAACATATTTAATCTCTGCAGGAGTGTCTCTGGAAAATGTAGAACTTAACAACCCAATGATCACTTCGACTGGAAAAAAGGTCTCTACTGTACCTACACTACTGTATCTGTAATAAGTATTGCTGGGTAAAGTAAGAGGCATTCTGTAAAACATTAAAATGCAAATGAAACAGTCATTTTAGACAGTAGAAATTACATGCTCGTGTGTCCTTTTGGGAATGTGCAAACTGAGCCTTAACAGGATCATCAGGGACTGGAACCCGATGAAGCCATAACAGTATTACAGACGTATTGCATGAGCGTGCAAGTGGAATCTAAACCTTCCTGCTGCTGCTGTTTTCACAAGCCTTGGTTTGATCTCATCTTTCCAGTGTGGTTTTTGGAGGTGGTTTCTTCACTCGCTTACACGTTTCTGCACCCAAACCTTTACACTTTAGACATGCTATGGAACGAGGAATATGGTCCAAAACCTACAAGCCAAAGAGCACATCTGCAGTTCAAACGTAAGGCAACAAATAACAAGAGGCAGGCCAAGTTTGAACCACTGTACTGCATAACGTCCTACAGCAGATCATAAAGAGATCGAAAGCTGGATTATGTTCTGCAGGCAGTGCAAACTTAACTATAGGGCAGCTCCAGGTAAAATTACATTACACTTTACTGTAACATTTTCCACCAAATTAGTATAAAAATCTCATTAAGGCCTGTTACAACACCATGCACCTTTTAATTACATCACATAGATGAGCTATAAATACAACTCTTTATGTTTTTCCCTGTGCATATAGAATTTGCATAAAAAAATGAACAAGTGTTTATTTGGGCACACTGCATGCATTTGCAATGAGGGCACATGGGTAAACTTACATCAAAGGTTTAACTAGTATTTATAACGTATACTGCAGTTTGGAATAATTGTTAACATGCATATACGTTAAGCATGCAAACAGCTTTTACAGTGGGCCTTACGGCAAACTGTTTTCCATTCTTACCTCTAATGAATGGAAGATGTTTACAGCATGAGCGCACAGTGGAGGTCTGATAGGTGTTAGAAGAAATGTTTTTCAAATACCTCATAATGTCTACATCCGACAGCCCAGTTCTGCTGTAGGAGGCAAAGCATAAAGCTGTATGTACTCTGGGCAGGTAAACAGTGGAAGGGATTTGAGTGGCAGATGCAGGAAGGACGAGTACAGGGGCGAGTGATTGGCAGGCACGAGTTGGCGCAAGGTGCTGTTTGAGATGTTACCTGTCAGCCAGCGGTCTGAGAGGAGGCGTCTCCTGAGACAGTGACGGGCCAGAGGTTTCCTATTCGTTTGGGCTGCGATGACAGGCTGACTCATTCTGTGAACCAGGGGCTGCTATAGGCTATGGAGCCCTACTCAGATATTCTTTCTCTCTGTCTCTCTTTCTTTCTTTCTGTCTATATCTCTACCTAAAGTTGTTGGATAACGTAATGGAGATGCAACAAGTTTAAAGCATGTATCTCCCTGGAAATAATAAAATGATATTAATATGAGTAAAGTGATCTTAAATGTACCCAACATAGATATTTTTCTAATTACTGCACTGTTGTAGCACTTCAGTGCAAATAATTGCTTCACTCTAGTGATCTTGTTCCACCGCAGGCATACATTTTTTGGAAACAAGCAATGTTCATGAACAATCATGGACCTCCAAGCTACAGAGCAAAAGATCCATACAGCTTGTTATAAGCCCACAGTTCAAAAGCTAGCATCTATGATGCTGTATGGGCATGTGTTAAGACATACACATACATACATATATATATATATATATATATATATAGGTTTTTGAGCAACACATGCTGCCATCCAGATGATGTCTTTTTCAGGGAAGGGCTGCCTATTTTAGCAAGAGAAGGCCAAACCACATCCTGTATTCACTACAGCAGCATGGCTTCAAACTGAAAGAGTCCACCCGGACTAAGAGTACATATGTCTACAGCACTACGGAATTTGAGCAATGCTGTCATCACAGTCCTTTGCAGTGTGTTTATTTCAAATGGATGCTAATCCTATTATTCTCTTAGAGAAATGCCAGACAGTCATCTCATATAGACTGTACTCTCATATAACAGCAGCTCACGACTGATGTAACAACAGTATGGGTTCATCAAAGCACACACACAAACAAGCAAAAGGTGACGTATGTTATGTTTCCAACAAATTCAGCCCTGGAGGTATAATTTTACTGACCTTTTGACAGAAACTAATCCAATATGCCTACAGATACTCTCAGTATTAAATTCCCCAAAGGCCTGGAGAGATCTCTGTCAATGCTAAAAGCAGCAGCCCATAGGGATCCTGTGTTCTACAGAGTCCAGGCTCTTTCACTTGGTCATCCATAAAACAGGAGATAGAGGGCCCAGCTTAAGCGATCAGTGTCAGTGGAGGTGACACTGTTTCTAAAGTTTCTGAATGCTGTGACATTTGGCGAGGAAACGGTAACCTTCTCCTCGCAGCTCCTCTGAGTCTGCCCGTCAGTCAACACTGTCTCCGCCTTCCAGCGCATCCCCACAGCTTGCAGCCTAGCGTTGCCAGTGATCAGACTCGCCAGAATAGATGAACACTACAGACAGAATGAGTCAAATGTCCCAAATGTCAAATGTTATGGCACAGTTGCTAAGTTTTTTGGTGATAGTCTACAGTTGACAAGTTGCAATAAAAAATATATTGCTAAATATAATAAACAGAAAAATGCCCTTTTCCATGCAGGCACAATGCAATACAAAACAACCCAGATAGCTTTCACTGGTATCACCATTCCTGAATTGCAAGAATTGTGGAAAACTATTAGCGTATTAGCGTTTATCCTCCATGACGATAAAAATCTATTACCTGTTATTTCTAGCTCAAGTCAATATGGAAAATGTTCTGATCCTAAATTAGATTCATGCTGTACTGTTACACTACATGCAACATATATTATAAAAGTGATGTGACTATAAACTAGCTTTTAAATGAATGTTTTAGCAGGTATGGCTAGCTAGCTCTCACTGTTAGCTTACTCCTCTCCAAGTCTCCATTCCATCACAGAACTGGTTTGAGGCTGTGGCTGCTTTATTCTTGGCCTCATCCACCCTGTCTAGATTCTAACAATGCTAATATTTCTCTGCAGCTACCCAGTAACACCAAAGAGCTGTCTAGATTCAGCAGTATGGAGTTTCAGTGAGGAGTTTCTAATTTCATTAAGGCTGTGCATTACATCAGCAAATGCTTTTGGTCACTGTTTACATCATGTTTATATATTAAATTGCTGGGTGCATTCAGTACAACAGTTTTCTCACAATAACGCACATTTGTTTGCGTTCAGATGAGCCTACACAGAAAATGCTTCATGAATGTATTTTTGAAGTAGGTCAAGGAATACAGACAGGGACTACAGTGTGCTATCAAACCAAGGTTAAAGCCCTTAAATGACTCCTACATAATAACTACTCCAGTTTGGCAGTATGCACAGTAATCCAAATACATTGGATAATAATTCTTAGGATGGAACAAACATGAGATTATAATGGGGGTAAGAACAAAAAGTAATTAAATGCTGTTGGGACAGGACACCTATACACGAGGTGGGGAACTATGACTATTAGTGCTAGGCTTTTAGTTCAGGTCACAAATGTTAAAAGGGAATAAAACACTTTAAACATCATGATATTTTTTACCAACCCATCATGGGATAAAAGTATATAGCATTAAGCCAGTTCACATCTACATTAAAAGTGGATTTAGATTCACTGGATGGGTTAAAAAGCGATTCGAAGCCACCAGTGTGGCTGGTCAACAATGTCTGGTTTGACATGACACTGCATCTGGAAAGAAAAGCCCAAGAAGGAAACTGAAGCCTTAACAATTGTCGTCCATAGGGATGTATGAAGTATGCCACCTTGACATTTAAAAAGGCCCAAATGAGGGAGTAAAAGAGTCGGCCAACAGAAATGTATATAAGAGCAGCTGGAGGACATGCTAAGTACTGTTCGCCTTTGGTTGAAATATCTCTTCCTTCTTCCTCCGAATCCAACACAGCCAGTACCAGTGACGCATGGCCATTATAGCAGGCTGTTTCCTAACAAAGCTAATTTGTTACATTATAACTCCTGTTTCGTCATGAGAGATGTCTGATGCTAATAACATGGTGGGCAATACGCAGGATGGCACTTGCCACATGATGTAAAAAGATTTCTCTCCCTAGGTACACCAGAGAGCCTGTAGGGGTAAATGTCCTTGGTTCCATGCTGCCCAGGATTTACAAGGCAGCAGGTATTAAAACTGTATACACCACCCACTATCTGTAGAAGTCTGGAGAAACTTTCTGGTATAGGGCTGGAAGCAAAGAAAACTGTGGCAGGAGAAATCGTTCTGACACCCTAACTTCATTGAGTGGAGTCGCTGGAGCAACACTCCAAACCGCCCATGCTCAGAGCTGAGGCTTCCCAGCCCACCAGATAACTATGAAGTGCAAACATGGTTGAAGACTATTACGAGTCATGTACCATTAATGGAACTTATTATAGACTGATATAAATAGTAATCATAATCATTAACAGGTGTTTCATCCAATTAGTGTAAGTTTTGCCCATTATCCTGCTTATCTATCAAAACTCACACTGAGTGGTGCCATTTTCTAAAAGTGATCTAATCACAAGCTGCTCCAATTCATGGCGTGTCTAAGAACATCATTCCTGGTCAAAAAGTCACAGAAATGTGCATCATGTGGCTTATTGTTTCATTTTACCTTCTATGTAGCAGATCTGCAGGACTCCATCAGTGAAGAGTATGGTATAGAGGTGCTCCCACCGTTTTCTATAATAGCAACTAACTGAAACGCACTGGTTAGGCTGCTACTTGTATTCACAGTCAGTGATGTATTAAGAACTTTCAGAAGCCAGCCTTCCTGTCAGTTCCGAATTATGTTAGGGGTTAATCTGGCCTTCTGCAGGCTTTCTTTACATAAGGCCTACTGTACAGCATCTGAAGCAATGGGGGAGCTAAAGAGAATTAAGGAAGAATAAAAATCCTGACTCCAGATAACTTTCTGTTCAAGCATTACAAGCATTACTCATTTTGTTTTCAATCAAAACTTAACAAGTAAATGATTTAAATTTACTCTAATATGCATGATGATTATATCTAACAGGCAAAATAAAAATGGCAGACTTATTTTCAATTTCATGAAAACCATTAGTGCTTTTTTAGAAGGCCTACAAGGCTCTGAGGGTTCTCCAATCCATCTGATTTTGATGTTGCCAGATTGATTGTTGTTTAGTATATTAAGGAGCTTTTTATTCAGCAATTACACGTCATTTATGCAAACTAGTTGGGTTATACTTCAGTTATAGAAGTGAGCAATGAAGTCCAAAACATGCTCGCCATTTAAGTGGTTAACGATATGTGATATCACCATTCAGACTGCTTAGTTTTAGAACCATGGCCATAACTTCGCTGTCTAATTAACCTGATAATGTGAACGAGTTTGTAGGGCTGTTTTGACACTAAATAAATTTTGGGATTTTATCTAACTAATGAAGCCCACGATTGCACTGTGCTACAGGAAACTGGAAAGACCAAGCATGGTGATTAAAACATTGTAAAAACTAAAATGTCCCAAAATTGGCATCGTGCTCTTCACTACAGCTGTTCATTAAGAACAAAGAGATGATTTACATGAATATAAAACAGTGTATGTGTTATTTATCATCTGCTTAGCTGAACAGTGCATACAGAATCTAAAAGGAGAGAACATGCAATATTGCTAGCACTAAATATGAATTTAAATGAAAGTTTATTTAGTGCTAGCTCAGTGTCTGGATGCCTGCCTGCATTATTTCTGCACTTCATACTCTCTCAGATGGTGTTTATACCAAAGCACTGTCTCTAATGGCCCTTAAACAGGCCCAGGCTGTGGGGCTTGATCATGATGGCTTATGAATGCAACTCGTTCACACGTATTAGGCTCAATGGCCTGCATGAGATGGGCTACTGTGACCCCTGCTGTGAGAAAGCCCCCCAGGGGTCTAACCATGACACCGCACCACGCACCACCAACGGGGCCGAAGAGGTCTTAATCGTTTTGTGTGTGTGAGTGTGCATGTGTGTTTAGGGAGAAGTGATATAGGTGGACATAAGCATTAAACTATATCAGGGCAGTGTGAGAATAAGATGAATATGAATAATTATGACTACGCAAATCATACATTATAGGAGGACACAGAAGGTCATGGCATACCGCTATTATTATAATAAATGTCTTTTTCGCTTGACCAGAACTCATAACCCATCCAATAACAGGTCTCTCCGGGCCCCCGGAGTTTCTTTCATAAGGCAGGTCTGGACAGTACTCATAAAATTCAATAGAATAATAATTATATAATATGTAATTGCATGATAACTATATAAAATATCATGGGATCATATTATGCAATGCATGCCCAAACGTCACATGCTTCTTTTGAAACAATGGACTGTATAGTTGACCTGAAGTTGTTTCTAAATGTTTTCAAGTGAGCACTTACAGTTGACTGGGGCAACTCCACCAGGGCAGAAATGTGAAAAACTAACACTGGGATCTTGTAACACTGACACACTGAGCCATGTCGAGTCCTTTAGTATTCTCCTGAGAGTCACTGGATCTTCTGAATAATAAGGTTGTTTAGCAAGTTAATACTCTTGCATACTGAATAATGTTCCATCAAAGTGAGCCTATGGTTAACCTTCAACACGATTATACAACTCCACTCAACAGTGTTAGCCTGCATATAGCAATGACTGCATTTCCACTTAACAATGACCCTGTTATTCAGAGAATGCAATGACATATAAAGCACAATGCATGTATGTGTGTATGACCAAACATATCAGCTATGGAACATGTTTGTTTATCACAGAGAAACAACAAATTAATTTTAAAGATGTCAATCATTTCCTCCATAGAGAAATCAGCTTAGACGAAAAGACAACATGACTTCAGAGTTTGCAGAGGTATCTATATGAAACCAATGCAGTACTTTAGCTTGTTTAAATAAGTATGAACCGAGTAGAAATCTGCTTGTTTGTGTTCTAAAAAGCCTTTAAAAAAACTCAGAGGACGGCATTTCTAAAGTTTCGTCATCTACTAATATTGTTAAAGCTAAAGCTAAATGAGAATGTGTGTACAATATCAACACCAGTATATCACCCAGCGCTGTCATGAGGGTAGCACCGTTTCTGTGGTATATAAATCTACGCACTCAACACTTCACTGGTCTAAGCAGCAGACCAGTCAAGCCTCATTGATGCTGTATATGCCTTTATTGTTATAAATGTATGTTGCTGGCTTATGTTATTCATCGCACATACTTACATATCCGTGAGTAAAAAGCTACCTTCGGGTGGGTAAACGAAAAAGACATGTACAGCACCTATAAGCCACCTTTCACAACCTTCAGCCTTATCAAACTACATTCATAGTAAGCAACAGTAATAGTAAGTAATACCTTTATAACAAGGATGGGCAAAATGACAGTACATTTTACCCCTCTGACTGTAAATATACATACAATAAACATATATATATATACACATACACACATATATTTTTATAGAATATTTGTAGAATATTGACCAACTGCAAATTTCATTAGCAAAATTAGTCCTGTTTAGCTAAATTTAGTGCAACACATTATGAAAAATACTGAAAAAAATCTGTTCATAAAAATCCTTAAAGTATTATATTCTTTGTCATACCGCCCACCTCTGGTTTATTATATTATATTATATTATATTATACTATATTATATTATATTATATTATATTATATAGCATTTTTAACTGCTGCATTATATTCTTCTAGGAGGAAGAGCGTAAAATACTCCAGCTTCAAACATGTGAAACATTACCACAAAGCCCTGGACCCCGACATGAAGCAGATCAGGACTGGTCACTGCAAATCCCAGAATCAAAAAGCTACATGTTCCATTAGGCAGGCTTTACAATAGGCTACCCAATTAAATCAATTCTGTGTAATCAGTCCTGGATACAGGAGCGGTGTGGTTTGGGGCATTCCCAGTGACCTTCTGAAGATCCAAGCTTGCGTGCACAAGAAACATAATTGTCAGGTGATGGAATTTTACTTACTGATGGATTGGCAAATCCATGGAGACAAATCCCAACATGGGTCAGGAGAAAGGATTGGATTTCAGATAACCATATTGAGCTATAAATCATAGTGCTCGCTTTGCACTGCCAGAGCGATTGGAGGAAGGGAAAAATTAAAAATGAATTCCTTATTCACAAAAGTATGATTGAAAATGAAAAAAAGGACTGAAATAAAAGCGCCTTTTGCTACTGCAAGGTCATTTACTGGGCTTATTTCTACAGTGCACTGAACGTACAAAAACTATTATCCTCTCCTATTTATAAATACAAATTGATGAAAAGTTCAGAATCTGCACTTCAGACAAGTCAAAATCACAAAACACAAGCTTTTATCCGGTTATCATGTGTATAAATACCACAAATGAAAAAATTACATTTTTAATTTTCTGCATAACGTGAGCTCAATAGCTTTTCCTTACATTGCCTGAAAATACTTGATGACTGGCCCAATAGAAATGCTCCAAAACTACTTTGATATAAAATCTCTACATTAACTAACCATGAAAAAAAAAAAAAACATGTTTTTCCTCCTCTGTCAAGCTACCATTTTTTTAACACTTGTTTTTCTTTGGGGGAAAGAATTTTTAAAAACGCTTTTTGACAGGCCTTATTGTAAAAAAAAAAGAATCAGACAAATGGAGCAGTACCTTAGGTCTGTGGAAGATGATGATGTTCATTACAGTCTAATGAGATCTTCTGAGTATAGTCAGGTGCTCCTGTAAAGACAAAAATAACAGGATTAATACTGAGAGGGTAAGGAAAGAAACTAAAGAGGCAGATCACAACACACTGCACACTGTAATACAGATCAAATTCAACATTACAACACCTGTAAAATAAAATACCAATAAATTATTTATTATTTAATATTATTTGATTTCTAAAAAAAAAATAGCAAAGAATTTACACAAAGACAATAATCAAAAAGTATCCAGCAAATTAGATACACACAATACTACGTGTTTCTGTCAAAGAACTGTTAAATGACACTAATATTATAGTGTAGAGTTATAATAGAAAAAACATATCATGCATCACTACGCTCATTGTTCATGTTTTATTTGTTCTATTGTTAATCGTCAGGTTCCATCCTCACACTTTCACACCTGAATTTACAGTACATCACCTGTTTCAGACATTTAGTTTCCTCAGCGAGACATACTCAGTACATCTCTGAGACAATCATCAGTAGGCTTATATCTAGGGCTGCCCAATATAATAATATTTATCAGAATTGTGAAAAACGATGTTACAATATATTTGTCTTAACATATCATAGATATAGTCATTCTTAAAGTCAGTCTTCAACTACATGGTTGATTACACATAGTGCCCAGTTAGTCTGGTTTAATTAAAGTTAGTCTGGTTTAATTAAATCACTGTATTTATCATTTTAATAGTATATTTGCAAACATGGCACTTTACCTTTTTCAAATATTTCAACTATTACTACTACTCATGTATTGTGAAAACATCTTGATGGATCATGACTGCAGTTTTTTTCTTTAGTTTTATCGCTACATACACAGTAGCAATCAAAAGTTTGGATACACCCAACTAAATGCAGTCTTAAGGACTCTACAGGCCTACACTTCCAACTGATGCCTGAAAAATGAAATCTTGATATATCGCATATACTCATCCACCTCATATAAATAAATATTTAAGAAATGTTTTTTTTTTTTTTTTGAAAAGCTCTAGTTACCCTTTCAGTTTAGTGAATATTCATGCTGGACAGAAGATAAATATAAATATATGTGTAAGAGAGAAAGAGAGAGAAATAATTGTGGCATTCTTGCCTTTCTGTCAAACCCCACCAGTTGAGAACATTCCTGTTTGCCGTAGTTTGGTACAGAGGGGTGCTGCATCAAAGAGAACTCTTGTCCAGAGTAAACAAAGCCTCTGCTGTTATTCCACCATGCTGCCCCGATTCAGTCACAGCGTACATCTTTGTGTTAACCTTTTGCATTGTGTTTTAGAGGATGTTATGAGGCTGAACGACTAGCTGAGAGGTCTTGGCATGAAAAGAATTTCCAGACAAAACATTGTACATATATATAAAGCAAGTCTCTGACCAGGTGCAAAATGCCAGTCTCAAGGATAGTCAAGTAGAATCGTTGTATAGAGATGCACTTCACTGTCAAAAGCTCTTGTGCTAAAGGCGTTTTCAGGATGACCTTATAGTAAAACTGTCACTACTGAGTATTGATATTGTTATGATCAGTTAAGTGTTCATAGAGCTATTAGAGTCCATTCAACACTGAAAGACCTATATACTACAGCAGTACAGAGTGAACTGATGAGTTTAAACACCCTTAACCCTTTTTAAGAAAAACACCTCATCTTTAGCAACAGAATGTCAGATTATGAAGAGAAATAATAGAAAGAGAAGTACAGTATGGATAGCCTCCCATCAGTGCTACAACATTTATATATTACATGTAGATTTCTTATATTATTAAAAGAAGCAGACTGACAATTAGCGACTGTTGGGTTTTAGCTCCTGGCATTTAGTATCAGTACTGGCCATCATATATTTATATTTGCTTAGTCCTATTGCATATTAGGTGATGCCTTTAGGAAATCTATATCCCTATATCAAAAAGGAAAACCAAATATTCTGTCGTTGTCTGCACGTTAGGGCCTACACACTGCAAAATGTCATCTGCCCCAGGAAAAAAAGAGAAAAGCATACTGGCATAATAACTGTGAAATGAGTGGAATTCGAGAACATCTCAAAAATGTAGTCAACACAGACAGAGAACAATAATCTTTTCTTTTTCTACCTAATACAAACATAATAAGATTCCCAATGCAATCACTGCTGTCCTAAATGCTTTTAGAGGACCAGACGGGTAGTGTTAATCTCATCAGATTGAGCCTGGCCAGCAAGATCCCATTCCTTGTGCTCCCTTGTTTGCTTATTTCACACATTACATGACCTGTTTTGTTCCCATGCAAACATTCTCCGCCCTGCTTCAGACAGATCGGTGATAACAATGAGAAAAATGTTTACTTTGTCACGAAATGAGGGATGTTTTCCTATTATTCCACACAAGATAATTTACTCCCTCATTGGCTCCCACTCACACAATTCCACTCTCTCTATCTTGCTCCAAGCATTAGATTGCACACTGTCAGCGGATGAGACTTTTTTTTTTTTATGTCAAGTCACTAGAGGATGAAATTAATAAAGGAAAAGGCACGGTAGATTATCTTCAATTATGAAAGAATAATACCAAAAAACAAAACACAAAAATGAACACGCAGTTCTATTGTTCTATTTAATCAAGTCTTCTGCAGACAAGTTCGTGGTTCCTACTCCCAAAATAATAGGCTGGATGTTACATCACTTTTCATTCCCAACTTTTTTTTTTTTTTTGTCTAGTGGATATAATATCTGTGGGCTAAAAATAAGAATTTAAAATGGGCTGTGAAGTCTCTCTCCAAGCTGCAATGAAATCTCCATTTAGCAATTACTGTTCGACCTGTCAACACAAACTCAAGCAATAAATCATTTTTGTAATTATCAATTGATTACAATAGCTATCTGACAGATAAACATAATACATCAGTTTAATGGCATTTCTTAATCAGAATACTTGGCAATCACCAGAGACCAATTACAGGCCACGAGATAAAGACAAACCATTAATAATGTGTTACGCCGCATCACTCTGACTTCATTTGCGGTATGGCTGCTGGGCCAGATTTCCAACAGGACTCTTCCTCATTCCAATTCAGACCCTGGCTAAAAACAATTCCAATTCATGCTCAAAGTGCAGATATGTTTGATACAGTAAATGCACTGGCGGTGAATATGCTGATATGCAGTGTTGCAAGGAAGTTCACCGGTGTACTTACAACACTTGCTGCACGACTGTAAAGTAAAATTAATTTCAAGCATATCACAAACCTCAAGGGCAGAGTCGAGAGACATGCAAGAACTTCTCAGTTTCTAAAAATATATATATCCAAAGAGACCGTAGTTAACAAAAGAATAAAAACGGCGACGCTGACATATTTCCCAACCACTATTAGTCATTAGCAAGTGCAGAATTATCAAACACTTCTTGCACTGTTTCCATGGAAGCCATCCATTTCTCCTGCTCCTTCCGCACTTCCCTGCTTTCTTTTTTCTTGGCGGCGCATTTCAGCAACAATCACGCTGCTTTCAGCTACTTTTCGGCATGTTAGACGGCCGGCTGTGAGCAGCCTTGTTTTGGAGCGAGTCCCTGCTACTTCACACTGTTTTAATGTTGACGGCCAGCTACCAACACCAGCGGACGTCTTGCTTTTCTCTCTCTACGCATGATGGTGCTCCCTGGCAGGAGCACTTCTAAATGAAGATGGCAACGTGCAATTTTCTCTGCCACATTATTCAAATTCAGCATGGCACGGGCACCGGCAGCCAGATGCGCTCTCTGCCCGAATTTCCTCCTTTTCCCAAAAAAGAAAAGGATTGCAAACCATTAAATCAGTATTCGTGTGGGTTATTTCCCGATGACTGACCTTTGGAGCATAACTAGGGAAACTAATTCGGCCCTTAATATTAACAGTATATATTTACAATTTTGGCCTCAAAAATTACAAATAGAGGTAAGCATGCATTAGTATGGATTACCTAAACAGATTAGCACACCAGTAGGGTGCTATTTTCATATGGACTGGTGAGTAAAGAATACTCTTTAAAAAACTTCTACACACCAAATGAAAGTCTTTTATTTTATAAAGGGGCCCTTTCACCCTATACCATACCAATAAACAGCACAAATATTCTAATGCATTACGATAACCTGGAATTCGATGACTGGAATTCTGCAGGGGTTTTGCTCAAAACACACCATCATCAATCTGCTTAGTGAATAATTTCATTTCTGCCAATTTGTGTTACGGTTTGTGAAGTAAATGAAAGGAATCAGGTAATGAACTCATGCTGTATTTGAATAATTATGCACAATTGGTCGAGTTAAGCAGCTGATGTAACACTTGACTAGATTCATGTTATTTAAAGAAGTATTATTATACCTACTAGAACTAGAACAGATTTACAGGCTTTTTTTTATTTTTACTAATTATTTCATATTGTACAGCACAGTCGGTAGAGCTCCTGTGACTTTAAGAGCCCTCTCCCAATGTTCACCCACTCTGATGTTCTGAATGGTCAGTCACTACAGCAGTTAAAAGCAGTAGCATTGTGTAAGGGCATGCCAAGTTAGCCGGTAGGCTGGCAAAAAGGGTTGTGTTAGGAGAAGACGTCATCTGGCGTTAACGGAAAAAAGCTGGATTTCCAACAAGGTGTTACAGGCAGCTGAGAAAAGTGATTTCTGTGGGTGAGGTTTTCTCCATCTGGTTTGTATTTCGGGCTTTATAGCCTTGCAGAACGTTTACAAGCTCCATAACACAATAAAGGAATGAGAAAAACCAGAAAAGCAAAACAGGTCCTCTTAAAAACTGGCATCCTACTTATGAAATTTATTTATTTTGTGAATTTAGCCAACAGTAAGTGCTCGAGACACATTACAGTTTCTTGTGTTCAATTAGCGAAGCCAGCTTGAGTTTCAGTATTTGAGAAGGATACTAAATTGACTGCAAAAGAAATTGGAATCTGAATCATACCATACCAAATGTAATGTTAATGGTAATATAATTTGGATTACAATTAACAATAATTCCATGTGTTCACTAAACATAAAACCCTATTAAGCAATTTTTCATTTACACTCGCACCAAAAGTGTTCTCCAGACGAAGTTCTCAGTGAAGTCATAAAAATTAGAGATACGTTTTTGATGATCAAACATGAACTTGCAGTATTTAAATCATCTATGTAAAGAAATTCTGTTTTTTAACTTGAGTCTACAAAATAAACACGAACGCACAATTTCAACGCTGCTCCGCTGGCTGCCTACTAACATTTGCTGTGCTCGTTTCCTGTTGGCGTAAGAACAGTGAGGAGTGCCTCTTTGAAGCTTGTTTTCCTGGACAGAACAAACAAGCCTCACATCCTATTCTTCAACAGTCAAGAGCAGCTCCGGACACCATTACTTAATGAAAATTCAGGTAGGTGGCTTAAACCACATTTAGATTAAAGCGTATTTAAACGGCCAAAATGACCCCAGAAGGACAGTGTGCCATGGCCATCTTCCAGGCCGCAGCGGATCTGTCCGCAGAGGCCAAGCGCATCCCGGAAAATCATAAATCATCCGTGCGGTTTTCCACCTGAGTTCGCTCTTTTGCCCTAGATGGAGCTGTTATCCTTGAAGCCCCATTCAATTATTTACTTGGCAAATAAATTATTACATAATGCCCTTGCGCACAACAGCCCTCAGCACCACTGCACTTTCCAATGATGATGTTTGACAACTTGTTTCCATCTGAAGGGTTCCACAGGGGACAATGAGGAGCATGAAGTTGGCTTGGAAAAAACAAAAAAGGGAAAACTAAACTCATTTTACAAAATTTGGAGGAAACAGGGACAGCATGTCTGCATTCGGCTGCACCGCCAATGCGCAGAGGTAAGCTGAGAGCCAGGCAGCGAGAGGCCTCGCTGTGCCTGCACCCTGCTGGGAGTCTAGGGGTTGGGGGAGGGGTTCAGGGTGACTGCAGAAGACTTCATGCTCTGATCAGGATGGCACTGCTGCCCCGGTTTCCAACCCAGCCTGCCAACATGTTACTACACGCTGTCATTTCATTTGGACACTGTGGCCTCCTTTCTATACGGTACAGCAGGACAGGCTCCTAAGTGACCACAATAACGACAAAAGCAGACCGAAATTAAGAGACACTTTACTGTTTAATATTTGGAAGGTAAAGCGATATTCAAGAGATGACAAAACTACATTGATTTGCAATTATCCCCAGTGCATGAAGATGAGGTGATATAACAAGCTAACAGTGCATAGAAGTTGAAAGCATCCTGATTTGGCATCATGAGAACACTCACTCTCATATGGTGTAAGTGTTGGATGATATCATATATATCTGTATTGATGTCCCACAATAATAAAGATATTTGGTTTTGAGTTATTTCTACTGGCAACATAAAATATAGTTAACTGTTAATGCATGTTACCCGCTGGGTGCTTTATACTTGTCTGGGAAGCTAAGAACAGAATGTTGCCATGTTTCCAGTCGGGTTAAAAATATAGTTATGGAAAAGGAAATTTCACAGATTTATCAAAATGTCTGCATAGTTCATTCTCTGAGATACATCAAAAATAGTTGCACCCAAAAAAAAATGCAATACTATTCAGAAGGAAGATAGGGTTTCCAAAAACGAAATATTTATTGAGCTACACATACAGAAAAAGTGTCACTCAGTAGTGACAACATGCCTACGTCTCAGCATGGAGTTGTAGATGTTCCTTATGGTGTCCTGCATTAATCCATATCATTCAGCTTGAATAATCTCACACTGTTCCCAAAGATTTTACAGTAGGGGTGAAAATGGAGAGACACCAGAACCATCTGGACGTGTGACGTATGCCAAAAAAAAGTTTATGTTGACGCTGGACGCGGTGCCTCCACAGAAGATGACCAACTGCCATTTTGAGGCACTCCGTGACAGTCTGGCCCGACACCACTGCAGTCTTTGATGCAGCTGATGTGGTGTTAAGGGGCCTGCGTGGGGCCTGTGTGCATGTAGTCTTGTGTCGTGCAGCCATCTGCTAATGGTGCTGGCACTAACAGGATGGCTCATGGAGGATATCAGAGCTTACTGAATGTGCCCAATTGTGGCTATTGAATCAGTGAGGTTCAGTGATAAGACACGTCCCTGCTTTTGTTTAGGCCAAATTCTGGAGGCTTCTGAAGGAAGTAAATGCTTCAGACATCAGGTTCCTATCACCACTACTGTGAACAATTCTCACTCGGTAGGCTCCTCTACAACAGAACATCAAACATCTCTAAATGACTTTGTTCTTTTCTTAGCAACTTAAAAATGCGGAAAAAATAAATACGTGCCAGAAAAAAAATCCCTCAGGCGGAATCTCATCATCAAAAAGATATGGATAAAGTGGGTCTTGCACAAAAAAGCACCTACTGTAATGGAGTACAAAGAAATGGATCAACAAAAAGTAAATGCAATGTAGATATGCCCACTACTCGTGAAGTTATAACACTGATCATAAGGTAAGAAAAAAAAACATTTAGAAACTAAAAAATGCAGGGGGAAGGTCCTGTGTTTATACACACATATATATACCTTTCCATAAACACATAAATATACAGAATATAGGGTGTATATATTATATATATATATATATATATATATATATATATATATATATACATATATATACATATATATATATTATATATATATATATATATAGGGAAAATATGAAAATATTTTCTTTACAGCCCTCATAATTAATAAATCAATATTTTTTGGGGTCACACCTCCCAATGAGCCCAGTGTGCTCTAATAGGTCAACTCACCCACTCTGTTCTCATCGGTCAACCACTAGAGCAAAAGTGGCAGTACAATCCCGCCACAAAGTCCACCCCTACAGTTACAAGATGACATCGAATTCCAAAGAGCCTGCTAAGAAAGGTGGCTTCTGTGGGAAAGCGTTTCGCTCACTAGCAGGCACTTTAAGCTTTCTACCTTGCCAGGCCTTTTGCTCACTGCGAAAGCTACATAACACACTAAAGACAAGGGAAAAGTCGGAAAAGCACAATGGGTCCCCTTCCTTAAGCTTTGTTCCCTAAATAGAGGTGCTAAAGGTGGGACCACCCAGTAACAGTTTAGCACCTTCTTTACTTCTTTAAAAGTTTCTTAATGTATAAAAACCTAGAAACTTTACACCCACAAATCAAACAAAATACGAACGAAATAACATTAGCATCATTCCAATGAACAAATCCTTTATTTTTCAGTGTCAGGGACTAGAAGTGAGGAAGCGTGGGCTCATTCATTTTAATCACAGACTTATACCTCATTCCACTATACTGTAGCATATCTGGAAAATACAGCGAAAACCAGCCACCAGTATGTGGTATCAAAAACCAGCAACCGAAGCGAAGCATGGCAGCAGCTCTGTACACTCTGTGTGGTGGGAGTTGGGGGTGAAGGATCAGGCAGGATATGGGTAGCAGGGACTGCCTCTAATGGCTCACATGGCCTCTTAAGAGCTCACAAACTGTGCAGTTTGCTTGTGGCCTTTTGCCCTTTCTACATTAGCGAGTGTATTGCTCCTTTCGCTTGGGCCATTGTGGTTGAATATTTTGCATACTAATTCTCATCCTGGGCGCTGGCATTCGGCGGGACTTGTTTGACTATCTGGCTTGAGCACACAAATTATGAGCCACGCTCAAAGCAGCTGTAGTCTTTTACCGAACTGCTCTTGCCATTCCATCTCTTGCTGGAGTGTCCCGCTTCTACTTCCCATACAAAACAGGGCATCCATCCTCTCACCTGTTTGTTTAGCTTGAGATGATGCTGCCAACGCATCCTCATGGGTTCCTGTCTATATATGGAGACGAATCAGAGACCAGCGTACCACAGGGAGTTCTAGTCACAAGCTATTTCCTATTCATCTGAGTACATCAACAAGCACAAGCTTTAGCTCTCTGGACCACTCTCAGAAAACACAGCATTCTCCTGTGACTGAGTAGTCAGATGCTGATATATTATTATTTATATCTTCTATTTATATTTCATAAGCATATAGTAAGTACGTAAATAAATATAAGTGGACAGCTAGGACGCAGGGGTGTAACGTTTCTGAGACAGTAACCGCAATACAATGCACACAGGCTTGTGGTGCAGTTCTATCTTCTGGAACCACAATACTCCCATAACCAACAACCCGAACATGCTCAACCTGCTGCTCTTTTTATTGTTCCGAACTCTGTTAATTTCATAAAACCAAAAAAAAAAAAAACCTTTCCCCTGTTTTTTCTTATTGCCTCCTCACCCCCACAAAACAATCGAAGTCTGAACCAGACTGTGGTAGTACTGAACCATGAGGATTGTAACGCCCTCACTAGTATGATACCTCTGCAATAAGTGGTTGGTGAAATATTCCACCAAGATGGATATCACACCAGCTGGGCCACACAATACACCACTGGTTAACTGTTTTATGATACTGGCCTCTGCACACTGATATTACAGCATAATGATATCATGAAGTCTTAGTATGTAAATGTGTGCAATGTGAACCAATCACAATGTTCTATCTATTGTATTATATTTTTGAACTAGAGATAGATAGATAGATAGATAGATAGATAGATAGATAGATAGATATTTTTGAACTATAGACGGGTCCATCTAAATGTTTATGCAGTTACCAAATTATGAAATAATTTTGTCCAGAATAATGCAGGCCAGTATTTGACTACATCCCACGGCTCGGTCACCTGTGCATTAATATATTACAATATGCTTTGTGATCAAAATAGCAATAAAATCAGAACGCTAGTAATTTGCTTACATCGTAAAGCCTTAATACTTCCTACCATACACCATGCATTCTACGTGACGGATAACTCTGAAGCTAGCTATATAGTCATAATTGTTTTATGACATTGTTTATTTATATTCGCATATAAACAATGCTTATGTCAATGCACTAACAATGTATCAGTGTGACAGGTCCTTTTCAATTTTCCCAGCGACGATATATAGGGTACTTTAATTTGGTACGCTGTTATCCCAAACTCTAATCTCTACATTCCAACTTGTGAGAGTAATACTTAAGTTTTGTGTGACTTTTTGATTTACCTAAAGTGCAGCTGATAGATTTAGCTTTACCATGAGTTAAATATTTCCACAAAACTTGCGTGTTATGTGCGATTTAATATATAATACAAGAAACATTCTAGTTCATCTTCCTTATATTCTACAATGACAACAACAACAACATCTAGAATGATAAATCGCTATCCCGCCTGATTCACTGTTTACATGCTCCTTTACATTGTAAGCCTCCATCTGACTCTTGCTATCACATGCCAACAGTACTGAGCCGTGCCCTCATCAAGACCTTTCCTGCTTTGCCTTACAAAAACATAACGGTCCTGTCAAACAGTGCCATCTTACTCTCTATGCTGCTGCTCATATTGCTGCTTTCATCCGTGCTTTTAAACTGTAATCCCTGAGTGACAGGGCTGGGGGGAGGATAACAGAACTGGTCGCAGAATAATGCACTTAAAATACTTGAAAGAGATATATGCGCTATGTCTGTATATGATTAAGAGTAGTAGTGAATCCAGTCCTAGAAATGTACAGTAAGTGATATACAAATGCTGCTGCATAAATATTTAATAAAAATGTGATTTTCAAGCATTACATGAGACAAATGATCAGGCAGCGTATACTCCATCTACTCAAATGAAAAACAGAAGTTTTTTTTAGAATAGCAATGAATCGTGACACACTGGCAGCAAGCGCAACCTCAGCTACGAAGGCTATCATTAGAATACAACATGCGGAAAACTCCTCTTATAATGGTAGATAAGGAAAGCAATCAGATACTGTAGGCGACTTATTTAGATTATATTACTGACTACAGTGTTAATCAAAATGTCATTTCTAATGATGGCAGCTAACCAAAGTCGACTTGCTTTAGCCAATTTACTTCACACTCATAAATGCCTGTAAAAGTTACCTCATTATTACATGGGATGGTTACGAATGAGCTGCCCGATGTCCAAGACATTCTTTCATACCAGTTCTACAACAAGGGTTTGGCCCAACCTATATATTTTTAATCACATCCATAGCTGAGAGCTACATAAAGGGCATGATAGGGCATCATCAACATTACTTATTGTCGCTTTATCTCCATTATTGTCCATTTTTACTTTTATGCATCATTTAAATACAGCAGCTGCTGTTTACACGGTGTGGAAAAAATCCCATGGCGATTGAACCAACAGAAATCTACCAAAACTGACTGGAAGAAAGTCTGGTTCCATTAAAATACATTTAACGTACATTAGGTTTTTGCCCTCTCCTGGCAAGTTGCCATGTTGGAGATACTTGTTTTCCTTTAGACAGCGACAATATATAAGACATGTCTAATTTCACTGCTTATTTGGATAGTAAATAAAATGACTGTATTTGCATTGTAGACCACTAGATCCTCCCCTCATCACTGTAAAGAAATCCCGGTTGGTAAGTTTCATTGCAGCACACCAGTTCACATCCAACATCTTCATCTTAAAGACGCAATTCATAAATCACCATTATGTGCTTTATAAATTGTGACTAACTTGTATATACAGTATTTGCATTATGTATACATTACATGCATAAACCTACATACATGGAACGTTCACGCTGGTATGCATTTTAAAGCCTCAGAGCAATATTTCGCTTCAGCAGGTTCAGACCCTCAGCCCTGTTCTGGGATGACCGTCCTGTAAGCCTTTAATCCTCTATGTGACCATGCTACCTGATAGATTTGCCAATATTATCAGTGTAGGTGTCTGCTCTTCCTGACTGCCGCTGGAAGCTCAGCCAACATGACAGCGCTGCAATTCCACAGAGAGATGAGCTATACATCTGTACCTGCACTTCTGGATGTGAAAAAAACATAATAGTATATGACAGAACAAAGATTATTCTGACAGTACGCTCTCAGAGCCACAGGCCAGGACCAACTGAACTGCGGAGTGGCGCTCTTTCTTGTGTCTGACACAGATTTCCTTTCAGCTGCTTCCACAGACACTTTTATTCCCAGTCATCTTGAGGTACACAGGGTCCAGAACAATTTCACAGTGGAATTACAGCGGAGTGGATCTGATTACTGAACACCAGACGAAAAGCCTCAAGTGCTTATACGAATCACTGGAAGAACTGAACTGAAACTTCTTCTCCACTCAGTAGAGACTGATCCAGATTAACAGGGCAGAACACAACAGAGTACAATGCTCTCTGGTTATAAACCCAACATGATCTAATACTGGCTAACACTGAATCACTGGAGTTGGATCAACATGAGGATATTAGCGTCCTACACTATGGGTCAGTTTCCCAGACAGGGATTAAGCCTAGAGCATCTCAATTCAGGGAAGCAATCCTATCTTGTTCAACCTTACAGGGGGCACTGTTAAGGATGTGGGACGGTGACAGTAGACTCCCCGCAAGAAAGTCCAAAGAAGGTCACTGTTTACCTCTGCCTGGCGACCTTTAGCATTCCAGTCGTTCATCAAGGTTGCACACATGGACTTGGCTGGCATCATTACAGGCACAGACCTCTCTGACAGATAAGGATATCCTGACATCTACAAGCACTGTCTGTTTGCTTTCATAGACTAACTACATCTGTCCAGCTGCCAGCAGCTCTGCCAGCCTTCTAAGCCCCTGACAGCAAGTTTTCAGCGCCGAGCGCTTGCGCACTGCACGCTTATCCTGACACATCTGGAGAGGATGGCACAAACACACGCAGCTCCAGTCCCACAAGGCAGGACAGTGGTCCTGTAGCATCCCACACGCCCTCCGCCGCCGCTTGCCATGCATGTTGAGGGCAAACACGAGCAGATAGAAACGCAGAAAGTAAAAGCACCACCGCGCTGTGACTGGCGCACGAACCTCACCTCACCAAACTGCAACCGCAGCCTCCTCCGTGTTTCGTCCTTGTTTCCCCCAAACGTGGACGTTTCCCTCATTGACGGGAGCGTATGGCTAAGGACCCCGTTCCTGGCCCTGGTTTCTCCTTCCGTCAGGTGTCTCCAGCCTCTTGGAGGAGTTGACAGACCCTCCCAGCCCCTCTCTTGCTAGCACGATGCGAAGCGGTAGCCTTTCAGCCTCCCTCAGTCGTGCTGCTACTTTACTCCGGCTCCGCTCCTCCCCTTTCGCGCTCGGCTTTGTGCTGTGCTTTCGCCTTCTTTTATTTATTTATTTCCTTCCCTCCACCCGTATTCCGTCATGTCCCGCCCTCTCTGGGCTGGCATTGGCTAGAGGTGCGGCCCTGCTCGCGCTGAGATTGGCTAGCAGCTCATTCTCACGAGGAACCCACAGACAGGCTCTGAGTTGTGTTGTTTTTTGTTTCCACCCGTATTCCGTGATGTCTCGCCCTTCTCGTTTACGATTGGCTTGTGGTGTTCCGCGACCTGGGCTACGATTGGCTAGTAGTTCACACTCGTGAACCGGCCGCCTATTGCTGGATGCAAGCTTGTGACCAATCCCAGCAGTGGAGGGCGGGGCTTGTCGGAATACGGGCGTAAAAAAAATCCGCTGTACATAAAGGGCACATCAGTGCCGCTTGCTGGTGCAAATGTGGAACCACAACACTTATCTGTTTTACGTAGCCAAGGTCCAGTCTCAACGAGATTGGTCCTGTAAAATGTTATAGGTCACAAATGGCCACAATTTAGAGATTCATGTTCCTGGATCATGTTGTGAAAATGAGTCATTTTGTGGGGAGCCACTTCAGAATCTGCTGCCACACAGGACTGCACAAACATGGCTTTCTCCACATCCCGAGAGGCTTGGTAATATGACTCCGAATATTTGGGTACATCTATTGAGTGCTCCCAGGGAACTGTAACTGATACTGATATCTGATAATTGATCTCCAAAGATGGGAATGAATGTCGCATATATAATACATCACAGGGTATTAAATATTGCAGATGGCCTCTTATCAATTATTAAGTGCAAGAACTGACAGTTTTTTCAGAAGTCTCCAGTTTACTTGGTTGGGAGCAGCTGATGTTTTCATTCGCATTGTGTTTTTGAAACCAGCCTTAAAATGTATGGATATGCATGCAGCTCAGTGAGGCTTGAACAGCTCCGGGGCCCAAGGAGATGCGGTACATTGCGTTCTGTTGGGCTTCAGCTGACCTAAACGTGATTTACACCTGACCCAAGCGATCATTCTGGAGGGGTTGGGGGGTGGGCTTAAGCACAAAGTGAGAGCTATTTTTCTTTGTGTGTTCTTCAGATGGAGAATCGTTTAAGGGAAAATGATGCTTGAGTGACTAACAAGTCAATTCAAATCAATAAGTGAGACCTTATGAACTGTGTAGCAAAAAAAAGCTGCAACCACAACAGCAGAACTGTTTATGTGGGGGAGTTATTTAAGTTAAGCCGTCTCGGTTTAATAATTGTGATGACCTTGTTGCCCTCGTTACAGGCCCCGTTGGAGGAAAGGAAGGAAGGGCTGTACGAGTCAGAGAGAAAGAAATCCAAATAACACCTAAACTGCTGACCCCTTATGAGCTTCGGCCATTCCACTGTGGCAAACAGGTCCAGGTAATTGGTCACTGGGGAAGATGAGGTGTTGAGCAGGGCTGAACAGAAGCTGTAGCTCCATGCATCAGTACACAGAAAAACAATGCACTGCGTTCACCGAAGCACGTACGTTATTTCCATATGAAATAAATGCAGTATCTAACATCAAACAATAGTGTGCTTATTTATAGCAGTCACACACAGGAAACCAGCTGTGCTCTCCGGAGTGATGGATGGATAACTTTGGGATGTGCTTGAGTGGAGTTTGTGAACTAATCCCCCAACACCAGTACCTGACCTCACTATTGATCTTGTGGCTGAATGCAATCAAATCCTCACAGCAATGCTGCAGCATATAGGTGGACACAGGTCTGTGTGATTCAGTGGTTGAGATATAAGCGAATTCATTCCCAGTGGTTTGGTGTGAAGAGATTTATTTGCAGATAAACTTGCCGAGTCTTAATGACCGCATCTCACGCCGTGCTTTGTTTTCCTCCCTGCTTGATTCGGCCTTTGTATATGTTGCTTCATGTTCCGGTCATTTTCCATATGCTCTTGTTTATTTTGGTTTCTAGCTTATCCTTGTATCTACCCTTATGCCACACCCCTCACCTGTGCCTAGTTTGTGGCTCTCCCCCCTTCCCAGGTGTTCCTCGTTAGTGCTTGTGTATTTAAACTCCCAGTTGTTACCTTGGTGTTTCTCTGTCAGTTGCGCTGGTGCTCTGTTCCTATGTCTCAGCAGTCTTTTGGTTCATTTATTTCTAGTGTCGTGTTCTCCTAGTATTATGTTGCACTGATTGATATTAAATGTTGTGACTTGCACTTGCATCCCACCTCCTCATCACTCTCCGTGTTACACTACAATGCAAATATAACCATTTTATACACTATCCAAAACCACCAGTTAGCCCACATGTGTCCTCTGAGTTTCTATATCGACCCTGTCCAAAGAAAAAACAAGTATCTTCAAACTGGTAACTTTACAGGAGAGGGCAAAACCTAATTTAACATGTTGGGCCGTTTCTGTCGGTGCATTCATCATGATATGGACTAGAATGTAAACACTATCGACTGTGTTCAAATAATACATAAAGGAAAAAATCAACAAAAGTGGAGATTGATGTTTTTCCTTGGACAGTGATTATATGTAATGTAATAATGATGTTAAGTTTTCCTGTGGTCTGTTTTGCCTTAGAGCGCTTTTCATATATCCCTCCACCATTAACGGATTCAAATATTTTTTGGACCAAAGCGTACAACATAAGCTACAAGGTCTCCAGCATCAGATAGTGACCACTTCATGTAATTTCTGACAGGGAGCCTTATGAAGCATTAAACTCATCCATCTGACCCTGTAACTTTCTCCAGAGTTAAACAATTTACACTAAATCATTCTGCACATCAAGTTTTGTGGTGAAATATTAATCATTTAATTATGGTGGTCACGAGGTGCTCCACATGTCATGAGCTGTAATGAATCTAATTCACAGGCAATGTTCCTTGTCTTTGAAGGAGGCTGTTGAGTTATGCAGAGCCTCTCTAAATGCCATACAACACATTCATCTCTGTGGACTGATGGTAAGTAAACATGATGAGAAAACAGGTGTAGTTGAGCTTTACCAAGAGGCAAAGCACACTGTCTGAACTCTCAAATTTATTTAAGGTGAAAAATGGGGAAAAATTTCCCACTCACCCTAAATACAAGCATGCCAAGTTTTGTTTTGAACTGCACCTACAGGGCTAATGTTATTAACATTAGTAGCCTTACCACAGAGGCTCTACACACAGATTTGTTGGTTGTCTTCACCAAGGCAGTGTTAAGGACAGTTGTTGTAACTGTTTGGGTGCATGTAGTTTTGCCAATGATGCTGGCACTAACAGTAATCTAACTAACACTGCTCGCTAAATACCCACAATCATGTCTGTTCATGTATCATGTATCACTCCACTCATGTCAAACAAGTAATCGGTTCTCTCTCTCTCTCTCTCTCTCTCTCTCTCTCTGGTTTGTGTAGGTCTCCTAGACCCTTCATCTCGCTGGTACATGCCTTCTTTTATCCATTGCCGTCAACAGCATGCTATGGTAGTAGCGGGTTTAAACTCTTCTCTGAGGTATACCTCACTTGCAAAGGATGCTATCAACACAGAGTCAGAATGCAAAGCAAACACAACAGGAAACTTTACATAGTCAGTCAGGTACAGCAAAAAGGCCCATGCTTGCTTAGGTCACATGTGCAGTCGAGCGTGAATCTTAAATCAAACCTATCCACCAATTTAATTCCTGTTGGTTGATTCCTTCTGAGTTCAACCCTTTTTTTGATGATCCGTGTAGATGCCCATAATTTTTTTTAACGTATTCAACCCGCACTCATATCTTAATTGAGGTCGCACAGGCCAGTCAGTGTGATTTGGAACACAGTTTTACTATTAAGTGTAAAACAGAAAAATGTGTACCAAAAGAAAACTGGAATAATTTCTTTTCCTTATCACAGTGTGGTATTACTTTGCACATGCTGAGGAAACTGTAGATGGAGAGGATAAGCAAATACACTTAGAAAATCAGTACAGTGTCCAATTACGCATTTGAGGACCATAGTTTTCTGCACAATGAGCCAGAGTTGCACACATTTAACCTCTTAAACCTAACCTTACATACGCCCACATATCAGCATAAATCCCAACCCTAATAAAGAGGAGATTTTTTAGCCACTAGGCCTGTATCAAAGTGGAATCCTCATGTAGTGCATCACTGTCTGTGCAGTCAGTGTGTAAAGAAAACAGTGTTCAGGCTTTGCAATCGCCATGGGTTTATGTTAAAAACACAGATGTCGTTTCTCCATCTCTAGTCGCCACAATTATCTAGGAACCAAAAGGGGCGCATAACATTTAACAGTGGGGGAGATAAGTGTGTACCACTCTGGCCAATACTCAATTCCTGTTGGTAATCTTCACATCGTTCTCCTCAACATTGTTAAATTGCCAATGTTTATGCAGCCCCCCATGGCCAGAAATCACCAGCTCTCATTGTAAATAAATGACCTCCGGCTGTTTCATAGTGCCATGTCACTCCTGGTGTGAACACAGGGTTAGTAACTGGAATGGGAGTACTGGCTTTGTTACCAGTAACGCAGTACTTTACTGTATTACATAGAGATGTAATGTGATTACGGTAATGTGTTAGTTTGTAATGTGTTGTCCCCAGCACTAGTAATATGGGAATTTAAGGGGTTAAACCTGAATATACACATAAAAAAATTTGGATGCCAGACCCAGCAGATACTCTGCAGCATCTCAGACACTTAGTCTCCCATTGCCAAACTCTCTGGAGAGAGTCAAGGCAGAGTCTGGTATCATTTGCCAATTAACCTGGCCAAGAACCGCCTATTATAACAGGAAAAGGAAATGTGACTGACATGCAAAACAGCCAATTACAGCTTGCAATCTCAAAAACTGGGTTACGACATAAACAGTCCCTTTAGGAAACACAGAAGTATAAGTGCTGTGGCTTATACTACTGTTTGCTAAACAGTACTTCATATTCATATCAGGCCAACACAAAACCATACACTGAAGTGCATATACGTATAAGTGTGGTCTGCCAATCAGGATGCAACTGGCCAAATCCTGACAGTGTGGCCTTGTGAACGCACTGAGGCTACCAGATATCTTTATCTATATGTGAACAGAGCATCAGCACCAGACATCTTCCATGTCATCACTCCAGAGAGCATTTTCTGGCACATTTATGCTTTTTAAAAACAGCAGCAAGGTGGAGAGAAGCACCCTGGCTCTACCTCCCCATGAAAAATTTGTCAGCCATGTCCCCTGAAGGACACAGCCACAAATGGTACGTGGCACTGCTGGGATTTGATCCTGAATCCCAGTAGCATAGGCTCACCTCTGCACTGCCTTTACAGAGAGCACCCAGAGGGAGGGAATGAATGGTTCATTTAAACTTGACCCCCCCAACTAAATTAGAGAGTCCTTCAGAGGAAAGGCATTATTAGACGCTGTGCCATTACCCCACTCTGTGCTAAAGACTAGTAATGGCGGAAATGGCTTCACAACCTAATTTTCTGTTGGACAGTTGATTTGCTGGTTCTAGTTTAAATATATGACTCAAAGTTTAACAGAGTAAATGCTGCATGTGGCGTGCAGGAAATTAGAGTGCTACTCCTGCCAGTGTGCACTCTATGACAATGTGAGCAATGTAAAATTGAAAAATTGATACACAGAAAATGTTGTGTGACAGAAAATCTCAGATAATAAACAAAACCATTTAAATCTGAAATGGTTGTTTGCAGTTGAGAGCCATGGCTGTTAGGGCCAGCCAAAAAATTAAACTCCAATATATATTTGGAGGTTCAAAAACAGTTGGGGTGGTGCACATGCATTACTTGCTCTATTGCTTAGGTGCGTATGGCAGAGATAATAGAGATAACCCTCATACTCATTTAAACCGGGCTTGATTGCCATGCTTTGAAATCCTGAATACTGTCCAGCATGAACCAAAGCTAGCAGAAGCAGCCTGCAACATTTTGTGTCAGTTAAAATTGGCAGAACCCAGCGACAGCGCTCCAGAGATGTTCAGCTTTCTAAAAGGATTAAGCCTGAGGTGTGGTCGTGTTCTGATTTTTATAAGAATGCAAAGGGAACCCTGATCGAAGATGGTCAAGAGGATGATTTCCAGTGATATCCATCCAGTGAATATGCAGAAAGAAAATCACTGAAAAACATGTCTTTTGAGTCTTTTGAGTGACCACCACCTTATGGCAAATCTGTTCTGATGTTCTGTTCTGATTCAACTCTGTTGAAATGTACTACCAAGGCACATTTCTATAGGGAGCTCCAAGCATAAAACTCTATAGTTCTAATCTTCCCATCACAAAATACTACCAGCATTCCAACTACAAAGTTGAAGTCATCTTTTTCGAACTGGCGTCTTTCTCAGAAAATGTCACTGGAATTAAAATACTGATAGGATATTTTAAGAGACATTATTTTGGGAAACGTATCAGGGTCAAGGTGCGGTTTAAGATCAAGGTAATGCTATACTTAAGTACAAATAACATAAACTAAGTTACATTTTTGCTTTTTCACTTGAAAACTTGCTGAAACGATGAACAGTGAAGGTTTTGGTGACCTTAATGTTTTATTCTTATTCTCTTTTCTAGTTTAATGCTACCAGTACTAAGTTTCTTTCTAGCTATTTACATTTAAAAACATTTAGGTCAGAGCTCAAGGAGAGGTGAGGTGTACAGTTTAGCATGTGAACATAGCTGTGACTAAAACACAAATGGCTCCTTACTATCTACATAGTGCCCTGTTGAGAACTGTGGCTTCAACATCCAAATACATGTTAGAAAGGAAGCTGCACAACATGGAAAAGCTAAGGCTGAGGCTGTTACTGTCAGACCTACGAAGCGCAAACATACGGAGTAGGAAGCCTTTTGGGATTGAGCCAATATTTAGTTCATCTCTGTTAATGCTATTGTAGCACAATCCAATCCAACATGTCCTAAAGTTTTAGACAATGAGAGAACTTGCTGTATCTACCATTGATATCAAAATTATTCGATTAAATAAAAAAAAACTTAACTACATTCCTTCATGGATTTACTCAAATTATTAGGTTATTTAAAGGTTAAGAAGGACCTTATGGTTTCCCTTCGGTAATTTCTTTCATTGGACTTTCATTCCAACCAGTGTTAGACTTTCCCTCATGAAATACTCACACAATGTAATCAGCAGCTGGTGTTTTTAAAAGATACCAAAAAAAAAAGTTAAACTTAAAAAAAGAGGTTTGGATACAATGACATTTTAACCAGGCAACCGATCAGCCTGAGTGTCTGATAAATGCTTTCTATCTCGCTCTCAATAGATCTGCAGAGAAGAACCAGGGAGCCTGAATGTCTAGCACAACTATGGCCTTTTAGCGTTTGTCCTTAAGGATACATTCCAAGAAAGCGTCATGTGAATGGGCGCTAATGGAGGTCTTTTGGAAAGTGGTTGGAGAATGGACTAGACAACCCCTAATCCTTCACCATGGCTCCACACAGCCTCTCCTGCGTAGCTCGCATCTAATATATGATCAATACGGCAAGTGGGTAGTGTTAGCTGCAATTAGGAGACAATGCACCCCATAGCTATTTTCAGCATTCCTCATCAGAGGGTGAAGGCAACGGGGGGGATAATTGGGTATTGACGAAAGGGTGTGAGGGGCCTAAGACAGCGCACACACACACACTCTCTCACCAATTTACTGTCATCATGAGGCTTCAATAATACTGTTCACTGACCATATAATTGACCACTTGAGAAGCAAAACAAAGCTATGCCAGCCAAAGTGGTTGCTTTAGATATGGTGAAACAGTTAGTTACCTTCACTTTGTGTGAATGTACATTAGCAGCACTTTGTACTGCAAGCCATACATTTAGTGTCATTGTACAGTGAGGATGTTGTGCAAAATGTAAATAAAAACAGAATATGCAAATCATTCAAATCCTGTATTAAACATATATACATTAAAACTTTAGGATACAACATATCAAATACTGAAACTTGAAATACTGATATATTTGTTTTTTAAATATATGCTCACCTTGAGTTTGTTGCCAGCGACATATTTAAAAAAAAGTTGGGACAGGGACAACAAAATATTGGTAAAGTTAGAAAACACCTGGAAGAACATCTCACAACTAATCAGGTTTATTGCCAACAGGTCAATAGCATGACTGGGTATATATATTTTCGGAAATAAAGACCGCAACAGTTTACCACTCCATGAAAGACTGTCCAGTAAATAGTTCAACCATTCAAAAATAATGGGGCATGTAAAATTGCAAAGAGCTTGTGGAATTTAATATTTACAGTACATAATATCACTAATAGATTCCGAGAATCCTGAAATATCTCTGTATGCTAGCAGCAAGGCTGAAAACTCATACTGAATGCTTTAAAACCACACACAAATTTGCGGTGGAAATCACTGCATGGGCTCTGGATCACTTCTGAAAACCATCAGTGTGTCGCTGCTTCCACAAAAGCAAATTCAAACTTTGCCATTTAAAGAAGAAACCATATATAAGCATCTAGAAGCACCGCCGCATTCTCTGGGCTCATTTAAGATGGACTGAGGCAAAGTGGAAAAATGTCCTGTGGTTCAACAAAGCAGACTGTGAGATTCTTTTTGGAAATCAGGGACACAACGAGGAGAGAAAGCATCCAGCTTGTTATTAGCAAAAAATATTTAAAAGCCCACTTCCATGATGGTAAGTGGTGTTGCATTAGTGTACATGGTATCAGTGACTTGCACACCCACAGTCGAGACCTGTGAGCTATTGAGAACATTTGGTGCATTATGAAATGAAAACAACAACAAAGAGCATGCTGAACTGTTGAGCAGCTGAACTCATCAATAGATTTAAGCAAGATTGTGAAAACATTTTACTTTTAAAGATACAGAAATTCTTCTTTTTAGTTCTCAAAGAATTCCAATGTTTTGTTAGAAGATTTGTTGATGAACACAGTGGTGAATATAAATCAGTCACAACCTTTTAAAAACATGTTGCATCAGATTCAAAATGGAGATATAAGATTTTCAATTAAACACAATACACTTAAACATCTAATTTTCTCAGAATCAACATGTGTTATATTGTCTTTGTGCTCTTTCAATTAAATATAAGGTTTAATTAATTGGTATACATTGTTGCCTGTGTAAGCCTCTGTGAAGGCTTAAAACTCGATGTTGGTACATTGCTGTAAGGATTTGATTACATTCAGTCAGATCTGCATGAATGATGCTGATGCTTGTATAAGGAATGTATTCACTTCTGTAGAAATACACCCTTTATTCAGTGAATTCTGTTTGTCACTCACAATACAATCATTTATTCAGTGTTGAAGTTATGTAATATATTCAGTAAACGTGGTAATAATGTTAACAATCCAAGGTTGTGGATGAATAATAGATTTCCATTTCTTCTGCCCACAGTTCACATTTCTCATGACGTTAATTTCATCACAATTGTTTGAACATAAAGAATTCAATTTATCTAAAAGGCTGTTGCAATTTTTATCACTGAGGTGAGATGAGTCCATCAGAAATATTGCTTTCATGCATGCATAATAACCTAATTGAAATGATTTAAATATACTGTGTGTGTTTCATTCATGTTGGAACATCCAGGGAACCCATTACCTAGTAACTCAATCTGTTGTCTGCTCACTTAGAATTCATGTATGCCATCTACTGGGTAGTCCTGGAACAGCAATTGAAATGTGGAAGCAACATGTGTAGCATACTTACAACCACAGGTCTGAGCAGAAAAGCTAAAACCTTAATGGAGTTAGCATATTAACTAGTTTATCTATTTTGTATAAATTGTTTAATTAGGCTGTTTAAGACATTGGCAACACTGATATTGTTCAAAAGTAGAATATTACTCTTAATTTAATGAATTTCTAGTACACATGGACACTTTTCATTGTGTGGAAAACAGCAGAAAGCATATTTAAGAAAAAGTGACAAATATATATAAATATAACACTGTTAGTGTGCCCACCCTTTCCCTTTACGACTTCCATTCTTACTTACCATCGGTTCTTCAAAGAAATCTGCAGGGATATACGCTCAGTCTTAGCGGTTGGTTCAGTATTTTACTCTTCATGATCTAACCAATGTTACATATATTCTTTGATGTTGACGTCGGGGCTCTGGGGTGGTCAGCCCATTGTTCTGTGAAGACCAGTAACTTTGTTTGACTGATAAAATGATCAATTTTCTTTTTTTATGAAAACAATCATTCTTTCTCAATAACAGCTTCTTGGTATCTTCACATTCTTTCATATTCAGATCTTTTCATATCATTGAGTTGTCTTTTCACAGTGTGAGGATGGATACAAACACCTGTGGATGTTTTCAGATCTGCAGTGGAGCTTGATTTTCTCCTAACTCTTAAACATGAAAGCTTTAAATACTGTTTATCTGATGATGAGAGTTTTGATGGGCTACCTAAATGTCTTTGATGTTCATCGTTTTAATGCAAGTAGATTATCATGTATCTAAATCCCTCAGAAGAATGAGTAAATTGTTCTTACTGGCAGGTTTGACTGGAAACTTATTACAAGGTGGTCTCTTTTGATGCACTGTACATAGTCCTCCCATTTTTGAAGACCCCTGTTCAGCAGTTTCTTTGCCTGTTATGTGTCTTTGCATCATTAGTTTGTTTAAAAAAGAGCTAATTAAAAAGCCTAGAACTGATTGGATGCAGCATTTGCATCTGAAGTTGCAGGGCATAGTGTAGACAGAGACAAAGCATGTGCGTTAAAGCCAGTGGTGGACAGTAATAAGTAGATGTAATTTCCATTTTGGACATGGATTATGTGAAATTTGTTATTCCCTTCAATTTATGTGCCTATAAAAACAGATGCAAAATAGTAAAGAAAAACTCATTTGTGAACCTTTCTTTAAAGTTTTTACATTTTTATTATTTTAACTTGTAACTAAGTTGCAAATAAATCTTAAGCCTTAAACCAAAACAAGTTATTTTATAGTTCTACCTCACAGAAATAGTTTGCCTTCAGTGTTTTGTGTTTATGAATATTTGAATAGACATTAGTGTGTTAGGCAAAAGACTTCGAGACCGACGTGTGCAGAATTAAAAAAAACAGGAACGGTTTATTTACAACCAGGCAATCTGAGCAAGCACCAGAAAACAGCGAAACAATGGGAGAAGCTAAATCAGAGTCAAGGACAGGCGGAGGTCAGAACCAGGTAGTACAGCGAGGGCAAACAGGTTTAAAGGGGAAGACCGAAGGGGAAAACCAAAGCGAGAAAGCAGAGATTCAAACCGGAGAGTCAGAGCACGAGCAAAAGGGATTAGGCGAAAGAGTAGTTGAGGAACGAAGGGAGTCGGAAACCAGAATAAGACAATACGAGAACGGACCGCTCAGGATTGCTAAACAATGTTTGGCAAAGCTTCGCAGGGAACCCGTGTGAAACACAGCCTTAAATACAGGCAGTTATTAGACACAGCTGGAGTTAAAACTCTGGCGATGTAGAGCGAATCGGAGTCCGAACGGGGGCGCATAGACATGACGTCATCGAGCGTGGCCCTCTGGGAAGTGGAGTCCGGAAGAGCGGAGAAGCCGGGAGACGTGGTGTGACATAGTGTCAGACTAATTAATGATGTTTTGCTAAAAGACTGGTGGACCGAGAGTGACTCTAGGGCCTCTCCACCTAAAATGAGCTGATTATCATTTACTTACATGAAAGTCTAAAAGGAGGACTTCTACTTTTACCGGAATATTTATTTTCCTTGAGTAGCTCTACTTAAGTACTCAAGTACATGGTTTGTGTACTTCGTCCACCACAAGTTAAAGCCAATTGTTTGGTGTATTGTTAGAAGGTAGAAAACACTGTAGAGCTTAGCAAGTTTAAACAACCTATGACGGGCGACAGCCATATAATGCATTCACTCATGGAAAACAGATAACAGCACTAGCCAAGATGATGCCTTACAGCTAACCCGGGCTGTTAATATGTGCAGGCTTCTAAAACCCAAATCAAATCTACATGTAGTGCATCAAACTGAGTCTAACTGTCATCTAACACCAACCAGTGCCGAATTAAAAATCGATTCACTGTCAGCTCAAATACTGACACCCCTAATGATAAGGTCTGGATAACAAACACCACTTTAACTCCTCCCACATGTATTGGATCGGGCTCCATCATTCTGGAGAATACAATTCCACTGCTACGCAGCCCATCACTGGGAGTTTAATACCCCTATAACCGGCACATTTGAGGCTACTCTAGAGTATCTCATTCTGTTGGCAGTGCTATTCTATGAAGATTATACAAGCTGTGTGTGCACAACTGAACACCTGTGACCAGGACCATTTCCAACTATAATCAGTATAAGCAGCCACTTAGGTCCACGAGTCACCATGTGTACATAAGAACTAGGGTTTTTTCTTTCATTTTATTTGGCATTGAAATCGTTTGGCAGTAAGGGATGGTGAGCCCCTGGCCATAGCAGTGATCATGGTCCAGGCTTTTGAGAGGCATGCAGGAGGCAGGCAATGTCAGATGACGTCAAAATGATAAAGCGCACAGATCTATCAGGTGCTGAAAAGTGAAATAGAACTAGGGTGAGGAGGGAAAACAGGCACAAACCACTGATAAGAAAACTTTGGTATATTGTTAAGAAGAAAAAAAAAAAACAGGAGTGAGAGGCAGTCATGGGCTGGACGTTAAGGAACCAGCCTTGTGTCTATGTGAGGATTGCCAGTTTGATTCCACGAAGTGACAGACTTACTCAAAGTTACCTAAACAGCTACCCTGGGCTCTGTGTTTAGGGCTGGCTACTTCTCCAGGCAAGTGTGCTCGCTGCCCCCTAGTGTGTGTTCACTAGTATATATGTATGTGTGTGTTTTTCATCAAGAATGGGTTGAATGCGGTATATAAATTCTTCTGTGTGCAAGCACAACTGGCAAATGGTTCTTAATTCCAAGTCATGACCATAGAGTACATTCCTTTATGAAAAACAGATCAACAGCATTAGTCAAGATGAAGGCAAAGGTGCCTCAAAGGGCCTCCTGATCTGTATGCTCTAAACCAGGGTATCCAACTATTCTGCAACTGTCTGCGGTTTTCACTCCAAACATCCCGACTCCACTTTTACCCAGTTCACCTCAGTCTTTACACTGCTGATCAGATATCCGGCCCTGTTGCAGTGAAAACCTACAGCCACACTGGCCCTCTGTGGGTAAGATTAGACACCCCTGCCTTAAACAGTAAAGTAATTATGTCTATTTGTAGTAATAAATAAAGTATTTTTGCTTGGTTTACACAGCTTATCTGAATTGTATTGGACATGTGCACTAAATTTACCAGCCAGGATTCCCTTTGAAGACAAATGCAGTAAGACAGCAGTAACACTGAGGATTTGCTATCAGAACCTGTGACAAGAGCTGGAACCCCAAGAGGAAAAAGTCTGCATTGGAGTCTGCCAAAAAGTCCCTTATATAGGCTGAAGAGATCTTGGACAAAGCTTAATGATGATTAATGAATATAAGATAAACCTGTACCCTACAGATGGATTGAAATTTGGTATAATACAAATCATACTACCTCATCTGTTTAGCATAACGGTCTGACATGATGACTGACTACTGCAGAGAGGCATTCTAACCCCTCAGGCGGCCAAAAGTGGAATGTCCTTAACTGGCCAAATCAGTCTTTCTGACCTAAACACCACATAAACATACATTTCACTTAGTGAAGACAAGACAGAAGGCAAACAACAGGGACTGGAAGGCATTACAGGCCTGGCAGTGCAAATGGCCTGAGTGCAAAGAATTTGCAGCCATGTACAAAAGATTACAGTTTCATTTAATGGGAACTCTGCTGTTGTTTGTTATGCTCTGCATAATTCAACCACTACTATGTCAGCAAAGTCATCCCGGGCGGTCTGATGTAAAATGATACATTCCAAAGAAAATGACTGACTCCGATTTTCTTTCCAGAGGTTGTGATAGGAGTCATGCGGTCATGATGTCTACATTTCATGTAAAGCCATTTTATTTACTATCCAAACTAACCAGTAAACATGCATGTGTCCTCTAAGCATATTATGCGTATCTGACAATGATAAAAGCTTTAGATGTTAGGTTCTCATCACTGCTGTGAATAATTCTGACTAGCTAAGTTTTTAAAGGCCGGAGCTGATGTCAAATTTTTTGTGGCACCATAATCGCTGTGACTTGATTTACAAAGCTTTCAGGCTATTGGGAAAAAAGTGTGCTCGTAAAGAAAAGCTAACTTTAACAAACAAAAATAGAGAATCTGTAAACAACTAAAGAAATAATGAAGTAACAATAATAAATACACTCATCATTAAAAGCACAAATAGTTTCACCAAGAAGAAATCAATCAATAGGAATGAAACTTGGTGGGTAGGCTTGACATTGTGAGGCAGATGATTCAATTTCACATTTGGCTGCTCATGTGACGTAAACAAGGACAGGCCTTAACACTGTATCTGACTGACCCAACAGCCACGACGGCAAACATTCAGTAAGCAGTGAGTCCTCCATGAGTTCAGGTCAGTGTCGCCAAAGACTGCAATGGTGTCATGGTAGACTGTCATGGAGTGATACAGAACGGAAGCGGATCATCTTTAGTAAAGAGTCCCGCTTTTGTTTTGGTGGAGACGACCAAGTCCATGTCTGGTCAGCGTCTAGATGAACAGTTTGTTGTTACATGTCCAGAAGGTCTGGTATCACTCGATTTCCACCTATACTGCGAAATCTGCAGGAACTGTGTGAGAATATTCAGGCTGCATGGGATGGATTTTCACAGGACATCATTAGGAACCTCTACAACTTCATGCCAAGACAACTGGCAAACATGGTGGCCTGCCACCATACTGAGAGACACTACTTCTGTATGTGTAGCTCAATAAATATTAGCCATATCAGTCTAAGCTTATTGTCATTTATTGTTCCTGGTAGCCTTTATCTTCCTTCCTAATAGAATTGCATTCTGACATTCCTTCCGGGTGCAACTATCCAGATTGCAAACGTATTCATGTGCTGCTTTGTGGGTAAAATAGGCAGCTTTTTACGACATGCCTGTTCCTTAGGATGCTGCATTTCACATTTAACCACTCTATGCTACTTTGTTGCTGATTCAACTGTGCATAAATGTAAACAAACTGGTGGAATTCCCAATGCACCTTTCAAATCCAATGTGCCAAAGTACAGATTCCAAACAGCATGAACTGTTTCACCCTCCAGTAACTTACAGAAAGCACTTGGCTTCCTGTTCCACACAGTGAGGTACAGCAGGGAGAATGTGTATGTGGCGTTTGGCTTGGTCCGGTGCCCGCGCTGTGCTTTGCTCTCAGCATGCCTGGGAAAGCCACAGAATGGCTCATACCTCCTACATAACCAGGGATTCCACAAGGCCGCGCAATTAGCGAGAACTCCACGCCACTGTCAGTGCCAGTTACATAACTGAAATTTCCCTCTAATTGACTTGCTTGGTCAACGCAGCAGAGTGCCTTGCTTTGTTCCACATGAGGCTTTATTGAAATGCCGGATTAGGAGTGCAAAAGGCAGGAGCATTAAATTAAGACGTAAGACAGCAGCAAAGATGCGGATCAGCCCACGCCTTGTTTGGACTTGGAAATAAGGAGGGTGTGGATACTAAATGAAATGTTAGCTCTGGCCTTCATCCTGAACACAGTTTGAGGAGCTTCTGTTTTGGCACGAGGAAGGAGATGATTAAAAAAAGAAGAAGAAGAAGAAGGAAGGAAAGATAAATAAACATGGAGGGACCCCAGCAGCAGGGAAGGATCATCATCATCATCCCATAACCAGCAGTTACAGCCTGCTGTGCTCTCAGAGCTTCCAAATGTTTCTGAGCTCAGCAAACATCATTAAATACTGAGAGCAAGCATTCGTTCAGACACCACATACAGTATCCACACAAGCAGTGCCTCCTAGTTTTAGAAATTAAACCTAATTCTGTGCACTGCTATGAATAACACATCAACGCAGATTCATGTGGATCCCTTCTTGTTTTATTCTGAACAATTCTGAATAATTCAGTTAGAATTATCAGAGGTTCTCTAGTAGCATGTAATTTAGCACACAAATACTCACTTATTAATCCTCATGTCATTGGGAAGCATTACAGGCCTCAAGCTGCAACACGGTTATGACAGAGCAAGTAATGCAACACAATAAAACAGATCACAGCCATAATTTCCCCACATCGCTACATGGTGCAGTATAATTAAGTTTATAGACATGTTTTCATCCAATGTTTCTTCTGAAATCAAGAGTATCATGTCTTTACCTCTTCCCTCTGATGCTATAATTACCTCTACTCATCTGGGAACGCTTTACACTAGATATTGGGACATTACTGTAAGGATTTGATTGCATTCAGCCATAAGAGCACCACTGATGTTGAATAACTAGTAAGGGTGTGGTGATTCCTTTATGTTCTCAACACCATGCAGAGTATAATGTCTTCCATTGTAACTGCATTGATCATAAAAGGAGAACAGCAATACAGAATGGTTAGCACTAGACAAAGATCTCTATTGAATAAGCAGTTTTCCACCGACTTCAGTGTTTTTGCAGTGCCTGAAAGACTCATCGTTCATCCATGCGAATGTCTGAGGAAACGCAGAGCAAGATTTGCTGACTATAAATAAAACAGATATGTATTTTTGGCTGTCATTTCATTTTAGCAGTCTTTGACATGCCATTACTCTGTATGTAGACACTGCATACCCAGATACACTGAAATGTACAGTGGTGAGGTTAATTCACTCACACAAACCTCCCCCCCGAAGAAATACATATAGGCAGAGGTAGAAGGGTTCAGAAACAGCCCTACTAAATTTACTAGCTGACACATCAACATAGAATGCCTAAGAATCTAGTCTTAATGTCATTTGAATTTTAGAAAGTGTATGAGTGGCATGCACTTTAGCACACTGATAATCAATCATTAATCATCATGTACTGAGGAAGCTAGCACAGCTAGCACAGCTGGCCTTAGAAGACCAATTTCACTTCACTTAAAAACACCAGCAGCACTGCTGCGTCTGATTCACTCATACCAGCACAACACGCACTAACACACCACAACCACGTCAGTTTCACTGCAGTGAGATAACACCTCCTCTGTGGTGGTCTTGTGGGGGTCCTGACCACTAAAAAAATAGGGTAAAAAGGGGTTACCCAAGTAGGCAGCGGACTACAGTGTGTTACTGTAAAACAACAAAGTGCACCTTCACTTTTTCCCCCTCTGGTCAAAATCAAACAGGCAAAACAGGAATAAAGGGGCTGTACTGCAGCTGTGAAGTGGGAGTGTGTAAAATGCCATGCTGTCAGTGGGTGTGCCTTTTACTAATTTAGAACTTCCTCTGGTTTAGGCAACTGCCTATTTATGAGTGGGACAGGAAGTGTATGTGTGCACGAGCACATGTGTGTGGTATCCCAGAAACCTAATGCTGTTTAGCAAATTTGGTTTGAAGCAGAGAAAAGCTGAGTATTCAGTTCCAGCATAGGAGTAATGCCCTTGCTAAGGCCTCTTTCTATCCATTTAATCATTTAGCTGCAGTCTGTCCCTGCTGCTCCGTCAGCCCTGTCGCTTCATGATTGCATCCAACTTAGTGGCTGCCTGAGGAAGTGAACCAAGACCGAGCAGGCCAGAGGAAATGTCACTGTAAACTTTCTCAAACAAACACAAGGATAAAGAAGGCACAGTGCGTTTTTTTATTTTTAGTAGGCTACAGCTCTGTAAACAGCTACAAGGAAATCCTACAGTGCTTATATATTAAAAATTAATCCAGTAACTGAAAATGGGGACATGAACACAGAGAAAGACCAAGCAGCACTTTTTATCCTAGCATCTATAATGCCTTTCAAGGAGCAGCATGCGAGATCTTTTACTTTTAAACATTAATGTCAACATATTATTAAACAAAATAAGCAAAATGTGAAGAAATAAGATTTTTGCTAGATATGTTGCAGAAATATTTACTAAAGTTAGTGTGCTAGCCAGCTAGTCCCAGTCCATCCTGTCTTTATACACTACTTAGCAGCTCAAGAGGCAACAGCGAGCCACTGTAGCAGCGAGTCGAATCCGTTTAAACTTCTCCAGCCCGTGTTTTGTCATCTAATAATTTGTCAGTCATACTGAAGGTTGTGCTCCAGGTTAGATCCTAGATCCAATGAAAGGAAGAGTAAACACAACAATGACTGAGGCTCTTCGCAGACAACCATTATGACATCCACAGCTGCCCACTCGCATCAGGAGCCCACCTTCAGCAGCAAAGAGATGATTTAAATAGAAGCAAAAAGAATTAACCTTGGTGTTAATGTCCACCACTGGAGATGCTCCTGGTGTGAGATGAGAGTTTGTTCCTGAACTCATAACATTTCTGCTAGACTGGTAAGAACTGAAGGGAGAGGAGAGGCTGTGCACCATCTGATCACATAGTGCTCCCATTGTTTGGAGTATAAACCTGACAGGCTGGATTGTCTTAGAAATTGCCCCTTTATGTTTAACACATCTCTTGGGTTTCTCATTTTAGGGTGTTTGTAGAGGTTTAGAATTGGAGATGTTGAATTACCCCCTACGTGTGTGTATGTGTGTGTGTGTCTCTCTGTGTCTGCTCTGCAGTGGACTGGCAGCCTGTCCAGGGTGTTTCCTGCCTTCCATTTAATGAATGGGACCACCTCAAGCACCCTCCACAGAGGGATAAGTGGTTTAGAAGATAAGTGAGAGTGAGCGAGTGTAAGGGCTTATACAGTAAGAATTCTTTTAACCTCTCATTATGACTTAACTTAACAATTGTTTGTTGTTGTTATTGTACCTTAAAGAGTGATGTGCAAATGAGCTTTTAACTTCAGCATGAATAGGCGGAGGTAAGCTGCAGTGGACAGAATAGGTGGATATATGTGAATGGTTGGTTTTAATCCCTTCACCAAAGCAAGTTATTATAAATGCATTATTCTTTAATACATACATGACTATATATGATCCGTATGGATTAGAAATTGAATAGTATATTTACAAAGATGAAAACCGTTTTCCCATAATATGCGTGCTTTATTATATGATAAACCCAATTCTATATTTGAAGTATTCTTTATTAACCATACCCTCCTACTCTACAAGTGTACTATATGATGACGCTTCACATCCCAAAGTGTCCACCAGAGGGCGGAATAAGAAAAGAAATTCCACCATTCATAACATCCAAGGGCCATTCTGCCCCCACAAGGAGGAAGGAGGGTAATCATCAGCAGCCTGCTTAATAATGACTTCAACTGTGTGATGTTCACTTTGAGCCCAGCAGGGTCTTAAATATCAGGCAGCAAAGGGATGAATCATCTAAATGGTGATATCAAGTGAACGGGTGTGGATTCACATCCCTGTTGAGAGAAAGCACGTATGCAAATTCTGCTGCTCAGGTGGTAAACATTAAAATGTGCTGCAAGGGGGGAAAAGATGGGAAACAGCAAATCACCACAGCATTCGGTACCCAGTCCTACACCCTTTCCCCGCCTTGGGAGGAAGATCATTTTTTCAGCAGAGCACATTTATAGCATTTCTGACCTACAGTTCATGCTGAATTCCGTCTACACCCTGTATGATCATACAGACTAAAATAAGCGAGCTACAGGGAGGTTGAGGTAGAGGTCAGTGGTACAGCAGACACACATACGGTATAATGGGCCTGGACAGATCAGTGGGTTTCGACAGAGCGAAATGAAGAGTTCATTGGTGCACTCTGCCAGATGCTGTGGTGGGGGCACATCTGGCACAACAAATGTGCAAATCTATTTCAGGAATCACAGAGCAGGATAACTGCAAATACCATGCTAGCATGCTCTCTCACTGTTTCTGACAAAAGACTGAGTACTGCTGTATAAACGTTTGGTCCCCACGTTGCCATATCAACATTTCTGTTTATTGGTTATTATATTATACAGTGTGAATATTTAAATATTACAAACTATCCATTTACATATTGTATTGGTTTTAGTCACTGTATGAAGAGCTCCTTGAACATAAGTTATTAAATATCTCGCTATAATTATCTATTAGCATCCATTTTTTGTTCAAGTTTCTGCCTACAGATTTACTAATGAGATGTGCGCTAATGAAATGTGGTGACGAATTCTGATATTCATTTTATTACAACTCTCAATGCTATACAGTCATTCCTCAGGCTTTTTAGAATCTTCTGGACAAAAATGTCTTAAATTTTTATTATTTCAAGCTTCCTAGTGGTGCGACTAATTCTGTGAAAGCTGTAAATTTGCATATTAGAATGATTTAATACAATGACCTGCAACTATATCGATTTTATACTGTCAAATATTGATCACGGTACTATATCTCCATTTTTGCCAGCTTTTATTGGTTTACATTGACCATGGGGGTGGTCCTTTACATCATGTGTAAATTTCATGAGGAATGACCGACAGAAATTCTCCAAATGCATGCATTATAAGATATTGTATGAATATGACTGCATATGTACTGTGTGTATACACCCACGCACACAGAGAATGTTAAAATATATTCCATACCCTATATAGAACTTTGAATACATCAGCAATATTGCAATGTATTCCATTTCCATATGGATGATGCCGCAGCCATCGTGCCATCCTGCTGTAGATCACATAAAACTACCCCAACACATAAGCCTTAAAATCTTTATCTGCTGGATTATCCCTCGTGGGCTCCAGGCATATTTAGCGGCTGCCATACCAATGAGATGAAGCACTCAGGGGACAAAATCCTTTATATTACGAATTCAAAGAGGGAAAAAATGGTTGCATGACTCTCTGAGAGTTTAGCAAAACAGAATGGACCCAGCATACATGAGGGACAAATCTGTGTGCATGAATACACACCAGCTGCCATGCACGTTCACTGCAGTGTGAGGTGTTTTGTATATCTGTGCAATGTGTAACCAAGTTCACGTGGTTATTCAGCCCCAAGCTCGTATGCCCATTACAAATTAATACACTTCCCAGAACAGATAAAAAGAATGTACTTTTTCAGTGTGCAGTTCACAATTTATTTACCGAATAAATTTGGACAAAACACCAAAATCAGTTACATTACAATCAGAGCATCTGAGGCAGATATCCCACCATGCACGCCCCCCCCTTCAAAACAAAACAGAAAAAAAAAAAAATCTCCTTCAACATTAGCACCTAATCAGCACCAACTAAAGCATGGGCAGTTTTTTCCTACAGAACAAAAAAAAAAAACAAAAACAAATGCAGATTTAAAAATAATATTAATATTATTAACAATAATGAACCTATGCTTACAGAAGCAACTTACACTTCTAGTACTTTTTAATAGAAATTTGTTTGCAAGAATTTACTTTCAGAAAAGGGGGAAGAAATAAAAACAAAAGGAAAAACAAACAAAAAACAACTTCCCCCGCCCCGCCCCCCCGCTAGGCAGGCTATAGCATTCAAAAAGGGCACATGCCGTTGACTAGATATCACAATTTCAAGTAACATTTATATACGACAGAACATGTCCACATGTACCCATTCAGAACATGATCATTTCACAGAACCTACGCAGGCAGTAGAAAATTAACATGAGGTACTGGAGACAGTGTAGTCGTAGTAACATCGTTTTACTGTTGTGTGAGTCGAAACCGAAATTTATTTTAAAAAATTTAAAAAAAAAAAAGAAAAAAAAGAAATACTATCGGCATAGGTGGTTGTGGGAGCAAATACTGGCACTAAAGTTAGATGGTTTACTCTAAACCTTGGGACAGTCTTTAATGCCTTAACTTCTGAACTGTCCTGTGTCAAAAGTATTGCCTATAATATTTGTACAAACTGGAACAGAAGAGAAAACCCTGCAAGTATGTTTTTAAATATAGTAGTTATTTTAAATTAGAAGAAGAAGGGAAAAAAAACGTTTTCATTCTTGCAGAAGAAAGAAAAAATTAAATAGATGCTAGTCTAGAGAGATGGAATGGACCGTTCACCTAGCCTAGGCAAGTCAAGTGCTCGTCACGTTTGGAGGCTCAAGGAGAAAGGTGGCGTTCAGGTTAGAGCAGAACTAAAGCAGCAGTAACGTTTAAGGAGGGGAAAAAAAGCTTAATGCAACACAAAGAGATAACTTAGTGCAGCCTTACACAAAAGAGAGAAAGATGCAAGATAACATAACGAGGGGGAAACAGCTCTGAAGGGAAGAAATGATAAACTTATTTCTGTATTTCTATGGATAGCCGGCACATACATTTTATAGTATAGGCCTATAAGGCTATGAACGAGCAGAATGGTGTAAGTAATATACTTAAAAAAAACAAAAGAAAAGAAAAAAAAGAGAATAAATATAGATACAGCCAACAAAATGCTTTCGAAGTAAAGTTCAACATCCGGAGACTATGTCATGTACTTGATGAACAGGAGTGGTCGCAGTTTGCCGCATGGTTTTGTTCTCCTTGGCTGAAGTCTCCTGTGCCGTCGTGTTATTCCTCTCGTAGCTTAATGTGACTCGTACATCTCATGAGCACCACTTAAAATAAAAATTTAAAAAACTCAAACTAAAGATAGTTGTAAGTCTTGCTACATTACTTAACATTAACATTTGCATTGCCCAGAAGCTCTCGCTGAAGGTGTTCCACACCATCAAGCCAGACCTTCCCAGGTTTCTCGATGGAATGAGAGATAAAGATAGACACCTTTGCAATGAGTGTATTCTGTTAACTTTTCTTTTGTCATCTAAAACACGTGGCAAAATGTCTGAATGTTTTTTTTTTGTGCTGCTCAGCTCAGCTGAAGTACTGCTCCAGCTCCTCCTCCATGTTGGCCTCTGGCACCATCTGGTCCGCCTCCCTCTCTCCTCTGCTGTGGCCTGTTCCAACCTGGCTGGTGGCAGCCAGGAACCAGGGGTGCTCCAGGATCTCTCGAGAGGTCAGACGTTCGGACGGCTCGCGCCGGAGGATGCTGCGGATCAGGCAGCGGGCCTTGGGCGTTAACGTCTCGGGGATGCTGAACTGGCCGCGGCGGATCTTGCTGAAGAGCGAGCTGGGTTCCACATCATGGAAGGGGTAGCGGCCAACGAGGATAGTATACAGCATGACGCCTAGACTCCACACATCTGCCGCTTTCCCAGAGTAGCTGCCACTGGCGTTGAGGATCTCTGGGCTAACATAGGCTGGACAGCCATGTTTGTCTGAGAGAGAGTCATCGCTTCCTTCCAGGAGGTATGTGTCTTCCAAACTCTCCAACTTAACAAAGTTCCTATGGACACACACAAAACACAGCACAAAAGATGAAGACAAACAGCTGTAATAGGCATTTCCTTCATTCAGGGAACCATTTTCCATTTTACTGCAGGGCAAGCTGTTGTTTAAAGACTGCACAGTATATATTGGATGACAAATCCCCATGACAGTATGAAGTAATGAAACAAATGACTGCCCCTGGATGTTCCCATCAGTGTAAGGGACAAAGAGCAGCCTTCCCTCAAGGAAAAAATGATCCCTATTCTGAATATTAATGAAACAGGATAGCATGATAAAATCTATGGGATTCCAACAACCATACCAACGCCCTGCAACATAAGACAGAGAATTGTTTACAAGAGACATGGGAGAAGTGATTCTTTGGGACATTGAGTGCATCTCCAGGCATTCAAACATAAAATGAGAGATCCCTGTATTTGTTTTGCTTTCACTAAACTCAATAAAACTCACTAAAACTGTATAAAAAGCACCCTGCAATGAACTGGCTTAGAAAATGTATTATTGAAAAAAAATGAATGAGCAGATCGAATATATACACAGTTCTATGGTGCATAGCTGTAACCCACCGGTCTAACTGGCTCTAACTGGTTATATCTTCTTCAGGTGAATTCAACTTTAGAGGATCAGGCATCCAAGTGAGCTGAAGGGTAAAAGTGAGCAGAGCGTGCACTCGCTGAACTGACCCTTTGACCCCTAGCTCCATATCTGTCCAGCAGCCAAGGGCTGTAGTAAAACAGGAGAGCTGCCTGCTGAAAATAATCCTTAAATGACATTCGGCATACGTGACTCACACCTCTACTGCACAGTGGAAAAAACAAAAAACAAAAAAACAAAACACACGCGCACAAGCTGGGTACGAAAAAGGACACTGGCTTACATCAGGGCAAAACAGGACAGGCCACATGAAACAATATGAATGGCCTGCATTGTGCAAAGGGGGCTAGATGTACTGTAAATTAAACCAACACCTACAACACCTGAATAGTGGATCTACATTGGCATTGCAACTTAGTTCAAGATTAGGCGTATTCCACTGGGAGACCAGGCCCTTGTGTGTACTAAGCGTCCTCTGTGACATAACCGGGTCAGGAACCCAGCACAGCTCAACAGCAGTCCACTCAGCGCAAAAGATCACATTCCGTCTGGCTCTCTATTCCCATTCCCATCTTGGTGTTTCATTTCAGACCACGGTAAGAACTTCCCACCTTGGCCATGTCTACCACTCCAGGCTGCCATCAATCATTAAGGAGGCGTGGTGTTGGCGTCCCAAGCTACAGTGCATGGGAACAGTAAGGTCACTGAGCTCACATTTACAGAAGTGGTCACATCAACTCCCTTTCCATGTGCTGTGCCTCAGGAAATCTAGCTGAGGTGACTCATTTGGCTGAAGATACCACTACCATTTAGCTTAAATAGGAAGACCACCCAAATTCATACTGCATGCTGCTATTACATCAGGGCAATTTCAGGGGCAAGTGGCTGCATTTGATATTGCAATTTGCCTAGGGGAGTGGAGGCACTGACTTCAGTATTTAACATGACATGTAAGGTGCCTGTGCAACATTATGGAAAAGCCTTATGACTACATATTAAACAGGGCAAGTAAGCAGAGACAGCACAAATGATAGCAAAACTCATGACCACCGCATGCTCAGCTACCTTCTGCTGTGATGTAATCTTAAAAGCCTGAAAGCATGAAGGCGTTTCTCCTTACCTTTCCTCGTTCTTAAAGACGAACTTCCTCAGCTTGAGGTCTCTGAGAACCACGCCATTGTCATGGCAGTGTGCCACAGCTGACACTATCTGATAGAATAGTCTGGCAGCCTCTTCCTCTCGCAGCTTCTTGCAAGTGCGGACGAATGAGTGCATGTCCCCATGGCTCCTCTCGAAGAACACGTACGCCCGCGTGTCCCCCAGGAGGATCTCCACTATTTGGTTGATGTTCTGGTGGGCACCCAGCACAAAGTAGGCAGCCAGGGACTCTTGATATCGACTGATATCAAATGCCTGGAAATAGAGAGAAGAGCATTTTGCATACAATCAGACACAGTCATTGATTCAGGATTGGATAGCTGCCTGTGCAAAGTTAGTGCCTTAAGAGGATCTGATAACCCTGGATATAGGTGTGAGAAATGTCAATCAAATTTTTTTTCCACCTCAAAAGAAGCCCCTTCTCTTTTTAGGAAGACAATAGAGAGTTCTGAAACAAAAGGGCTGCAATCCATGCAGCATTGAGAGGCAAGGCATACGCCGCTGCAGCAATTTTAAGCCTCCAAAACAGACATTGATCTTTGATGTTGCTTAGTAACAGACACATAGAAAGGGAGGCTGGACAAATATAGCAGGCTGACGGTGGACATCACAGGCCTAATTCTTATCATGATATAAAGAGGGTCAGCCCACATTAACCTTGTCTATCACATCTCACTGCATGCACTTTTAACTTGCCATGAACCAAAAAACTGACTTCTGCTGGCTGGATCTGGTTACTAATGTCACTGCAGGCATGCAGTTTGATTACTTTTAGGAACAATCACTTATAAGAGGACATACGCCACAGAGCATATCCACACTAGACTGATCTCTCGTCAGAACCATGGTAACCTCTGAGTTTGGCCATCCGACACTATTACTCGCTTCTTTTGTCAACCTTACATGAGGAAACATGATCAACAGAGCAGAGGCGAGAGGTGAGAGCTGGCCAAGCGTTTGCTAAGCCTTTCCATTACTCAGACCTTCTCTATTACAAGCACCAAAGAATATTCCAACACACATTAAGCAGCTTACTTAGCACTTTCATAGTCTATATCTGGTTGTGCATATTCTCCAAGTCAGGTGCTGCCAGATAACAAGCATAATTGAAGCTTTTTGATGACCTTCACTGTCAGATTTCCAGTCCCAATATCCCAAAAATTATGTTACCATCACATACATACATACATACATATATATATATGTGTGTGTATATATATATATTGTGTGTGTATATATATATATATATATATATATACATATATATATACACATACATATACATACATACATACACACACACACACACACACACACACACATATACATATATATATATATACATACATACACGCACATACATATACATACATACATACATATATACACATACATACACATACGTACGTACATACATGCATACATACACACACATATGCATACACATATACACACACATACACTGTAAAATTATTGTTTATGATTGAATGGCAAGAATTGGCTTACCTTGCAGACGAGCTCTTCCCCACTGTGCAAGTGGGCGGCCCTGAAAACGTGGTCTCCCTCAAGCGGCTCCAACAAAAGGTAATTTCCAATGCACGAAATGCAGTGCGACGAGTCCGGGGTCTCCGGGGGGCTGGGGGATCCTAAATTGGGACTGAAGCTCTGGCTTGACTCTGTAGTCCTTAGGCAAGACAACTCCTCAAATTCGTGCGCTTTGTGCCTCGATCTCCCATAACGCGAAATGTTAATGGGATTTGACCTCTGTATGTTCATGAGTGGTAGATGAGAGTTGTCCTAAGGGAGAGGGGGGGTCGATGTCTGAGTCGGAGGGAGGGAGGGAAGGAAGGAAGGGGGGGAGAGGAAACGAACTTGGGCTGCAGATAGAATGTGGCTACACTACTGCAACAGAAAAGTACATAGAAAAATACAGAGTATTTCCCCGATCTGAGTTACTAATGCCTTGCTGGGGAGGCTCTGGCGCTACTGTGCCCTAACATTACTGTCTGCAACCAGCTCAAAGTGCGTGCGATCTATCGGCGAATGAACAATGTCAGTGTGATTTAACTGAAGCGTGACAAGCTAGAATTGCACTGCATTAGTGTTAGCGTTAGTTTCGCTTGGATTTCAAAGGAGACGGTGTGATATTTAAGTTACAGCCACCAGAAAGTTACCCCCCCTCTAAGTTGTAAGGCCTCAGCTCTAAAGCTGGATTTAATAGCTGGCCGGTCAGTTAGTTCTGTGGTGCAGCTAGAGAGACCACAGGAGCCCGAGTGCAAAATGCTCGAAACGCTGCTGCTGCTGGACACACATGCGAGATGGTCGGTGTTGCTTTTCCAGTGTGTTGGGAAAATCACCATGAAATGGCGAAAAGTGCTCGCTAGCAGAAAAAAGGGCAGCTAGCCTGCTAACCGGTGAGTGGGATCAGATTTCCTGAGAGAGGGCTCCGGTTTCCTCCAGCAGCAGCGGCCTTCTTCTTCCACAAATCATTTCCATGCAGCTCTGCTCACCATGCTGTGTGCCCGAAATGGCAAGAGAACCATGCGAGCCTCCACGAGGGGTTTCTTCTGCGTATGTCTTTTTTTAAAGGGGGAGATTGATGTCCTCGACGACTTTTCCTTTTTACCTATTCCTGCGGAAACACTGAGCTGCTTGGCGTCGATCTGGATGCCAGAGGGTGGAAAAAAAAGAAGGGACGGCCGACTCGCCAAGGCCTCCCCTTATTTCAGCAAGACATCCTCTCCCGCGGTGTACTGCTGCTTCTGGCTCGGCTGTGAGTCACGTCCATTGATGGCGAGGAGAGGCGCACATGCCCAGCCTAGTGCAGTGCGGTGCTGTGCTGTGCGGGAGCAGACTGCTTTCGGCTCGCTCTGCTCTCCACGCACACGGCCAGCGCGCTTCCGCCCCGCCCCCGTGACGTCAGAGCATCTCGCTTCTGCCATTGGTCGGCTCCTTTGACGCTGACGACTCCAAGCTGCACGCGCTGGGTCTCGCGCAGACCGAGTCGTACGTTCGCCAATTTTTGATTTAGAAAATTTACAGTATTAAAAAAGTAATCTTATATGCGTGAAAGAACATTTCTGCGTGGTCCAGAACTTTATTCGCTATTAGTGAATCATTTTGCGATAGTTTCGGCATCTAGGGCATTGTAGTATACTGATGTGAAATAATATATTGGAATATATTAAATAAAGTGAACTGGGAGTCGCAGTGTCTGCATTGCAAACTGTAGCCATTTATGCTAATTAAAATAATAATTAATAATCATAATTGCTATTTTGCCTTAAAATCTCCCGCATATGTTCCTCTCCGCCATGACCGAATTTTTTTAAAAGCATGCTTTGGGTCAACAAATTTAGAGTAAAGATTGTTAAATTCATATCCCAAACAAGCTTTTAACAGTAAATCCACAGTGCCTCTTGCCACCTCCTTACTTCCTAGGAGCAATGTGTGAGATGACGTAGTCAATGTATGCGTTTTTACTTAAAACCAAAAAAAATAAAATAAATAAATAATTCAAATGATCCACAGAAAGCAAAAAAATAACAGTTTTGATGTTATGTCCACATCTATGTATTGTGTTGCAAAGCTATCTACTGAAGTTAACATGCCAACTAGCTAGCCCCAAACTGTCCTGTCTCATAATATTACTTTGTACTTTAAAAGAGTTGTGTCACTGTAGCGTTGAATGAGCATATAAATAAGAAGAAACAAGTCTTCTCTCAGCCACTAAAATGTTCCAAAAGAAAGAAAATACAAAAAATAGCAGCAAATCTAAAATAAACACTGTCATTACTTTCCACTGCTAGAGACAGGGATGAAGCTTGATACTGAACTAACAATTTTTCTTATAGATGGGGGAAGAATGAAGAGGAATGAGGACTGACTGTGTGGAGTATGAATTTGACTCATCATCTTACATATTTCTCCTTTAACAGTTTAGACAAAGCTACGCATCAAACTTTATCCCTTTGGTTCTACTTAAATCACTTCCTTAGGTAAAACTTTTTTGCCAAGCGCAGGCCACAGAGGTTGTTTTAATGGCCGCTTGTCTGAGCTTCAGCCATCGTTGAATTTACTGTTGCTTTCTTTGGCTACCTGTCCTTAAATGATCTAACCTGGAGCAGGACTTTCTATGTGATTGACCAGAGGTTAAAATTTGCAATCAGGGTAGTGCTGCTGCTTCATATTTTCATGTTGAGCTGATGGCAAACTTGATGCTGTGGTGATGCAACATTAGGTACAAAGTGGTCAGGGTTAGCTGGTTAGCATGCTAACTTCACTCAAGCTAACTTCACTCAATACCCTTGCAACAACCCAGTAAACAGTGGTCGTCCGCGGACGTCTAAAATGTGTTTAAATGTAGTCAGATATGTGATTTCAACGCTGTTTCAATGTTGTTCAAACAGTTTAAATGTTTACTGGGAAGATACATAGTAATTTCTGACCTGTTATTTCTATACATTGTGTTAATAATTTGAGTTTATTTAGTAATCTTTTAAAACTAAACTCTTACATATTGCACTTCAAATGTCTGGTTCCTATCACCACTGAAGTGACCCGTTCTGACTCTGTAATTGTATTTCACATCCAACCCCTCTGCATATCTATGTTTACTGTTTAATGATTGTATTATACAGACATTTTGGTTGGAATTCCCCTTTAACATTCTTGTTTGAGCCACGTAATCTTACTTTGCTAACTGAAAGTTTTACACATCAGTACAGCTGACATTAATACTGCCATTTATCTCTATCTTAAAACAAGCAAACATTCCAATGTCCTCACTGTATGACCAATAAATGTCTTAATCTGACAGCAAACAGCATTATCTGTCTTCAGTACATTGTGAGAAACACCCAGTGTGTGTCCTGGAGAACATGTAGCACTGGGTTTGAAGCTGATGCAACAAATCAGGAGCCTACACATCAGCACTGGACCACTCTGTCAATGATTAATCCAGTCCAGGCTGCCCACACAGACAGAGCAGAATGAAATTCATGGCCAGATGGTTACTACAACCAGTCTCAGATGTTAATAGTATTGTAAAGTCCAAAGATACTAAACCCTTTTCTGCACGCACAATGAAATGTGTGTCAGGAATAAAAACAGCAGTTAGAAATAATAATTTGAGAAAATATGAATAATTATGATGTAACCAAAGGCTTTGTTGTGGGACACCCATTCCTCAAAGCAGTCTAAATAGAGATTTGATTCAAGGTGAAATGGTTCACCTTGGGAGAATTTATTTTAAGACCAAGCCAGTGCAAGAAAAGACATAATGAAAAGAAAAAGGTCTTGTCTTTATCTAGGCTATCCACCTATAACACTGTGTAAAAGTCTGAGATCAACTATTTCAAGTCAAAAGGACATTTATTCATTCAGTGTCAAGAACACATACATTTAACCAAAATTACACAAATGCCTCAATAGGTAAATACACTCATTATCAAAAGAACAGTTGCACCCAGAGAGTGTGTCTGATTGCAGTGCTATTTGAAAGAAAGATAAAGGATACCAGAAACAATAAATGATAATACATTTAGACTGATATGGGCAATATTTATTGAGCTACACATGCAGAAGTAGTGTTTCTCAGGATGGGGTCTGGCTGCCAACATCTCGGCATGCATATTCAAAGGTTCCTAATGGTGTCCTGTGATTTTCCATCCCATGCAGCTTGAATATTCTCACACAGTTCTTGCAGATTTTGCGGTAGGGGTAGGGATGGAGTGACACCGGGCCTTCTGGACACGTGACAACAAATCGTTCATCTTGGCGCTGACCCCGGTGCATCTACATTTTTTCGGATTTGTGGGCCATCTCCACCAAAAGAAAAGCGGGACTCATCACTGATGTTGACATGTTGCCATTCTATTCTATCTGCCATTTAGTCACTCCATAACAGTCTGGCATGACATCATTGCAGGCTTTGACGTTGATGTGGTGTTAAGGGCAGTTTTTGTAATGGTCTCTGTGCATATAGTCCTGCATTGTGCACCTGTTTGCCCGTCAACCTGATGCTGGCACTCACAGGATGACTCATGGAGGGCATCACTTCTCACTGAATGTCTGCAATTGTGGCTGTGGGGTCAGACAGGTACAATGATAAGGCCGGTCCTTGCTTACATCGCATGCAGGGCCGAGGATGATACTTGAATCATTCGCATGTGTCAAATTTGATTCCTGTCAGTTGATTGCTTCTAGGTGCCAATGTTTGTGCAATTTTTATTTTGATAATGAGTGTAGGATCTTTTTTTTCAGTGTTTGTTATCTCCACTCTTTTCCTGTATTACAGCTTTCAAGATACTTGGTTTCATAATTTAGAGAAACCTGAAATCTATCTATCTGTCTATCTATTATGTTATCATTTATTTCCTGTACTTCACGATTCTACCAAACAGTTCAAGTAATGAAATAGGCCTGTTGTATTATTTATTTATTATGATTGTTTATGGTTGTTTCCGCTGAACACTGAGGCGATTTGTAATTCTGTTTATTGTTTACTGTGTGAGCTGGTATGTCATTTCCAAGCACTTCTAAGATGCATGTGTGTGTGTGTGTGCACTTGTGTTTATACAATAAAGGACAGTGTGAACTGGAAAAGCGTGTGAAGGGAGTGTGTGTGTGTGTGGAGGAAGTGTGGTATGTTTGTATTTTGGTCAATACACAGAGTCCTTCATAGTGGGTAGCAGTGCATGGCGAGCTGTGAGACATATTTATGTACCCCATTAGACAATCAATAATGCCTCTTTTTTTCTAGTGAATGTTGCCAGTGTAGCAGTTACACATTTGCCCAGCTCAATGTGTACAGCCTTAGTAGCATCTCACAGTGTGTTACACTATGGGTCAGCATGGATTAAACCTAGTCTTAGAGTAAATTCCAATGGCAGTGGCATGTCACCATTACCAACCTTGTGGCATAGAAACCTTGTTTCCCCTGTCTAAAGAGTGTGATTCAGTATATATATATATATATATATATATATATATATATATATATATATATATATATATATATATATACATGGAGTGACTCAGAATGGCAACGTGTCATTCTCAATCCCACTTTTGTCAAGTCCCACTTTTAGCAAACATGGTTGCCAAATGTCATACTGAGAGACAGTGCTTATGTATGTGTAGCTTAATAAATATAAATTTATATTGATTTATAATCATTAATGTTCCTGATAACCTTTATCTGTAGTCTGCAATCAGACACTTTCTTCTGGACACAACTATATATCCTACAATCGTTCAGCCCCAGCCATTCACACTATAGGAGTGCTTTTTGAATGAGGCACAATACAGGTCAGCCAATCAGAGCAAAGCCCATTTATATACTTCAGTCTTAGCAGGATATAGGGCTACATTTTTAGCACATAGACCTTCACCAGCATCATCAGGGAACAGAAATCAGAGACAAAATGCCTAAGTTTAATTTGGCAGGCTGGGCATTCAGTATATGTGTAATTATTTTTCTACAAATACTGTACCTGCAAATGCATATACCTCCAGCACCTCCTGAGCTGAAGTCTGTCTGCTCAGCCATACTCGGGGAGGAGGAGGTGGAAGGTGAGGGGGAACAGGATTGAGCAATTCTCCTTTCTGGAATGTGGGGCGTCGGACGGAATGCACACAGCTGGATGGGAGACACAGGCGAGGCTGTTCATTCGGACCAGCTCCCTCCCCCTGACACAACATAAACCTCACTGTGTTTCTCCTGCGGGTTCATGGCCTCATTGTACCCACGCTTTATGAAAATGTATCTGTCACACAAAATGCTCTGTTTTTTTTTTCTCAAAGCTCCGTTTCATAAGCAGCCGTCCGCAGCTGTGGATCATAGAGAGCGCCCACGTGCACCCCACCCCTCCCCCACATTCTCCAACTTGACCAGTTCCATCCTGAAGTAGGTCAACACTTTTCAGGTCTGGTTTGACCCATTTCAGGGGACTGGGTCCAAAATTATTCAACTTCACCATCCCCCATGGATGATAATATGGGCAGATGACAGCTGTCCAGCAGGAGCTTTATCCACTTATGGTGGCACACAAGTGACATACTAAATGTAAAGCAACAACATCTCCAAAAAAGGTTCTTCAAATAATATCATAACAGAACCATTTCTGGTTTCCTATAGAACCTTTCAGTGTGTGTGTGTGTGTGTGTGTGTGTGTGTGTGTGTGTGTTTATGCAAGGCTAAAAAACTGTCTCTCATGATGGACTGATAGCAGACTCAACAACACAGTGACTCACTATCTTGAAGAACATAGTGTTGTTATGAGACAGAATGGCCAGGGCTAGCTGGTTAGCATGTTAAGTTCAGTGGCTATGTCTGCAACACAATGCAAGGATATATTTGACATACCATCAAAATAATAAAATAATAATTTTTGTGATTTTAGTTCATTTCATTGTTTAAACTAAAAATCTTTTAAGGATGTGTTATGGCTGACATCAGATTTCCTTTGTATTAGATCATTCTTTAAGTTAACTACTTCATCCTTCATGTTGCATTTCTTCCTTTAAAATTTGTTACTAACCATAAGCTTTACATGAATTAAATGACGTGCCGAACTGGGAATAGTAGAACTAGGCTTTCATTATGGACCATAAATCTCAAAACTTGGCCAAAGAAATGAAAACTAATGACAGCTATGCTAAAACTAATGTCTGATAGCACTCCTGTGGGGTTCGAATGGTATTTTACCAATAAGCTAACATATGCACATTTGTGGTAGTTTTATTTTACCTTGTATGTTACAGGTTTAGAGTGTTTCTTTCGAGGAGGAACCCTGCAATACAGCCACTGTCACTGGGTTTCTTTTCTTACTGACTAAAACTTGTTTAGAGTCTAGGTTGAATTTCTCCTGAAGGCCTAAAGGGACTTTTTTTCCTCACAAAATTCGTCCTATGATTGGACGATTCCTCCAGGAGTGTATGCTTAACTGTATCAACCTAGATACCATGGAGGATAGAAGTCCTGATTGGCTTTAAACCTTTTGTTTCCAAGTAAAACTCTACTGTGAAATGAAAGTTGGATTACAATACTTGCAAAACTTATTGATGGCAAGTTTGATTATATGATGATTATCATTCATCTTCTGAATTGCTTATCCTTCTGGGTCATGGGCTGGGGGTGTTGGGACCTATCCCAGCGCTCACTGTGAGGAACACCCTGGAGAGGCTGCCAGTCCATGGCAGGGCAGACAACCCACACAAGTATGGGGAGAACATGCAAACTCCAAGCGGAAAGCATTCTTGGGATCCTAGGCCCATTTTGTTTTGAGGCAACAGCACTGCCCACTGTGATATTCTCCCACCCAGCATATGATGATTACTTTCAAAAATATAGCTGTCTGCCAAATCCCAAAGATTTCCTGAATGATTACATGTACGCATATGTATTTGTCCACAAATAGAAAGTAATACGCTAAAATGACCTGAACTACTAAGAACTACATGATTATTCAACTAATGTCATCCTGATGCTACAATCAGGAAGACTTCAAGCAGCATTAAGTATGAAGATAAAATCCAAGCCAGAGTACAGAGGCAAGCTGCCTGAGTGCAGAGAGATGAAATCCAGATCTATCCTAGAAGCCTCCAAAGGTCAGAGTAGATGACTAAAATCTTAATCAGCTCCCTCCGGCAATGTCACTCACCCCTCTCAGCAGCACAGCCTGTAAGAAAATGGAAGAGTTTGTAGCCAGGATGAGAAACAGTGGAGTGGGGCGATGTGCACTGACCTGCTCCCTGGTCCGGAAGACCAGAGAGACATTACTCATTCACTTAGCCTCCACACCAAAAGGCCACATGAGGACTATTTGAGGCATTTGCCCCTATACCCTTATGCAAAATGAACACAGAGGTCAAGCCCTCAGCAAACAAAACTGGTGACAGAAAAATGACACCTGCTAAGGGCAGTGTTTTGCTGTAATTCAAATGAATATATAGCTGACTGAAACAGCAAATACCCTCCCCAACGATGCTGTCAGGCTTTGAGGTTACATTGTATTAAATTAGGGTTCCTGAATGGCTCTTGAATTGCTTTTTTAATTGATTTTTTTTTGTTTTATTTGGAAGTCACTTACACGTCCTTTCAGACTCATGTTGAGTTGCCTTTTCACAGTAAAAGGATGGACAGAAGTACCTGTGGACTTTTTCAGATCTGAAGAAAGAGTGAGCTCTCCTCTCTCTCAAAGATGCTAGGTATGTTATCTGATGGTGACAGTGTTTGTGGATTAGTAGGTCTTGCACAATCGTGCATAAGTGTCTCACTTGTGCTAGTGGATTATCATATATTTAATCTCCCCATCAGGAAGGGTGGTCTGTGATTTTTGCACACTACTGCATATGTAAATATGTAAATATGCACTTTTTATTTCCCTGCTTCAAGTATCTTATATGAACAAGTACTGTGTTTTTTTCAATTACAATCTTATGCAAATTTTTTTCTGGGTTTCTTGCTGAATTAATTTTGCCCCCCCCATCTTGAACATCTGAACTCTGTTTCTATGAGTTGGGTGTAAAGGGCCTCCAGCAATGTTTGCCAAGTATCGTGCAAAACCAACTGAAGATTATACAGCATGGTACTGGTATTATGTGCTGTTACATCGCTACTTTTAATTAACTGGACTCTATGAATTTGAGAGTTTTGCCAGAAACGTCATTTGCACTTTACTGAAGGTCTATTTTATGTGGCCAATGTATTGCATATAAAACAGCTGTGGCGCTTCACTTCAGCAACTGCTAACACTGCTGCCATGGCAACATGCATCCATCCACTTGGGATCATGCCATGTAGGACCAAAAACATGAGAAATGCACATGCCTTGGTGGTCAAAGGTCTTGCTATTGAATTTAAAAGAATGTCCTTATAGTCATGCAAACAGTGCACAACATTTGCACTCAGTGTTTGGAACTTTACCGCCCACATGATATGCCTTAAAACACGCAGTTTCTTAGAAATGCAGCCAGTCTGGTGCTTTCATGCTCTTCTTAATTATTATTTCATTGTGAATTGTGCATGCTGGGGCACAGTGGATAATAGAATTCATTAGGTAGAAGGCAGACTCCACTATTGTGCCACTTTTGGTATGCAACAAGCATCGGTGACCTGCCACTGTCTGCCATAGAGACAGCATGGGGAAACACTCACACACCTGCTTATCTGGGTGACTCTCGTTCGTTTGAAGCCTCACTGCCGTGGCATTTCCTCTGAGAGTGCAGGCACACACCCCCAGTTCAGCTGTAACCTACTGCGCGCTCGTTGCCATTGATCTCTTTCCTCTTTTTGCAGAATACACTTCAAAGGAATCCCCAATACTCAAAATAAGCAAGTCTACAAATACTCAGAGGCAGATGTTTTTAGTTCTGCTATTATCAGAACTGGGTTTAAAAGATACAGAGAAAATGGGACTCCTGATAATCCAGCAAGACTTGGCAGGCCACCAAAATCATCACCGTTTGATAAACAGTACTTACAGCTTTTATCTTTAAGAGAGGGAAAAGTCAGACTCCAGGACGTGCAGCAAAAACCTCTTATTGAAGTTGCAGATGATCTCAGAACAATGGACTGACCACCCCAGAGTTCAGACCTCAACTCTCTAAATGTGTTTAGGATTTACATGGATCATGAGAAAATGCAATCAACTATGACTGAACTTTGAACGTGTGGAAAATATTTCTACAGCTTTCTTTGAAAAGCTGAAACTAGTCTTCTCCCTAAAATGATAGTGTGGACACACTAAATACCGATGTTATTTTTTAGTTGTTGAAGCTTCTGAATTTTCTAGCTGTGTAATGTGTTTTCTGTTTTATTCCTGACACTAAAAATGTAGAACTTGTACTTTATTGCTGTTGTCAAAGGAGTTGGTCTAATAATTAATTGGTGTCTGACTTCTGCAAAGCACTACATGCATAAACAAGCACTTTATTAGGGACACTAAAGTAATATTGGCTAGGCTTTCCCTTTGCTCTCAGAACATCCCCAGTTCTTCATGCCATGGATTCCACAAGATGTTAGAAACTTTCCTTTGATATTCTGACATGATTGCATCATGGAATTTCTGCAGACCAGGACTGTGACTATGTAGGAATGAACATGGTCAGCAGCAATAGCCAAACAGACTGTGGCAATCAAGCAATGATTGATTAGTATTAATGACCCAAAAAGTGTGCCAAGAAAACATTCCTCGCAGCTTTACACCACCTCCACCAGGACTGTGGACTGTTTACACGTGGCAGGTTCAGTCCATGAATGCTGTTGGGGCCAAAATCTGACCCTACGATCTGGGTTAGTAAGCAGAAATCATGATTCATCAGGCCAGGCTATGTTTTTCCAGTGTTCAATTTTCCAGTTATGGAGAGGCTGTTACCAGTGAAGCCTCAGCTTTCAGCTCCTGGTTGACAGAAGTGGAACATGACATGGCTTTTGCCATTGTAGCCCATCCGCTTCAAGGTTGGACCAATAGAGCATATTGAGATCTTTTCTGCTCACTATACTACCACAGAGTGTTTATCTGAGTTACCATACCACCCTTCCGACAATTTGGACTAGTCTGGCCATTCTCCGCTGACTCTTCTCATCAAGGAGTTGCTTCCTTTTGCAGAAGTGTTGGCAGTATCTGCATTATTTTATGCACTACACTATTGCCACATTATAAGCTGATTAAATAATTGCACAAATGAGTGGGCTTCTAATAATGTGCTTGGTGAGTGCGTATTTAAATAAATATACTTTATATAAAAAAAACAAACTCAAAACAAATACATAGCACTACAAGCACTACATACAGATTGAACAGCATCCTCAAGAGCACCATGGAACACCTTGCCATTACTGCCATCTGTGTCACCATTGTGCATTAAGAGATTTGCTTTATGATTTGGACTTTAAATTGCATTTGGAGTGACTGACCAATATGTATTCAGGTCTATGGCCTATACTGATCACATTCGGAAACGAGAGGCTTAGTGAAGAGTCTCTTTGCGGCTGCCCCCTCGCTTGCTATGGTAACCACAAACTGGTCCCTGACTGCCATTCTGATGAGTAAAATGCAAACAAGGCTTCAATAAAGCATCACGCATACTGATCTGATGCACAGTCAGGCTAGTGCATGGCCTGGTGCTGGAGAGCCCGCTAGAATGAATATAAGTGAGACACTTTCACAATGCAGAGCCCAATACAGATTCCATAAATGCCATTATAGCTGACAGTAATCAGCTCCATTCTTGCTGAAATGGCCAACAGACCAAAATCGCAAAATCAGAACATGCCTGTGGCATATGGTGCTGCAGTTATCCAACTGCCGAGGCTGAAATTACAGTAATTCTACCACAACTGCGATTAGAGGAGCGTGTCTCCAGTGTAAGTGTCTGCAATTTTCATACTTTAAAGAAACGTGCACCAAAATGGTGCAGTTTGGAGTGGAGTAACAAAGCCAGTGTTTGTCTCGATGTTTAGGTTGCTAAAAGGTCAGTGAGGGAACATCCATATGCCATTAACATGACAGATACATTACTGATAATGAAATAGTCAAGAAGACATTACTAGTTTCAAATCAGAGTGTCAAGATCTAAAGCTAAACTTACACCCATATTTCATGGAAGTATAATTCTGTGAGGACTCCCTCTAAAAAGTCCTCGGTCATGTGATCAGACAGGTTGTCCAGTCGGCAGATGAAAAAATGATGGACCACTGCATATGATCGTCCAATGAGTGCTTTCTCTCTACATCACTTAAGAGACAGCTGATTGGATGGTGTACACATTTTAGGAGCTGGGGCCTGATATTGTTATGACATTAAAATACACTTTTGCCATTTAAATTACTTTCAGAATTGCATTTTCAGCAAAATCAAACCCAGTTTACTTATCAAGCTTAACATCACAAAAGTCCAAATATACCACAGATACCACAGATATACAGTAAGGTACAAAAGTCTGAGATCACACTGAAAGTCTATTTTTTTAATATGAACCTTGAAATACAAAGTTTCAGTATTTTGATCGTAACTACTCAAATTTGTGCCAATGACCAGGTCAGACTCTTTCATCTTATCCCTTATGAAGCTTGCATACTGATGATTCAAGCACATAAACCTGTCAACATACATCCTTTTTTTATTATTGAATTAATTAAAAAACCAATCTATGTATTTTCATTAATATCCTTTACAAAGATTCTCCTTTTCAGCCAAATGATTATGCTGCTGGTATGATTTGTTGATGAAAAGAAATATTAAAGTAGAGAAGAGGCACTAGAAATAGAAAAGGAGGCATTTTCACAAGTGGTCCCAGACTTTTAGAGGTCCTACTTCATGTAGTCATTTGATTAGTAGTGCCTGAGCGTGCTGTAGAACTGGATGAAAATGGCATGATAATGCGTCACCCCCTGCTCTCCAAACGGCTTTGATGTGCTCATTTATGCGATTGTCATTCCATAGGAATTTCCCCTTTCCGTGCCAGCAGAGGAAGCAGCATAATATCTTCTGAACCAGACTAAACTCACATGTACACGCCACATTCCTCAGATCCACCTCACACCTGTCTGCATTACAATGTCTCACTGTCAACACAAGGCCTCTCTGCCATGATATGGCCTGGACAACCTATGAGGCCATTTACTGCTGGGCACAGTGCGGGGTCTAAAGAAATGAGATTAGGACGAAAAAGCTCATAAAGTAAAAACGAGAAAATATTTCTTTTTTCCATGCAGCTTTTATTGGTACAAGCCGCTTCTTGTTTGTGGAAATAGAAAAATAGAGAACTGGTGCAATCAAAATCCTATAAAGCTGTGCGGACGCGCACTGTTATTACATTGATATGGCTGGTGTCCCTGCACTGGGGACCAAAGCAGACGGATTTCAGAAAGCCTGGATTGTGTGCTGTCTGCGGGCAGTGACCAAAGTGAATAATGTAATAGAAGGCTAGCCCAACTCAGCATGGATAAGCAGTTGCAGTTTAGAACCCAATATCTATTCTGCTCGGGTTTCTGTGGTCAAGAAGTGGAAAAAATAAACAAGCAAGAAAAAAAAACCAGGCAACACAGAAAGACAATAAAACACAGCGGAGGTTAGTCACAGTGCGCATACGGGGCCTGTTATTTAGTTTTGCTGAGGCCGTAGTTGCATTGATTTTGTTTGAAGAAAAAGTATTGTGCTGACACTTTCAGGAACTTTGTAGCTAGCAAGAGCTTTGATTGTCTCAGTGGGGAATTATGGGGCCATATTCTTGTGCACCACTGTGTTCCTCCACATTCTAGTGCACCACTGTAAACATAATTATCACTGCAACAATAAATAATAAGAACAATAGTAATGGCAACATAATAACTAAGCCAGCATAATTACAATGCCAGTGCTGGCTTCCTCTCCGTCTGTTGTTCGTGTGGCTAAGGCCTAAAATTGCCAACAGTCAACATCAGACCAGCGGCAATGTGTTTGCTGCCAAAGCCAATGAGTATTCCTGCAGTTTGACACAGAACAGTTTAAGTGAGTAACGTGGGGTCTCTGAGAATTAAGACATTTGGACTATTGTTTGTTTTATAAGATATACATCACAAAAAAGAACAAACTTCATATATGGTGTAGCATGTAAATAATTTTCTTCACTATTTGAACCTAGCAGCTGGCTTTAGGTTGTCTGTAAGTCACGAGAAATAGGCCAAGCACTTTGAATATATAATCTCTTAGCTTTAAGATGTTGCTTTCTCTTGTAATTTTGGAGTTAAATGTACAATGTGTACTTTTTATTTTCCATTTGGAGACAATGACTGATGCTAAACTGACTTTTAGAGGTGGAAAACTGTATTTACACTGGAATTGTAGACTAGGAAGAGTTTGGTACATATAACCTACATAATGTAATCCTCAAACACTGCATTTACAAAATAGGGTAGTGAAATAGGCTGATTATAGAATCCTAGACTGTTACATAATAGCCTTAACTTTACTCCGCACAAATTCAACAAAGCAACAGGAAATGACGGATTATGTCAAGCTAGGCCGTGAAGGGTATTTGGCACTTTGCAAACCAGCCAATCAAAGAACAGCTTATCAAATAGGCAAAACAGCTTGTTTCATTCTAGTGACAGACGAATGGAGTGTAAATAGGTGTGTAGAGGCGCATCTGAGAACTTTTACCTGACCTGAGTCCTTAATCCTCCTAATCTGTCTCTCTCTCTCTCTCTCTCTCTCCTTCTTTCTCTCCTTCCTTCTTTCTCTCCTCTTCTTAGTTAAGCACTAGAAATTCTTCGGAGCGATCACATCAGAACCCCTCAGGCACCTAAGCATCGGCGCCACCGTGGATCTCCTGCCCTGTTTCATCGCCCGGTATGACCATAACCTTTACACTGACCAGCGTCTGGCTCTGATCATGAACTCTTTCTATGGGTCAGCTCCATCTTGCAGTTACTCCCTCCTGGACTAATCAGACTGGATCTAATAGATATTCTTCTCCTGTTAGTTCTGTCTTTCTCGTCTCATCAGGGTTCGACCTAAGGAGGTTGGGTTCCGCCCTTGAGCCTGGTTTCTCTCGAGGTTTCTTCCTTCTCACGGGAGTTTTTCCTCGCCACTGTTGCCTCTGGCTTGCTCAAGGGGGGCTTGGACCCGGTTTTTCCCCACCCCCACCCTCAAATGTCTGTAAAATAACTTTGTGTTTTTTTTCTTTCCTTTTCTTATATATAACAAACTGATTTTCTGTTAAGCTGCTTTGAGACAACGTTGGTTGTAAAAAGCGCTATACAAATAAACATTGATTGATTGATTGATACAGACATGCAGACATCAGAGAGTTTAAAATGCTAAATAAATTCTATGGCAACTTTATTGTAGCCCACTGTAGTCCACTGAGGGCAATCATGCAGCTGACTCAAAACTTACCCAGTACTTACACAAACTAGACCACCCAAACACAGCTGGACAACCTGAACAACATCTAACATAGTTTAGGCTGGGCTGTGTAATGGCTTCGCTGAATGCCTGTGACATGTCTGCAATATGCATTACTTTGGTACTGCTGGCTAAAAAACCATCAGTGAAATAAATTACAGTTGACCCAATCCCCGATGACCTGACATGAGCTGTTTTTAACGAAGATCTAATAATACCACATAGAGGTCTGCATTCCCATGAGGTCCAACTAAAATATCTTATGGTGCGTGACTAAATTTCAGTGTCATGGGAAGGGGGTGGTCAACCAATTCATTGTATGCGTGAGCGGGACAATGTATGTATGTAGAAAAATACCACAAGAAAGTAAAACAAAAATAATACATCGAAAATTATAATAATCATACACATGATTATCTTGCTTTGATTTACATGAGGGAGACCACAGCTAAAAAAAACAAACAAACAAGAAAATAATAAACTCAGTTTTAATACCTGCAAAAAAGCAACTGATTATGTGACATATGAATTATGCTGCTTTATTGCATTATTGTGCAGCAGAAGTGGTGGCGCCTATAGAAGATCAGCCAGGCACTTATGTGGACCGTGCTCTAAAGAAAGTCTAATATACCACAGTTAAGCCCACCAATGACAAGAGAGACCTATGGCAGTCTTTTTTAGTCATGATTTTAGGGGAAAATGATTTCTTATAAACTGTGTCTAATACTGGATGTGATTTTCCCTCATACAGGGCTGCAGACAGGAAGCTGTCAAAAAGGCTATGTCGGAGCAGGACAAATGTAACCGAATGTTGACAAATTCTACCAGGAGTGGTGTTAAAAATCAGTTGTGTGCAGAGCTCTAGTACCACGTGGTGTGTGGACGATGTATATAGCCTATAACATGACTTTTCTAAGCTATCTTTATTCAGTTTATTTCTTCCACACAAACAAAGCTATTATGTATAATGCAAATGTGTGTGATATTTCACAATTTTAAATAAATCAGTTTCAATCCTTGATTCATACATACCTAACTACTCATTGTTTTATGTAGCACATGTTGTTACTGTTGTCTGATGGTTTCATATGATCTTATTCCCTTAACTTTATGTTATGTTGCAATATACGCAGTTTTATTCTTTGCGGGTTAAAGTTATTAAAGAAAAGGACCGGACTTATTGGTTTTCCTCTGCTAGCCATTCGGGTCTGATTCTACTGAGGTGAAAAAAAAGCCTGTATTGCACTCTCAGTTTGAAATTTCGCACCCTCAGTGGAGCTCCTGCCTAAAGGCCTCGGCATATTTTCAGTGAATCAAAGCTCGCAAGGGATTGCATGATGCCAAAACTGCCTTCATATTCTCTACAATTTACATAGTGCACACATCGCTCACAAACGCCAGTGTGATCACTGCAAACAGAATGGGTTTTCACTAACATTGGGAAAATGAATCAAACCTAGCTTGCAAGTAGGCTGCTATCATTAGCATGGGGCTGGTGTGCGCACAAGGGATGAACATTTAACCATGTGTTCTGTTCATATAAGCAAATATTTAAACGATTGATTTTGTCTTAGAGAAACTGTATTATGTCATTAATGCAAAGCACCACAGTTCCATAGCACTTCTGGTGCTTATTTGTTAATGATTTCCACAATGAATAATCAATAACAAGGACTAACATTTTACACAGCAGCATTTTTAATACAGAAACCTTCACTTTGTTTAAGCATTAATGATCATTTGCCCTAGCAGTTCTATGAGATTGGCCATGTTATGTCAGCATCTACTAAATGTTGCTATACATTCATATTTCCTTTTCAATACTAGTATTACTCATGATAACTCGTTTCAACACTAGTTTCAACACTGATTTCTTTACTTCCTATGTTGCAGTTCTTTCAGTGAATCCTGAAGTAAATGCTTCAGAATATTTTAAATGGGTTCTGACATAGGGTAGGTCTAGTATTGGTTTGAGTCATCCATTCTCTCCCGTGTTACAGTATACTCTCAGTGATTTTATTCTGTATCCAATTCAGCATTTTTGTTTAGTATCTGCCTAATATCTCTATATGGGATTGGTATCATCTCTAAGAGAAATTACATCTTCACCCCTCCAACTTGGTAGTATTGTGTGATAGGGTGACAGGGGGAAACCTAGCTAGTGAGAGGAATTAGCAATGGTTAAACCAAGCGGGGTGGTGGGCAATGATCAGTAGTAGAATAGTATAAAGTCAACAACTTGACTAACACAGCAAAACATCAAGCAAACACAACAATACAAGCTACCCAGTGAGTTGTTCATTACTAGTCCAACAGGAGGAAGGCCAGCTTGGTATCTGTCTTGTGACTTTTCACCTGTGTTATCTCTCACACTAAGTAAAATCCAGTCAGAGATTTATTTTAGTCCAGTCTCTTCCACGCTTCCTCCAGCAGCATCCTCTTTCGTTTCTTCGCAGCCTCCTCTCACAGAGGGCCTTTGAGTTAGCCTGTAAGTAAAGGAAGGGTGAAACATAGTATGATCTGTAAATATAACTGCACCCTGACTGCTAGCAGTCATAGACTGGAGGTTAAGGAACCAACCTAGTACCCATAGGGTTGCCGGTTTGATTCCCTGAACCAACAGTAACGACTGAAGACCATTTGAGCAAGGTACCTAACCCCCGTGGATAGGGCTGCCCACCATTCCGGGCAAGTGTGCTCACTGCTTCCTATTGTTTGTGCTCACTAGAGGGTGTGTATGTGCATGTTTCACTTCATGAATGGGTTAAATGCAAAAGACAAATTCCTCCGTGTGTCAGCACAAATGGCAAGAAATGGCTAAAAAAAAGGTGCCTGGTAGAAAAACCAAGACTAAAAGACCAAACGTCACTACGCTAACAAGGTATAAAAGGTCGCTTCTGCTTTCAGAGTGATTTTAAATTCCATCGTCGAGATCATACTGATACACTGGGAGAATTACTTCCAGGATGTCAGTGGGGTGATTCACCTCCATTGTTGTTTCATAGAGAGAGTGGTTAATTTAGGCTCTGCTCGAATGCGGAGGGGCTGGAGCCCAGACTGGTGGAGGGTGCTATGGGTGTGTGAGTATGTATGTTGGCGGGAGAGGAGGTTCCTCCCCCGATCCCTGAAGTGGAATTGATTGCTGAGCTCCTCATCAATGGGGATGACTCATCTCAGGCAGCAGCCTGCCTCCATTCTCAAACAGCTCCACCGTGGATGCCAAGGGCGCCCACTTCGCAACAGTGTGATTCCTCTCTGACGGACTGCGAGGTAACACTTTCCACAAAGTGCTTGAGGGCTACGAACGGCATGCCCAGCCCGAGAGCTCTCTCATTAGGAGCTGTACTAGCACTTCTGGCTGCTAATGGCCAGCTCTCTTGTCCATTCATGTAGATCGTGAAACCATATGAAATTTTGATGATGCTGAAACTGGAACTGCGGTGGGTTCTTTTCATTTATTCATTTATTTTGCTCATCTCTGTGGCACTGACAGCTGGGAAATCTGGGTGTATTTGAGCAAAATCCAACTGGAACCAATAAGTTATCAATAGATGTTCATTCCAGTCGATAGCCGCAATATAAGGCGGCTTTATCACGTCTCTTAATCGCAAATGCCATTTGTACGTTGGTGGAGAATATCATTATAGGCTTGATGTCAGCCACTGTGGTTAGTTTTTGTTTGACTGCACATGCTCAGCCATCCCTCTTGTGACATGTCCGCCTTAGCTCCAGCTACATCTGAGGCATACTTTATGAGTTCACTTTTACACATTTATTAAATATTGATTTGCTTCAATATAAATAAACATTTATGAATCACCATTTAAGGAAACATCTTTCCGTGTATTATCACATTTCTGATCTTTCCTCTAAGCCAATGCCTTAAAAAATTACTGCGTTATTCTCCCAGAAAAACCTTATTTAATGTCAGAATGTACATAAAGTCGAATGTTTGAACACCCCAAGTCATATGTTTTGTTAATTTTCTAACAGAAAATAAGTTAAAGCCCCAGGAAACCTAAATTTGTGTTCTCTGTCTAATTAAGTTAATCTTATTCATCTGGGTCACAATATGCACATATGCATTGCATGTATGTTTAATATCCAAAGTCTAATAAATTTTTCACCATATTACACAAAATCTGTCTTCTTTCAATGTAAAGCAGATGGTGATGTTTACATAAGCATTTCCTAACCAATCACAAGACTGATGTCTCTTGTCCTGCCCACATGAAGTCAGAGAAACTTAGTGAGCTAAAGTTAACTCAGCATAACCAAAAACTAGCAAGCCGGACCATCTGCCTGGAGCTTTCTGTCAACCATTCATTTATTTAACCATATATCAGCATTGTACATTAGTTCAATTCTTCTTTCGCCTGTTGCTTCATCTGCTTATTTGACTTTGTTTTTGTTTTTTTTAAATACATACAATAAAATATGGGCTGTAACCATGGCTTATGCAAAGGTGCAGAAATGTGTTCTCTCTAGACCAAACGTGTCATTTGACCAGGAGGGCACAAACCTTTGCATGCGGCTGCATAATAGCAGCCCAAATGTTATAAGTGTGTTTGAATAAATAGACTTTCGGTGCTAATAGGCAAATTATTGTTTCTGCTAAGATGACTGATACTACAGATGTGGCAGATATAGATTAGCTCACAAAACACGGATGTATTTCTATAAATAGGACCTACATTCCAATTAGTCACTGTATTCACACTTTACAAGTTACAGCTAGGTTTCACAGCATTTACAGAATAATTCATAGTAGATCATGACTAATAAGTCTTATGATTAATGACGGAGAATAAGCCTGCAGTTTCAGAGGTTAAGGAAGTACGTAGATAAAGATTTGTGCACTACACCTCGTTATGCATGCATTCTTAATAAATCATTTACCAGGGCTGCATCTATGGCTACCATGGGGCAGATGCACTTATATAGCTGACAATAAATAACACATACTGCATACTTTCGTTTTTTATGACACTCCTGGTCATAGATTCCAGTGCTGGTATCCCAAGCAACTAAGAGGGAAGAATAACAGATCACTTTGTATCACCTTTGCAGACTGATAACGCAGAATCCTTCCTGTTTGGTGCCTGGATGTTATCGTTGCTGTAGTGCGTTCACGCTGCATGAGAGGACTTAACTTATCATGGACAAAAGGCAGCGGAGTCCATGACAAGAGCCTTGCACACATCTCTTATCTGCAGTAGCTTGCACATGTACGTGTATGTAGGGCACGTCTTATCAAAGCACAGCCACTGCACTCGTTTTCCAGTCCTAAAGACAGGTCACTGTGACCCAGGTGCCTGTCTGCAGAATTGACACACTTCAGGGGCTTACTGAGTGTATGGGTCTATGACGCTTTAATATGTATTTGTATAATAGTGGAACTGTTACATTTACACTTAGTGGCCTCTTTATGAGAAACACCTGATTTGTTGGTATACAGTTGGAGAATATAGGGTAATACCAGGTTGGTATACAGTTGGAGAATATAGGGTAATACTAGGTTGGTATACAGTTGGAGAATATTGGGTAATACCAGGTTGGTATACAGTTGGAGAATATAGGGTAATACTAGGGTGGTATACAGTTGGAGAATATAGGGTAATACCAGGTCGGTATACAGTTGGAGAATATTGGGTAATACTAGGTTGGTATACAGTTGGAGAATATAGGGTAATACTAGGGTGGTATACTTGGAGAATATTGGGTATACAGGTTGGAGTTGGAGAATATAGGGTAATACCAGGGTGGTATACAGTTGGAGAATAGGGTTGGTCGGTATAAGTTGGACTAGGTTGGTATACAGTTGGAGAATATAGGGTAATACTAGGGTGGTATACAGTTGGAGAATATAGGGTAATACCAGGTCGGTATACAGTTGGAGAATATTGGGTAATACTAGGTTGGTATACTGTTGGAGAATATAGGGTAATACTAGGGTGGTATACAGTTGGAGAATATTGGGTAATACTAGGTTGGTATACATTTGGAGAATATAGGGTAATACTAGGTTGGTATACAGTTGGAGAATATAGGGTAATACTAGGGTGGTATACAGTTGGAGAATATAGGGTAATACTAGGTTGGTATACATTTGGAGAATATTGGGTAATACTAGGGTGGTATACTGTTGGAGAATATAGGGTAATACTAGGTTGGTATACATTTGGAGAATATTGGGTAATACTAGGTTGGTATACATTTGGAGAATATTGGGTAATACTAGGGTGGTATACAGTTGGAGAATATAGGGTAATACTAGGGTGGTATACTGTTGGAGAATATAGGGTAATACTAGGGTGGTATACAGTTGGAGAATATAGGGTAATACTAGGTTGGTATACAGTTGGAGAATATAGGGTAATACTAGGTTGGTATACTGTTGGAGAATATAGGGTAATACTAGGGTGGTATACAGTTGGAGAATATAGGGTAATACTAGGTTGGTATACAGTTGGAGAATATTGGGTAATACTAGGTTGGTATACAGTTGGAGAATATAGGGTAATACTAGGTTGGTATACAGTTGGAGAATATTGGGTAATACTAGGGTGGTATACAGTTGGAGAATATAGGGTAATACTAGGTTGGTATACATCTGGAGAATATAGGGTAATACTAGGTTGGTATACAGTTGGAGAATATAGGGTAATACTAGGGTGGTATACATCTGGAGAATATAGGGTAATACTAGGTTGGTATACAGTTGGAGAATATAGGGTAATACTAGGTTGGTATACATCTGGAGAATATAGGGTAATACTAGGTTGGTATACAGTTGGTATACATCTGGAGATAGGGTAATACTAGGGTGGTATACAGTTGGAGAATATAGGGTAATACTAGGTTGGTATACAGTTGGAGAATATAGGGTAATACTAGGTTGGTATACAGTTGGAGAATATAGGGTAATACTAGGTTGGTATACAGTTGGAGAATATAGGGTAATACTAGGTTGGTATACAGTTGGAGAATATAGGGTAATACTAGGTTGGTATACAGTTGGAGAATATAGGGTAATACTAGGTTGGTATACAGTTGGAGAATATAGGGTAATACTAGGTTGGTATACAGTTGGAGAATATAGGGTAATACTAGGTTGGTATACAGTTGGAGAATATAGGGTAATACTAGGTTGGTATACAGTTGGAGAATATAGGGTAATACTAGGTTGGTATACAGTTGGAGAATATAGGGTAATACTAGGTTGGTATACAGTTGGAGAATATTGGGTAATACTAGGTTGGTATACAGTTGGAGAATATAGGGTAATACTAGGTTGGTATACAGTTGGAGAATATTGGGTAATACTAGGTTGGTATACAGTTGGAGAATATAGGGTAATACTAGGTTGGTATACAGTTGGAGAATATAGGGTAATACTAGGTTGGTATACATCTGGAGAATATAGGGTAATACTAGGGTAACACTACTACACAAGATTGCCATAACTGTGCAAAAAACATGTCATGAAAAATGTCATATGCTGTCTTAAGATGCCATGACAGATTATATCCAGTGATATAAAGGTGTAATTTTGCCATTTGTGGTATTAAAGCAGCATGAATGCAAAATAGTGACGTGCCATTGTGTGCACTGGAGCACCTTAATTGTGTGGGTTTTTTTTTCATGCTTTGTAAATTAAGAACAAATGAACGGTTCCACCCTCTCATTATTACCAGCACCTACTGCTTGTTGTTTGTTTGTACTTTTGTGTTTGTTCTCATCAGTATTCTTGTGGCTTTTTGCAATGTTTCCAAACTTGTTTCAACTTGCAACATTTCAACCTTTACATTGCCTTTTTTGATGACTAGTTAATTGATTTGCCTGCATTTACTCATCTTGGAAGGTGACAGATGCGACTCTTTAGCGCTTGTCTTCATCTACTTTTGACCTAGCTCACTAAAAACATGCTACGGTAACTAGACAGCGGGTTCAGTTGTAACAGTCACTAAATCTCATTTTATTTTTGCAGTGTGGTCAGTGATGCCTCTGAGGTGGTCCCTTTCCAGTAACAAGTGAATAAAAGGTGGTTTACCATGACAGTGGGTGACAAACAACAACAGAATGACTGCTTTCAGTCATTGTATGCATTCTTTTAATTTACCATGAAATGTACCATGAATTCTGCACATGAATAAAATGTTACATCAATGCGATACACTATTAACACTATATAGGACAGAAATGTGTGCATGTAACACAGTGACCTCCAACCCTGCTCTTGAAGATCTACTTTCCTGTAGAGCCTAGTACTAAATACAGTTTGCCACACCTGTTCCAGCTAATCAACCTGTTCCCAAGTCTTTAACTGGCTGGAACAGATAAATTATGTACTAGGCAGGGCACCTTACTGGATACAGTTTGGATCTAAACTCTGTGGTAAAAAAAGATCTCCAGGATGAAGGTTGGTGACCATTGGTGTAACACATTCACTTTATGTGCACTCACTTAACACATATTTTATCGGGAACAGTTTTTTCAGAGTGCCTTGAAAGGTGCCTATATGGTCTATCCATTGCCAGAATACAGTATAGCTAAAATGAAGCAGCCAACTGAATTGTCTGTGGATATAATATAGAACTAAGTCAAATGCAAATCAAGTAAATGCAGTGCAATGTACTTATTTCCAGCCATAGATACAGGCAGGCATAACATATACACCGCCAACCTTGTATTCCGTCCTTAATAATAAAGCTACATGATATAAATAATCAAACAGCATCAGTGGGAGAGCATGCAGGTGCCTTTGAAATGGCAGTGAGAAATCCCCCGTGTTTATTTTCAGTTCTTGACGCCTCAGCCCACACGTTCAAAGTCAGTGTACCCACGTTCTCGCGGCCCTCTCATTATGAGAGAAAGCATTCATGATCCACCTACATCTGATTCAACTGCTACTGCGTGCAAGCCACACTGGCTGCCACCTAGCAGCAATTAACCTTTGAAAGAGACACGCCGCTGATTCTGAGGTCAGCTAGTTGTGAAATTAGGTGAGAAAGTTAAAGACACTGATGGTGCCTATGAAGAAACACCCGTGTTAAATTTACTCAGTATGGGGTTAAATTTAAACATGCACAGTGAGAATTGTTTTCACTCTCCACTAGATGAAATGATGGAACCGAACACTGCATAAGCTTCAAGCAGTTTTTAAAATAATGAATATTTTTGCTGAATAAAATAATGCAATAAAGTGATTCATCCTGTTGCAAAACAATGCAACCCATAAGTTAAAATCACATTACAGATACTTGTAGAATTCCAGCCTTAAATTTTCTGGCATAATAAAATTTTTAATATGTAAACAAGGTCATTCAGAGTGTCTTGGTGTGAAATGCTCCATTCTAGAGAAACTTAATGAGTCAGAATTGTTCATAGTGGTGTTGAAAGGACCCAGATGTCTCAAGAGTTTAATGTCTCTAAAAGCTCACAAAAACTTATTACTTGAAATCATTCTGTGCACGCTGCCTGATGCCTGAGACATTGTGGTTACATCTCATTCACTGAATTATGCAAACATCTCAACAAATCAGTGGAAGAATATAAACAGCACTCAATTCATTTCAAACATAAAGCCTGGATATATGATCTGTGCCTAGCCTTTTACATATTTCGTATGCTTGCACAGCTTGAACTGTGAATCTGGTAGGTGAGGCATGATTTCATGGTTTCTGGAGTCAACTCTCAACTTCTGCTGCTGGAGTCAGCTAGTTTTAACCAGGAGAGCAACAGAGCCACTGATAAATAATAAAACAAAAATGAAACTACCCTAAACATAGTTTACCCCCATTTTTAATTTGCTGTAGGTTAACATGCCCTAATTAAAATTCATGATTATGCCAAGCCGAATCAGACAAATTCAGGTTTTAAGGGAAACTAGTATGCATTCTAAGTGTTATTGATTCTATTTTGGGGGTCTACTAATATAGATTAACATACTTCTATTTTCCCAAAACATATTATTGTTCATATACAGTACATCTGTATTCACCTTTGATCTGAAATGCTCTGTTTGAGCACCTATGTCTTTGAGCTCCACCTCCCGACGAGGAGTCCAGTGTGTGTCAAACACCAGATGGGCATCCTGCTACAAGTTCAGGCCCCACACTGCTGTGGCTTTTCTTACAACTGTGTCAGTTCCGCTGTTTCAGTATGAGCCAGAGTCTGATCCTGAAAGTCAGGTTGATCAAGTTGGTAGACCAAATCCATCTTTGCAAGCTAGACTGATTCAGGAAGATTTAGAATGGGAAGTTTTTACTTGTATAGCTCTCTGTGTGTTGCATGAAGGTGTGTCAAGCTTGCTGGTAGGTAGGCAAGAAGGACTGTGTTACAAGATGATGTCACTCTGTAATAGAGAAAAGGGCTGGATTTCCAGCGAGGCCTGAAAAACTGAAAAATGGGGAAAGGATAATAATAGTTGACGAGTTGAACGCAAGCTTTTCAGCATCAACAAGAATCAACACTTACTCAGACGTGTTGGATGTATTTATATATAGTGATGAGTGATCTCTCATCACTGAGAGAGCATCGCTAAATCTCACTTAAGAAGACATCTCCAACTCCACTGAAAGCAAGAGTTTAATCTTCAGGAAATACAACACCTAGTCGTATTATACATTATATATATCATTCATATTTGTTGCATGTGAATTATGCTTAAGCTTTATACAACTTTCCACTGCTGCAAATTAAAAGAGCATCTAATCAGACTGAATATAAAGACTGCTGCTGGACCACACAAATTGGTATTGGTAAACTTTACATGGTTGTCAAGCACAACTGCATGTTAATCCTTGTACTTTCCAGTTGTGTGGGTTAAGAGACCTTAAAAGTGACGAGTCGTAAGATGACGTTTTCCAGGAAGTCATAAAGTAATCCTATTATAGACTGGCACAAATAATTACCAGTTTGTAATGGACTACTTTTTTTTGAGTATCACTCTAACACAGGTTACCATGCATGCAGTAGGCAGGAGAGGCTTCCAGACATCACGAGAAGAGCTGCACCACTATCATGTCTGAGGTGAAACAGCATAGTATATTCTTAGTTATGTACACAGACAGGAGAATGCTGAAAGGCGCATATATATATATATATATATATATATATATATATATACATGAGCAGATGAGTATATACTGCCGGCTGCATTCATGTTTATGCATATACTTAATATCCATCTGCACATGTGTGATACATGTGTACGTATGAGCCGTGAGAAGTAAAATCAATCTTCACACACACAGGCGTGCATACACACACATGCTCATACAGAGAGAGAGAGTGTGAGAGGAAGTCTTGTGGTGACTCAATGCTAAATTGATTTGGGCTCAGAGTGGCAGTGTGGAGCAGATGAGTCAGAGTTTCCACTGTGACCCCCATTCTCTCTCTCTCTTTCTCTCTCTCTTTCCTCCTTTCTCTTTCTGTTGGTAGCTGAATTTACAGGTTGCATTAGAGGTTGTCCATGGCTCTGTCCAAGGCTTCTTTTTACATATAGATGCAGAGTGTGATATGTATGCACGCTGCATGTGTTGACGTCCACATACTTGTAAATATATGGAGCAGGTACTCTACTGTGCATGGATCTGCAGAGACGACCGTTTCATCTCCAGTGTAAACAGCCCTAAAGTGCAAATTTAGGAGCTACTCATTTTGCAGTGTTGGAAAAAGCAAAAGAAACAGACAACAAAGGGTGGCATCGACGCTATTACCCTTCGAAGAGACACATACAGCTTAACACTAACACTTCGAATCTTGGGTGCATCCAGATATTTCTGATGATATCCGATAAAAGATAAAGCGCTTGCATAAGGAAGAAGGTCAAAGGAAAAACAAAAAACCAAAAAGTTTCCAAAACCAAAGCTCAAAACATGATAAAAGTGATACAGAGAAAATGGGGCTCCCTACAACAAAGACCTGGTAGACCACCAAAACCATCCTCATCAGATAAGCAGTATTTAAAGCTTTCATGTCTGAGAATGAGCAGAAAATTAGGCCCCACCCTTGATTCAGATCTACAGGTGTTTCTGTTTAACCTTACACTCAGCGCAATGGGTCTGAAAGGATATACAGCTGTCGAGAAGCAGTTAAAAGATTGATTTTGCTTTAGGACATTGAACCTGGAAATCTGAAATGTGGAGTAATGTCTTATATACTGAGTCCAACTTTGTAAATTGGGATTACTTTTCTCTAGTAGTTTCTTGCCATGTCCCAAAATCCAAATTGCAAATATTAGTGGCACCAAGCCTAATAGCTGCATCACATGTCGCATGTCTAACAACAAAAACTTCCATCTAAATGAGAGGCCTGTGGCTTCAGGCTGTTCACAGAGAGGATGGAAATGGTAGAAGGTAAGAATGTATATGTCTGTGACAAACACCTCCTCTCAACTTCTGCTGATTTAATAAGGTCATCATATATGTCAGAACATTCAGTTCAATTCTATTTAACTTTATTGTCATTACACAAGATTGTACAGTATAACAAAACAACATCAAGCTACTTCTCTAGTGCAGTAATAAAAAATAGACAAATAAGTATTAGAGGAACAACAAAAAAAAAAGACAATATGTGCCTAGATGGTAAACACAGAGCTGTGCGTGAGCAGCAACTGTAGCAACTACACCTAAAGTGCAAACACCAGTTAGCAAAAATATGTTGTAGCGCGAAATACAGATTAATGTTTAGTGTGTATATTGTTAAAACATAAAGTATGTTGAGGTAGCAAATGTTTGTAAACAGCAAGTATAGAAGTTCCCGTTTCAGTTAACTGCAAGTGCATACAGTCCCATGATCTCAGTGTGTAGTTTGCTGGTGGGTCAGGGCTAGGCCAGTAGTAGTCTATACTGCTGGAGTCAATGTCTGGTAGTTGCTGCTGGGGTGATCAGTTTGACAGCTCTTGTTTTTAAACCTGGTGGTTCTGGCTCAGATGCTCTGGTACCTCTTTCTGGATGGCAGAGGCTGGAATATGGGATGGGTGGGGTGTGTGGGGTCAGAGGATATGGTACCTCGGGGCGATGAGTGGAGTCGTTCAGTCACTTTGATGGAATCAGAAATCTCTGATGGAATCTGAAAGCTCTCCTAATAACTCATCAGTTTCCTTTATTTATTTATTTATTTATTTTTTATTCTATAAAATGTTCAGAGACCTCTGAGAGAATTTGTATTTACCACCAGTTAAATTAGACCATCTGCTTTCAGCCAAAAAAGCATTACACAAGACCAAAGAACACAGATATGTTGCCCTTATCCATAATGCTGCTTTAATGGCTGTTTGGACTAGAAATTCAATAAACGGAGGGAAGGTTCAGGCTTTTGCACTTTTGCACAAATGGTGCTTTGAATTTACATGATTCAGACATGTCAGGTTGCTGTCAACACACTTCTTGCTAACAGCAGTGAACTTCAGCAATTGTGCTGATGCGCAGCTGCTTGACCCAATTGGTTCTCTGCAATTCAGAACCTCATTATTTCAGTGCGGTGGTGGAAAGAAGGTCATCACTACAAAGTTCAGGTTGATTGAGTCTAACTTTCAATAAACAGACAAAATTGGTGATCTGCTTCTCCACAGTGGACCTTAAATGAGATTTTCTGTAGAAAACCACATTTGGCTGGTGTGAAAAGAAGAAATCAATGTGTGCGTTTAAGCACAAAGAACACTGTGTACTCTACGCCATTCGATATGTCTTAGAATCATTGTAAAACGACTCCGAAAAACAGAGTCATTTTCACATTCTTTGTGCGTTTAGATATGCCTTGCTTACAAAGCTACCCTTCCAGGACCCCTGCTGAAGCTTCTCCAAACCACAGGAGAATATGAGGAGCAGAGGAATCTCGCCGGGCTCATAGCAGCCTGGATTGCACAACAACAGCACGAAGCAGATGATGGTGTTACAGCCCAAGTCATTACTGACCTGACCACAGTGCTGCATGCCAGCACAGGAAGCCCTCCAACCACTGACCAGCAGCGGCAGATTAGTGGAGTCCCTCGGCAGCCCCTCATATCTTACTCACGCCTGTATAAATCAACCAGGACAAGTCATGTTCCCTAGAGAGAGGAAGGACTCTGCCCTCTCTTAACTGGAAAATGGCTCTAAAATGGTGGTGACAGGCCTTATTGTTGTGATTCACACGTCTTGCATAACAACCCATGAGAAAATAAGGATTTGGTCCTCGAACTCGTATTACAGAGCACATTAGCGTCCTTCTACCTCATCACTTAACTGATAAGCAAAACCTAGCCCTCACATTTCCTTACGGATTAAAGACCAAGATACCTCCCTGACTTACTAACTTAGATAAGTTCTTGAGACTGAGTGGTACCTGTGAAAAACAGAACCAAACATGAGCAATGTTGTCCACTGGTATTGCATCTGAGTCTGTAGTGCTTAAAGATGCATTTAGGCTGAAATGGAGCTTGACTAGGTACCTTATCTTGTCATTATGTGTCGAAACTATGATTTAAGCTTATGTTTCCGTGGCATTGCACAGTCTCTGCAAAAAAGGGGGGGAGGCGGTGAAGCCATTACGGAGGAAAAAATATTGCTTTGAGAGTTCCACTGGTGCTGGAGCAGGTTGCCACGACCACCCCTGTGTGTGTCTCCTATTTGTCTCGTTTATCTAGACATGATGCAAGGCTGAGTTCAGAGTGAGAAACCCACCAATGGGCCAACGTGCAAGCGCCTCAGGGGGGGTGGGAGGCAGAAAAAAAAAGGAAAACGGCGAAAACATCACCTCGATTGGTGGTTATAAATCTGGAATCTTTGCTTGGGTGTGCTCCAGTCATGTAAAAGCCATTTTAATCACCATCCTTCCTGTCAAATTACTCACCCTTGACTGCTGTTCGCTAAATTACGTTTGGGCCCCAATTCCACCCTTCCACTCTGGGGCTTTTTAACGCATGAATGGGAGTTGATCCTGTCTTTGAGGCCGTGTCAGATTGATTCCTGCGACTTACAGGCCAGGAAGTGGCCAGTCTCGCCGAGCTGCTGAGAGCGGGGAGTCCGAGCAAATTCCTTTTGCCTAATTCAATCACAAAGAAGGGATTAAAGCGTGCATGTGATGTTCTGTGCCTCTGCACGTGTCCTGTGAGAGTCCATGTCATCGTCGACAATTGATCGCCATCACTTTCAGCACTGTTGCGATGGCCACAGTGACTCCTCTCGGGGTGTGGGAGCAGAGGGCACATTCCAGAGCTCTCTTGTGGAAAAGAAGTTGGAATGTTTTTGGCCTGTCATGTGGTGAAGACTGACTGCCTTTATCTGGTCATCTAAAGCTATATATTTTACCATATACTAAAATGACCTTTTAACTTATAATCCTATAATTTATCCTTTTAGAGGGCTCATTTCATGTAAAATTAAATATCCCTCACTAAACAATATTAAAGGTTTCGTCATTTACCCTTCGTTCTCCAGTTTATACGGTGCATATAGGAAACTACACCGCAAAAGCAACTTGTTTTGAATTAATTGCTTTTGTCATATCAAAAGAACAAAGCAATTTACAGCTTACAGCAGTTTTACACTGTCCACTCGTATGAAGGATGTGTGGAGTAACGCTTAATACACGACAGCCAATCAGAACAGAGCGTATTTATCTTAAGGGCACAGTAACAAAAACATTATAAAAAGAGAGGCTGGAACTGTGGCCATGTTTGGTACATAAAACCACACAAATGTTATAAATTAATCTCAAGGAGTAAAAATAAAAAGATAATGAGCCCCTTAATCCTTAATTAATGACCCAGTAGCTGTCATAATAAAGCTTGTGTCTTTAAATGACCTAATTTACAAGAAGGAAACAATGTTTCTAATGTAATTAATGTAAGTTATTATTATGTTAACATGATTTAACTCCAATGGAAAAATCCATTGGTTCATTTGTCCTGACATTTTTTACACAATGTTAAGGGCAGCTGAAGAAATATCAGAATTTAAATGACAAAAACTAAATATTACATTTAAATAGTCATTTTATGTGGAACACAGTGAATGCTGTTATGAAATGATGCAAGGCCACTGGTGTCTCAAAGTGTTTGAATTCATTAAGAGGAATGACTTGGCAGAAAAATCACAGGTGTTTCCCTTTATCCCAGATGTAGCCAATCAGCCACAAATGTTTGGTGCCCAGATATTTCTTCTTTAATTTAAAACAAGAGGGAGGAGGCTAATCCTTTTTGGGAAATATCCTCGGTTGGGGTTTTTCTGCAGCAGTACTTTTCCGAGTCCAGTCTTAGAAGTTAGTCGAATATTCTGCTTCTCATGATCTAAATAATCCCAAACACATTCAGTGAGGTGGAGTTCTGGGCCCTAAGGAGGTTTGTCCATTGTTACTGCTAACTTAAAAAGTTCAATGAATGGAGTTAATAAACTTGAATAGTTTAGCGCAATCAGTTTCTGAAGCCACTTAAGCTGACTTAAAAGAACTGTCTAGCAAAAAACTCTAAATTACACAACTGACTGCTTATGTCAGATGTAGCTAATCAGTTCAAATTTTGCTGCCATAGTTTAAAACTGGAGCTATTTTTAATGCAACCAGCAAAATAGAAGTCCTTTATGTAGATAATTCTCCCAATCCATTATTTGAGCTTCAGGACACAGTACAACGTATTGTAAACTATACAAATAAACAAGCTGACATCAAAACAAAACTCCTTACGTCTAAAATAACTGACCATAGCATTCGGCTATAATGTGAGGCAAAGCCAGTGGGCGACTTTTCACAGCAAACTCAGGCTAGTGCAGCTTGAGGCCAGTGGGTTCCCCCTCAAAGTACTTTAAATAGATTTATAGTTTGTCTGAGCATTCATGTGGTTTATTGTGTGATCATTAGCTCACATGCTACCAGACCACCAGGAATTCTCCCAACTGTCCAGTTTATCCACTCTGTGATGTCATACCATGTCATCTCTTAAGCCCCATCAACCTTAATGAAGTCTTAAATGTGATCTGAGTGGGTATGTATTTTGGGTATACATGTTGGGTATGTATTAACAGAAGAGATTTGGGTGATTGTTGATTTCAGGTGTTGGTTAGCGATGGTAGCCTTGAAACTCCAGCACTAAAACTGGACACCTGACATTTCTTGGTTATTCAGCTATCTGGGGTAACATGGGTTCAGTGGGAAAGTGTGTAAATTAGCAGGTTGTAATGTGTAGGTGACCATGTATTCTCATTATTCTTTAACCAGGGTTCTCATTTAAAGTGCACATGTGAAACGGCTCAGTCTCAGGCTATCAGGAATGCTGATCTGCTGGCACAGATACTGTCCTGTTTTCCAACAATAAATATCATATAGTCTGATTATTAGATCCAACAAACTGCCTTTGTGTCCTGCAGGAACCATGTTTTTCTTTAAAGGTCAGCCAGTCTCCCTCACTTACACACTCAATCTTCTCCCAATCTCCACTGAGCAGGCTGAAACTCCGACACCGAGCAGTCAACACCTGACGAAGACTTATTGGATGAAAATGATCGAAAGCCTGGAAGGAAAGAGCAGAATAAGATCCTTTATCCAGACTAATGAGCGAAATGTCCTCCTACACTAAAGCCGCAGCGCTGGAGGTGATAATGGGAGAGATACCTTTTATATTATGCCACTAATGGGGGGAGATGAATGCAGTGTGATACCCATTCACCTTGCTTAACCTCACCCTGAAGTGTGGAGCTGCTTCTTTTTGCAAGTGCTCTGGGAATAAAAAGTGCCCTAAGTGAATATGCATCAAGGATTTAAGATCTCTGCAGCTTCCCCTCTAAAATGTCTTAAGCCATGCACAGGGATTTGAAAAGTCAAGCCCGCTGTCCATTGCAATCTCTACTTTGCTATACAGAATCCAACCTTTATTTCATTTATTGGTTTTTTTTTTCCTTAAGGAAACAAAGCAGTAGATTTTATTAAATATTTATCAAACAAAAGCTTAAAGTCCCTCCTAGAGAAATCTGCAGGAATATTTTTCCACTGCTCAGTCACAGGAGTTGGTTGTATTTTCTCATAATCCTAATGTTCCCAATCACATTCAGAGATATGAACTTCTGCCAGAAAGACAGAAAAGCAAAAGTGATGGAAAATGATATTTAATCTTCTACAGGGTGTAAATTTGAAGGATAACAATTTTCAAACGTCTAAGGAGTCTTTGGTGTAGGCCTATTCTGAGCCAGGATCTCAAAGCATTCGGACCCTCGTAGATCCTGCCAGATATGGACCGCACGGGCGAAGCCTACTCCATGGACAACAGGACCGGGACCAAACTGGTGGTGGGGGAAGAAGGAGAACATGACATGTCAGCACCTGAAAGCAGCAAAACATGAGCATAAGTTGAATCCTTTTAAAGACAGGTGGCGCAATGCAATTGCCCAGAGCAATTAACGAATGAGTGACATAGCATTCCTGGCAGAACATGTGCTAAAGCTTTTAGGTCTGGACAAGCGCGTTATCTTATCTCCACAAAAAAAAATCTAAGAAATGAATCATTCATACTAAAAGGCTGTTTTGGACTGGACACTGAATAAATGCAGGGTGGTCTCTGACCATTGCATAGTACCATATGTGCAGAAGAGTTGTTGACTTGTGTGCACAAAGCTTGTATAATCTCCATAGAAAAGCACTGCCAATAAAATGGGAAGTTCTGGAGCAACCACATGAGTCTAAGGTCTTGATATATAAAGCCCCCAGCACCAGCTTGTGAAGCAGTGAAATAGAGTTAGCTGGAGTGGTGGAGTTCCATCCAGTACCTTGGGGATTAGCTGGAGTGGCCTTTATGATCCAGACCTAACCACCCAACACTAGTACCAAAGCTCAGCAATGCTTTTGTGACTGAATGCAATCAAATCCTCACAGTAATGTTCCAACATCTAGTGTAAAGCCTTTCCTGATGAGTAGAGACTGTTAGTGGAGCAAAGGTGGACAAACGTCCTACATGTTGATGAGCAGGTATCCTCAAACTTTAGACATAAAATGTTTAATACTGTGAAGAAATGACTTATATAATAGAATATCGGACAAATACCCGACACCCCATAACAAGCAGCAGGCCCACAAAGTCCTCTACTTAAGTATCTGTTTACTTTCCTGTAAATGCATTCACTTCTCATATGGTGACCGTAATGTTTTTTCAAGCCATCATAAGTGGTTTAGGTGGTGCAATGCAGCAATCAGCATTTCGTCTAATGAAAGAGGAAGCAAACGTGAGAATGTGGTTCACTGAAGGATATTTTACACACCAATGCAACTTTCTGGACCTGAAGCCTGAATATGTACTTCAGTAGCTCAGCACACTAGCCTATCTTTAAAAAAACTGTCTGCTTTGCATATCTGAGCGCTGACTACAGTCAGTGTGTCTGGCTGTAATGAGATCGGTATCACACTAGGGACAAAGCATGCTCTCTGATTCAGTATCAGTCCTCTGTACCAACTCAAATCTATTCCTGACACTACTTTTAATGCCAGGCCTTGTGAATTTTGTATGTGTCTTGTATAATGAACCCACATTTTTTATTAGATGTGCCCCAAAGTTTGACATACACTCTGAGGAGAAGGTGCAGTTGCAAGAATATGCAAACATAGGAGTCTTAACTGGGTGAACAACTATCACAACATGGGTCCTTTTTCATGTTGGTAAATGAAACAGCTCTACCTGCCTGTTGACACTATCCCAGCCAACCTTCAGTTTGCTATCAGTCATCACATAGACACCAACAAGCTATCCAGACACAGCTTAGCCTGCAACTTAATTAGCTGGCAACTTACAGGATATTATATGTATGTGAACTCAGCGTTATCAAGGGACCCGGACTGGCAATTAAATGCAGTAGAACTGCCAACTGCACACTGAAATGAGACTTATAATCTGCAAGCTATTGTTCTTATTATGAGCAAACACCAGAAGTGTGGATTGCATCATTCAGAGGAAGCTATATTGCCTTGTTTGCGAGAATGACTACTCACATAACCGTGATATATGGGCTGTTTTATCCTTTTTAAGGATATCTGAGCTTCAGTGCATGTCAGTTTAGTTCTTGATTTATTGCTCACATTACCTACTGTCTGTGCGAGCCATAAAGAATGTGGGTGTAAAAAATGAAAAAAGTGTAAAAAAAAAAAAAAGTGTGGGTGTGTGTGTGGTAAAAACAAGCCGTGGTCAACTTCAGACAAGTATAGAAAATGACTGTATGTCTAAACCATATACTATATATGTTCTAATTAGTGAATAAAATGACTTTAGGGTGCACAAGTTGCTGACGCAGATGTTCAGTTCTGCATACACAGCCTGGATAAACTCGAATTTTCATTAGAATGAAGTGCTATGGAGCAGTTACACATGAGACCGGCTATCTTGTCTATTTCCAAGCATCAGAATGGGGCCTAGGAGGACTTGTGTCCTATGCAGTGATGGAGCACCCTGTAATACCCCAAGTTTGCAGTGTAAAACTAATGCTCTTGTGACTGAATGCTATCAAATTATGACAACAATGTTTCCAGATGAGTAGAAGCTGTTACTGTTGCAACTTGGGCAAACTTCCTGTTAATACCTTTTCTATTATAATGTTCGATATGCATGTGTCCACAAACCAATGTGTCCAGTGTATCTTCACATTGTACCTTTATTGACCCTGCCAGAAAAAATAGCACCCTGCAGCATATGCACTGACCAACATATGTTTGGTATGCATGACCAAGCTAGGTGACCAGCTAAACCAGCACCAGCAGGGTGTTTCCACAACTATTATGGACACACTTGTTAGCCAATCAGATTTGTCTCTGAGTCTCTAAGTGTCTCAAAAACCTCTTATTAATGGGAAAGGTGTTGGTAGGCAACTAGCAGACACACTGTTCTGATATGTGCAGTTGTAACGTTTTTTTAAGTCCAGTTTTACACATTATTACATCTAAACAGGTGGAACCACACACACACATACTGGTTTGAAATAGGAGTTTAGTTTGTAGCCTACTAAATATTTAGACCTTCCCATAAGCAGGTGTTGGGAAAACCAGCAGGAATGAGTTAGAAAGGGTTAGGGGTTAGAGATGTTAAAAATGCTATGCCCCCTACATATGAAGAAAAACAACAAAATTTCCAAGATCGCAACTTTACAGGAGAAGGTGATTTTTTTATGCAAGTTAATGTAAAGAGACTTCACCTCGAGCTATTTTGGAGCGCTGCTATCGCAATGCTAATCCTATTATCATTTCATTTTCATACCACGAAACAACAACAATATGGTGAGCTTTTACTTGCAGCCCTAATCAGCATCCTGGTAACTCTGAACATGAAGTTAGCAGACACAGCTTCAGTTCAGTGAGACTCAGCAGCTGCACAAATATCTAAACTGAGGCTGTTGTTGCGTCAGATAGCCAGAAGCTGTGGTTTTAAAAATCTGCATATTTAGTTGTCACAAGCAAATACTACAGAATAAATAGACAGTGGCCAGACAGTATCGTTCTCATCTATACTGGATATTTATTCCATTGGAAAAGGTCAGTGAAAGCTGTCTTTCCGGTTTATGAACAAGCAGGTTTATGAAAACACTGAACATGTTATTGTAACGTATCAGTGACCTTCCTGTGGGTCAAGCTGGTGAGGCCACATGACAGTTACATAATCCTTTCAACCCTTATCAACTGGCAGAAACCTATAAACATTTAAAAGGGCTACTTCTGGAAAGCAGCAGTTGTAATAAATGCAATTGACAGCAATTGTCTCCGGCAGAACCAGCATATGTTTGATATGCATGAGCAAGCTAGGTGACCAGCTTAAACCAGCATCAGACCAGCACAACACCAGCTTAAACCAGCATAAAATGCATGCTGGTCTAAGCTTGATTTTTCAGCAGGAGGTTGTCTCTGAGTGTCTCAAAACCCTCATATTAATAGAAAAGATGTTGGTAGGACATCTAGCAGACACACTGTTCTGATCTGTGAAGTTGTAAATAAATGTGTCAAGTGTCAAGATGACATATCACTTGCATCAAGTGATAAGTTTTGTTGATATTTCCTTGTGTAATAACTCTTTCTGGAATAAAATGATACAACATGTTATTATAGCCGTCTTTAGTGCCATTGTGTTTCTTTCAAAAGTTGTTCCTTGTTTTGAACAGTTCCATATCATACAGTTCATAAAATACTATACTGGACATTTTAATCCTGACAAAACTTTAAACCCTAGTTCTCATTGATGAGACAAAGTGGCCCTACACTGCTCATCATACTCAGGAGTGAACTCAAATTATTTGACTCAGTCAACTGTTTTGGTATCACTATTAGCATTTATAACATCACCAGACACCAGCAAACATATATGCCATCCAAAAGCTTATCAGTTGACAGGTGTTATGCCAACTTGACACTGAAGTTGAAGTTATGTCAGGTGCCACTTGTGATACGCCTTTATAGCCATTTATGTAGATTTATATAATGAAGTTATTATGAAGTGCTATGTAAGTAATGGTCATGTAGCTGTATGAGCTTAACCTACAGTGAAGATTAGCTGTTACTAGCTAAGACTTGGCAGGTGGATGCTGCTAGAGTTAGTGAAATTATACCTTGAAACTGATTAGAGTTAACTTAGGTTTTAGAAGTTTAGGCACAGATTTTACCGGTCTAGGTCTTGGCTATTCTCTAAACCAGTACATGCTGCAGGCTCAAAGCACACCTTAGAGTAATGTTTCTTGACCCTGCTCTTGGAGGCCCACTACCTTGCACTTTTTTTAGTTTTTTCCATGCTCCCAACACCTGATCCAACCAACCAGCTCTTAAGAAACTTGTTATTGAGGTATAGTGGGTGTGTTGAAAAGCATTAAAATGTGGAGGATAAGGACCAGGGTTGGGAAATACTATCACAGAGAGTTAGGTCTCATGCCAGCTTTCAAAAGAAGCAACCACTGAATCATTCTTTCACACTTTACATCTTGTGCATTCGTACGTTGATATAACACTTCGTTTAGAAAGAACAGGACATTGTATGTGTGCTTTTTGTTGCTGACAGGTGCCACTTGCAAATGGCTGGAATATGGTTAACATACATTTGCATGCATTGACATTGCAACCTGAGGACTGTGATGGACGCCTGCTGCACCAGATTTAAAAAAAAACATTACTCTCTTCATGTGAATACTTTTGGAGGCAGCGCTTTGTTAAGGAACAGAGAGGAGATGCACTCTGTGGTTACCTGGTAATGATCAGATCGCACTGTTACTAAGAGCAGAGTTTCAGTACACCCACTGCATCCCTCACCCACTCACTACTGCATGTCTCCTGCTGCTGGCTCGTCTGATGCTGTCTGTCTGTCTACTGGTTTGTCTGTCTCTCACTTTCACAGTCACACACACATACACATGCTCTGCATTAATGGAATTAAACTCTCACTGTGCATGCTGCTGTGACTCAGGCACTGTTTTGTTGCCTTGTTCGTGGAACTGGAGAGAACAGAACAACTAGTCTGTCATTTAGGCATGAGTCATCAAGGGCGAGAGAAAGAGAAAAAGAGAGAGAGAAAGCGAGAGACAGAGAGAGGCCCTGATGCAAGCTCTCTCGCTCGCATGCTCTCTTACGGACACGAAGCAGGCAAACCAGGCAATCAATCATATTTGTTAATACATACCGGCCGCCATTTACAATGAGACTTTGTCACATCTTGCTATCAGTGAGGGCTTAATTAGGGAAGTGCAGAAGCAGCACAAAGGAGCTGAGAACAATCATTACCTTCCCTGCAAATTAAAAAAAAAAGTGCTCATGCATTGATTGATTGCACCGACTACCTGCCTAGGCTTTTGTCTCAGGTATTAACTGAACACGTTGCTCTTAAGGTGATACACAGAAATACACAGTGGAAAAAGTCATAGAAATCAAGCACAAATTAGGCACAAGGTTACGATGCACTTCTTCAATAACTCTGAAGCATACTCAAGCGACACTGACAATCAACACAATAAACCCTCCACTAGTTAAAAAAAGCCACTTGAAAAGCAGGCTGCTTCAAAACCCGGACACAGCAGCCTGTTTTGCATCTCTGTGCATGTGCAGGTTTTGCATATGGGTTGCATTACTGTCACCTCGCTGAATTGAATTATATGTGATTGAGTATCGAGTATAGAAAAGTAGAGTGTCAGGGTGACATGCTGCACAAGCCGTTATCATCACCTGCTTCCTAAGTTCAGACATCAGCGTTTAGCTGGGTTAACTCTTAGAACCCTGGGGTAATTGTGGGTAACAGTTTTGGTGTTTTGGTCAATTGGAATTACAATTACAAAGTATTTACATGAGACAGTCACACATGTCATATGTTGGTATTTTCAGGAGACCCTGGGCTAATCAGAAATGGCATTATTTGACATGTCAGTGCTAACACTGGTTTAATTTTTGCCTGAGATTTTTTTTGCACCTGTAAAATTTTGTATTTGTTTGCTTATACAGGTCCTGAAAGTGTTGGGACAGATTCCATTTCAGAAATGATTAGTTTAGAGTAGAGTGTGAAAGGATGCTGATGGGGGTGCATTCTATTGCTTATTTTTGAGTGAAAATAAGACTGATATGTTTTTTATTGGTTGTCCTCCTGGATTCATGCTGTATGCTAAAACTGTGACACACAGGAAGAAAGACTTTATTTTTAATTTCGGTTGCATGTTTACTAGCTGCTGTGTTTAAACTCATCAATAAAAATTGAAAGTTGGTGCTAAATATTAGTATATTTATTCTGTAATGATAAAATATATTGATATTTATTTCTGTATCGTGGCTGAAAATCGGTACAGTCTCTCTGGACTGCAGAATTAAGGGCTGAAAGGTGATATCACTGGGATAAAGGTCTGATGAGTGTCACGTTGTATAAATCATGCCGCCGTTTTTAAACACTGTTATAAAATTGCCGGATTATTCACGGTTACTGACATCTCTATGATGTCTCACTATGCTGTCATGCTGGTAAACAGCGCCAGGTCTGCTTATATGTGGGGCATCCTGTATGTAGCATAAACCATTCTGGCTATGAAGGCTAGAAATCAACTATGCACATTGCACAAAATTAGAACCATTACTACATCTGCAAACATGCCTACGTGCTTTCGCCTCGCTAAGTGGTGTTGTAGTAGCCTCTATACAAGACTACTATATACTATATTCTACAGTAGTCTACTTCTACAATAGTCCATTTTGACTATGTGCAATAAAAACTCAATATTCCATTTCTATTTCTACAATGTGCAACAAAAACTCAGTAGTCTATTTCTATTTCTACTATGTACACTAAAACTCAGGAATCTATTTCTATTTCTACTATTTATATTCTCTGTAATTTTTGTATATATAGATCGTATTTATTATTTGTATGTTTCCTGACACTTCTGTTCTTTCCTCTGTGCTGCTGTGGCACTGTAAATTTCCCCAATGTGGTATCAATAAAGGATTATCTTATCTTGTCTTATCTTATCTTATTAAAAAAAGACAAAGACATTTTGAGTTCTATCAATCCTGCACTGCAGAATACTGCAGGTTTTAGGCCAAAAAGCTTGGAAGGAGAAATAAAAGATTTTGTATTTTAAACATTTGCCTAGATTTGCCTAGATTAATCAACAGAATGTGGAGAAATACCCATTTTGTAACAATGACCTGTGTATCGTGTTGTGAAGATATCTACTGAAGTTAGCACGCTAAGCAGCTAGCCTTTGCCAATCCTGTCTCGTAATACCACTTTGTAATTTAGGAGGCCATGATGAGTCACTGCAGAGTCGAGTCAAATTAGTTCAGACATGAAGAAGTAGCACTGCCCCAGCATTGTATTCCAACCTCACATTAAAAGTTCTGCTCCTGGTTAGATCTACATTTATTTAAGAACAGCTAGCCAGTCAAAGGACGATTAAATGTTGGCTGAAACTTTTAGTAAGGACCATTAAAACAACTAGCTAGTTGTTTTAAAGACATGTCTGCATTGTTCGAGCATAATGCAACACAAGCACAAGCTGCATTCTGAGTGTTACAGCAAGGGGGACTATAACAACAGTTAAACTTGATACCATATAAAAGCCTTTTTGCTGAAAGTGCACTAGAGTGAAACTGAAATGTGAGTTTAAACATTTATATCATATTTTATTGAGTGTATATTAACATTATTAGACTTCCACCATTTCATTTCTGTTGGTCCATTCATTACAAAATGTTCAGACTATGTACAGGACTATATTTGTGTATGTTTGTGTGAGTGTGTGTGTGTGTGTGTGTGTGTGTGTGTGTACTGAATTTACATGATGCATCATGAAGCAGTGACAGGGAATGGACATCAGAGCGGAAGGAGACACATATGCCATGGCAGATTGTTGCCATGGTGCCATCAGTGCCCTGAGATTAGTGGCAGTGCTCCATCAGACAGGAGAGCAGCAGGCAGTGCCAACGCACAAGCCTACAGAGCATCAACACCGTGATTATAGGCATGTCCACACCTGCTAATGCTTTACATGAATGAAGGTGACACAAGCATTCATAACACTCCAAATGATGACTTTAGCACACAACATGATATCAGCATTATTTATTTGCTTATTTTTGGCAAATTAATGTAAAATATAAAGTAGTATTAATATATTATATGGAAATTATGGACATGGGTGAATCAAGTAATTTAAATGTATTACTATTTTTATTGTGCTAAAGTTTTACACACACACACACACACACTTACACTCACACTTACACACACACACACACACACACACACACACACACACACAGAGGGTCTTTAATATCTATATACTGTTAGCACATAACTTGTGTGTGTGTGTTGACTACATACTGTATATGTATGCATATTTATTTGTTTATGCATATCATATTTATTTATATGTACTTATTTAGTTATTTATTTATTTATTTGTTGGAACTGTAAAACCAAAAAAAAAACAAATATGTAGCTTTAAAAAGGCACGCTTGCATACATTTATGCACAGACACATACACATCGATGTGCACAAACCCCAACTCGTCGGTGAAAATAAATTTATGTACATGCAAATTAAGCCACTCGGTTCATTAGCTTGAAAAAAGGCCAGAGAAAGTCACACGGTCATGCTGTTGTTGACACAGGGACAGGTATCACTATGAGTCACGCTCACTTCAGGATGTTGCAAAAGCAGTCAAGAGCCGACTTCAAACAGACTCGAAAATGCTCTTTGCAAAGCTGCAGAGAGGCTGTAAACACTCTCTGCTGGGGTTATTGATGTTTAATTGACTTCGGAACATCTGCAATTCCATTTGGTCGCTTAATTGTACTCTGCCAATTTAAAAGCCTCAGAGAGGAGAGTGTTTACCCGTGCTGAAGGAAATTCTGATGAGGCAAGCTTGTAACTGAACAAGCAACTACTGTATATGAGTTTTGAGGAGTTGTTGAGATTGCATTTTGTAACGGTTGTGTGTGTATATGCCTGGTCTGGGTTTTATCATAAACATGTTAATGAGCTTATGACCATGAAGCCTCTTGATGTTTTAAAAGTTTGCACTTATGAAAGACTAAAGCTTATTTTCTTACCCCGTATTACATGGAGCAGTGATACATTCAAACAAGGGTTTGCTTGATTCAACTAGTACATTAGCCGTGGTGGAATGGCACTGGAGCCAGACCTTATTTCTGAGCGACTGAATCCTGGTTGCATTGCAACGCTGAACAGAAACGCAAACGGCATACCTTAGAAATGACTAACACGTCTACTCCAGTATCCTTTCTGCCTGTATATAGCCAAGTTTCCCTCTCTGAGTCAAACCTTTTGGCTAATAGCTCTGCTCATTAGAGGAAAATATGTGGATATGCATAAACAAGAGACATGATTTCACCACTGTCAATCAGAGGGTTTTGAAAGTTAACACGACTGTGCTGCTGGGAGCCAATTAGATTTGTTCTTTTATTCAAAAAAACAGCAAAGGTGTGGTAGACAGACATCCATGTGCAGTTTAACTCCTTGGGCTGTGAAGGCCTGTATGCAGGCCTATACATCCATTGCAATAAATAACTACAAAGTGCAGTACATTTTAGTAGTTATGTCTATTAAGTCTTAACAGACATAACATAATGCCTCAGTTTTCCCAAGGTATATTATTTGTCTCATACTCATACTGTACACCTGCATTTACCCTCTGCATGAAACACTCTGAGGAACTCTCCTGTCTTTAAGCCCCGTTTCCCAAAGAGCACAGTGTGCTCTGATTGGTAAGCTCACCCACTCTGCTCTAATTTGTCAACCGCCAAAGCAGCTATGTGGTTATATTTGTTATACTTACCATGGTATCAGTTCTTCCATATCAGTGCCATATTCATTATCAAAGTCCAAAACTGAAAATCAGGTAGATCCAATTTACCTTTGCAAGCTAGACTGAACCCGGACATTCCAGAGTGGTACATTTTTACTGTTAGCTCTCTGTGCATTGTATGCAAGCATGCCAGGCTTGCCAAGCTATAGGCAGGCAGTAAGGATTGTGTTACAAAATGACATCACCTTGTAACAGAAAGCCTAGGATTCCAATGAGGCATTTGTGTGAGACAGTTTTTCCCCTGGCGTATACTTTGGGTTTTACTAACTTTGCAATTACATGCACAAAACCGCTACAAAACAGACTAAAGGGCAAACAAGCACTGGAAAAACATAAATGGTCCCCTTTAAGAATAAGTGGTCAGGATTTTCTAACACTTGTATTGTAATGCAATTACTGGATAAGATGCTGTAGGATGTAATAAGCCTGGCATTTTATGGGAATAAGCTCTAGACCTGAAGCTAGATTTTCACAATAAAAGTTTATTTTATAATATTAAAGTACTGTTAAGTTAAAAAGTAAAACTTCAGTGAACCATTTTCCAGTGCCAAGCAAACAATGCCTAATGTTCCTTCCTATGAAACAACAGACCAATGCATGACGAGTATCTACAGCTGAACACACATAACCCTCTTTTTTTACTTTTCCGAAATATGAATGCGGAATACAAACAATAGAGCTAGCCATGTGCATATGTCAGTCGCTCTGATTGGTTACGTAAGACCAAAGGGCTGAAAGCAAAGGGCCTCCAGAGTCCAGTATTTGCATTTCCTGTAATCAGAGTATCTGTTCACTAAAGGATGATGTAACTAGATGCCAGCCTTCAATGAAGCAGGCCTTGGTAGAGTGATAACCCACACGATTACTCCGCATCCTGTTTGTGTGCTTTCCATAATCTTAGGCCTTGTGATTTTATTGCATTCTATGGCAGTGCTCTTAGCATAGGGATGGAAATGAAGGGAAGCTGTTAGTATAGGAGGCACTTAGAGTGTAAAGTGGGGAGCCGTTTAGAATAGCTCAGTCCAGAGGCCTCTGACAGTGTGCAGTGGATTGTCTTTCATTGCATCATCCTGTTTGTAGGACAGTGGCACAATGTCATCAAGATATGGCAAGCTGCCAAGACACTGAACTCTCCCCAAAAAAAGTAGGCTACTTGATTTACCCGGACAAAGTTTCAAACAACCTTTGAAACTGGTATGGGCAAGGGCACAGTATAAAAAAAGGAAAATAGAAAAATGCATGAATGCTGGAAGCCTTCCTTGTCCAACTATACCAACTAAGCAAATCTCACCCTGAATTCTTCACGACCTGTTAAAGGCAGGGTCTCCCAAACCCCAAACACTTTCTGAACCTGAATGTGGCTCGTACTTGTTATTTTCAATACAATAGACAGCTGGAAGACTGAAAATGGATTTTCACTCCTCCTCGAAAACCCCACAACATTTTCCTCCAAGTAAGCCTTTAATCCCAAATTGTGCTCTCCGGATAAAGGAGGAGTGTGTAACACACGGCTCTCTATCTCACCTCATTAAATCAGTGAAATGGATGACAGGCCTCACTCTGCCAGGAACATTCTCTCAAAGGCAAGATGATGTGGTTCCTGTATGGCAGTGGCTCGTCTCGGAGCTGTTCGTTTTTGCCCTTGGGTTAACATCACCGGGGTGCAGTGCCAAACCACAGCATGAAGGGCTTTTGGCAGCCCCGAAGAAGACAACTTATTCTACTGGAAGCGCCTGACGGAGCCCTTTCCGCACACTTTGAGGAAGCATGTCGAGCACTGAATGTGTGTGCGCATGATTGTGTCCCTAGAACATATGCAAAAGTGCATACGTGGATGGGCCTCTGGGATCACAGAGCAGGAAAAAGACGAAAAAAGTGAAAGCAAAAATTATGTATGGTACTCCAGACACCCCACTTGAACATTTACTACATCCTGAACTGTTTTCCATATTTTCCTCTCCTACATTAGTTGGGAACATTGGCCAGATAAAGCTGAGCTCATAGTGTGTTCTCCCCCCATCTCTCCTCCATACTGTATGATGGCTCGACAAGCGCTCCAATTTTGGAATACCAGTCTGAGCAGACTTAAATCACTTTCAGATGGCCTTTGGTCAGAACATGAGTCATTTCTCCTTCTCTGTGCAGTCCTCTTCTGCTGGAATCACTGGTGTGCTACAGCGTTAGACGGGAATTTCACTGATTTTTCAAGTGTACCTAACTAAATGGTCAAAATGTAAACAAAGTTATTTAAAAAAAGTTAGTTTGATGTGAAATTACACATTGTTAAAGAAATTTACTAACTCAGGTTTTCTTTGTAGGGCCGATTAGGGGAACCAGGGGTTGCAACATCTACAGTGAAAATATAGACATTTATTTGCAATCTAAAATGAGCAGTGAACTTACACTTCTTCTGAGTTTGCATATGTAGAATTCTTTGAAGGACTATTTCACCTTTATGACACCCTGCATGTACTTCTTCATAAAGTGCCTTTGTTAAATACCAATTGCTAACTATACAGGAAAGGCTAAAACCTAACTTAACTACAATGAAACACAATGGAACCAGACTTTTTTCCAAGCAGTTTGGGGCCATTTCTGTTGGTCCATTCATCATGAAATTCTAAAACAATGTAAACAGCAGCTGTTGTGTTGCAAAAAAAGTACAAATCTGCTGTGGAGATGCATGTTTTTCACTGGAAAGCAGCAATATTCATGTAACAGCTTTCTTTAAGGTAGCTTTAAATGACACTAGGCTCTTATAGGATCTTTTGAATTTCACAAATCATGCTGAAGGACATATTAAAGACTTAATTATGCGGAAATATTTAATGTTTTCTGCTTTTTATGAAGCCAGAGAGAGAAAGTCTCTTCCACAGAAACCACTTTCTCAGTGATTTCCAATGATGCCTCATGAGAATTTTTTCAGCATTTGTTAGTGTTACAAGGTGCTGCCATATGAAAACACAATCCTTACTGTTTGCCTACCAGCAGGCTTGGCACACCCTCACACAATGAATAGCTATAAAGTTAATACATACCACTGTTAGGCGTCCTGCTCCAATTTGTGGGTCAGCTAGCTCTACCTGACTATTGAACTACACTCTGGCTCAAATTGACACAGCAGAACCGACCCCAGGGTAAGAATACCCATCAGACCATAGTGGGTAAGTTGATAGGAGAGCTAAGTCACATGGTTAAGGATGTGACTTTCCAGGGTATCATACCTGTGACAAATGAAATGGCTCACTCTTGAATAATGGTAGGGGACTGGTACTGGCTACCTTGCTTTCTGCCTGCACCATGTTTTTGCTTTCCCCAGCAAATGTGATGTTTTCAGATTTCCTTTCATCCCCACCATCAAAATCAAAACACACAGTCCCTGAACCAGTGGCATTAACAGAAAATATCACTTCCCAGGGTAAGTCAAAAACACATAGTGTAGAACTGACTTTCAGTTTACAACCACAGACCTAATCAATGCTCTTATCACATCTGAGCTTTGTTCTTCTCTACCCAAATGTTTTACACTGAATCCCGTGTACAGATCAGACAAATACCAAATCAAATCACTTGTTTAGAAGACAGACAGGATGTGCAAAATCCATGCCTAAGATGGTGCAAATGGAACAACAATCCACAGCTGTGGTAAATGGTTCCACTAAAAGGAAGGACTATCTTCCAAGTGTCATGCATTTGAAATCAGGCCGCCACTGTCTGCGGAAGACAAAGCTCCAAACACTAGTAAAGAAGATTTGTGCAGCACAGTTCTGGAAATATTCCGTTGGAGCCAGTTTGTATGTTTTTTACTGCTAAAACTGAACCCAAACTGTATTCCTATCTTTATCACCTATAAAAAAACTCTCACAACTTTCTTACGGCCAACTTTGGCTGGCCTATAAGATGCATACGTGACTTGTGGGTTAGTCATGTATACAGCATATCTATAAATACCCAAGGACTAAAAGACTCGACTCATAAAAGTGCATTCACTGGTTTGTGTACCAGCAGCATGAACCGAGAGGGAAAGATCAGCTCCTGCAGAAGTTAAACGTACTCCCACAGAGTTAGATTTGGCTAAATTGAACTCTGTAGGAGTCGACTCTCGTTACTGTGCTGTGTGGGGGCAGATGTTATGCAGCGTGAGGCTCTCTGTAGCATGTCTAGAATGCCCACGCTAACCAGTTCCCTCGGATGAATGTGGCAGTGGGTGTCTTCCCCATGTATCTGCTGGGGAATCCTGTTTGAATGAGTGATATAGGGTCACCAGCGGCACAGCGTAAAGCACCAGCAGCTCAATATGGCTCGCTATGTGTCGCTCCGACCATGACCCATTTGCAGATCGAAAGAACACAGTGTTCCCCCTGTCCCCGCAGTTGCTATGGCAACGAGGAGTGGAGAGACGCAAGCTGTGGACATCATTTATGCTGCCAAGCAGAGATGAGAGATGAGAGACGGAGGGAGGGAACAAGTGAGTGAGAGAAAGAGAGAGAGACAGAGAAAGACCCCCATTCAGGCGACACTTTCTGAATCATGATTTTACATTTAGGGATGAAGGCTGCACAAATGCAAGTGAAGTGCAACTGAGCACCATGTACAATACGCTAACAGCAGAATAAGACCTTGAACAAGTGACTGTGGTCGACGTTTTAGTATTCACCTCAGTGTCATCAAATGTTTCACTGCAACCTGCAACACCGTAGTGTATGCAAAATCTTCAGAACTCTTAAAGGAAAAGACACAGGATTTTGAAAGAAGCAGAACACGACGCAGACGAAGGATTTGCGATAATAAAAAAAAGGCTGCCAAACTGTCAAGTGAAAGGAGAGGCTAGAGGAAAGATAGCTAATTAATTTCAGACAACTGCAGCTGCGCATATGAATGTGCATGGCGGTTTCACTCATCTGTATGGCAGGAGAACAGCGGGGGACTAAAGACTCAAGCAAGAATAGAAGTCACGCAGGCCAGCGTTTCCTCTTACTCAATAAGCCTGGCTGAGAAGTCACCAGTGGCCAAGTTTGCCAAGCAGTTTACAAGAAGGTACAAAAACTTGTCCCAATGAGCTCCACACATAAGGCTTCAATTCGGTGTGGGTTGTTAAACTTGAATCTGCTGCTCTACTGTTCTGGCCTATTATTAGAGATGCACAGATACCACTTTTTCCTGATACCAATACCTGATCCTTGCTTCTGCAATGCAGAATTGCAATGCTATTGGGAAGGAAAATAAAGGTTACCAGGAACAATAAATGCTGATAAATTAGACAATAGGCAATATTTATTGAGCTACAGACACAGAAGTAGTGTCTCTAAAGCAACGGACCAGTCCTTCTGGATGTGTAACATGTGACAACAAACCGCTCATGCTTGTGCTGACCATGGTACCTCCACACATGGATTTGTTTGGTTTTCCCACCAAGACAAAAGCAGAACTGTTCACTGAAGATGACGCTCTTCAGATAGCCATTCTGAGTCAGTCTGGCACAACATCATTGCAGTCTTAGGTGACGTTGACGTGGTATTAAGAGCAGTTGTCATAACGGTATGTAGTACTGCATCATGCACCCATCTGCCAGTGTTGCTGGCACTAACAGGATGACTTATGAAGGGCATCACTGCAGAGTGTCCACAAACATGGCCGTTGGGTCACTCATGATGTCAGCATGTCAGACAATCCCAAGATGTGAACCCTTGAATCGCTTTTGAACTCTTCTCTAAGGCATAATTCATTCGCAAAGGATGCTACCAACACAACAGCGTGGGTCAGAATGGAAAGCATGTGTCATAGGACAAACTAACATAATCAGTCAGGTACAGCCATAAGGCTACATGCTATCATGAAAATCCTCGCTGTCCAAAGTAAAACCAAGTATCCACTTTTTTTCCAAGCAATTTTGGTCCATTTCTGTTGGTTCGTTCATAATGAAATTGTCAGAAAATGAAAATGGCAGATGATGCATAAAAGTAAAAATGGATAATTATTAGCAAATATTATTCATTATGCCGAGTCTGGAGGTTCCTTCAACATTACCTCAGACTGTAAGTGACTACACAGCGGCGGATGAATGAATACCGAAAGAGGACTCAGCTTCGGGTAAAGCACTCCTGTTAGTTTTTCCTGCTAGTTTCCTGCAAACTCTGCCTGCTACAGAACATGAGCATTATTACTGATGCTATCATTTCACACCACTGCAATGTTGTGTAGTTCTGTGTAGTGGCATGCATGTCAGCTTTGTGGTGTCATGGGTATCAGTATCTCCACCGCTGATACCTATTCTGGACACCAATTCTATATTCGTGCAACACTGCTTGCTATACTGTGTAATACAGTGCCGCTCTACTGCTGCAAGTCTTCATGAAGAGTTCACACTTGACCAATGCAAGAGCAAATGTCCTTTAAGTCTACCTGAAATTACAACATTGTCCCTTCTCATTTCAGCACAGTTCATCAATCTATACCATGCAACCTCTTTCTGCAGCCCTCCTAGGGCCTATTGAGCTGCTAGTGAGCAATAACAGGTAAAATAAAATTTAAAAAAAAAAATTATAATTGTTGTCTTGCTTCCTCACTGACAAAACATGAAAATCCAGTTCGCTTCCAGTTTTGTAAGCCATAAAAACCCACACAGTAAAATATGTTGTCCATGTGCTGCTGCGAGTCACCCTATAAAGCCCAAAATAATAACTTAAAAGCCAGAGCTTCTGGGCTGCAAGAGTTTTTGAAACCATGCCATACGTCTTTGCACATTACCGTCACATGCACAAGCTCAAAAAGAAGGTCTAGCACGATGGGCTGAGTATGTGAGAAACTGGATTATAGCTCTCAGAGCTTACCTGGACAGCCCTGTAAACAAAACGAGATCTCACTCAACATAAAGACAGCAGAATGGTAAAACCAGTTATCCTGTGTGGCACCATCTGTAGTTAAAGCTAAGAAACATAAAACCAGAACTGAAGAGAGTTGGCCTGACTTTCCAGAGGTGGAGACAAATCTGTGAATTTGTGGGGCTTTAAGACTGATCCAGTGCTGGCTTTCTCTGTAGATAAGACATTTTAGCGGTTTACTAGCTAGCTACTGAAAATAGCCAGCGAGATTACTGAATACTGTTTCAAAAAGCTCACAGCCATCATATTTATCCTCCCAGGGATAGAGTCCAAAGCACATTACACATTTCCACCAGAAAAAAAATCTTACATTCCCAAACTCTTACATTCACTGCAAAGACATAAGCAATAAAGCAGTGACTCATGGTAATGTCCTTTTTTAATGAATTGATGAACTGGTGGATATAAATGCAAATTAACTTCCCCAAAGTTGTTGGATTGTAAGAATCCACTGCACTGATACCTAATTTACAGCCTTGGTTCACCTCATCATGTGTAACTTCTAAAATTGCTAAAAAAGGACCAAACATCCACATGATTGGATTCACACACTAGAAGGTAGGTGAGGTGAGAAAATGAGTGAGCATGAGTAAAACAATATGCAAATAGATGTTGCCAGAAGCCAATCAGGGAAGTAACAAACTGTCAATACTGACTTTGACTTAAATAAATAAGTGACAAAAACTTATTTTACTCATCAGTCATTTGTACTTTGAACCTGCATTGCTAAGTTGAAACAACAAGCTGAATACAGTCAAATCAACTTGCAGAAAGGAATTCAATGCCAAACTAGACATAAAGTCATGAGCTAAAGTAAATAGTAAAATAGTAATTTGATGTAATTTAAGGCTTTAGGGCAGTTTTGATCATTTTGGAGTTGAAGGTAATGGAAGTTTTTACAGTGTACTGTAGTTTTTAAGAACAGTCAGTAATTGCAGTTAGCCAACAAAAAGTCACCCCTTTCACATTAAACAAGATAGATTGGATTGTTCTGAAAATACTTATCTTTACTACCTACAGTAGGTCTGTCTGGTTTACTGTATGTACTAGTCTAAGGTCAGATGTTGATGATGCCATAACCTCTGTTAGGGTTTGAATGATTCTCTGGCTGAGAGTCCAGTCTACATTTGATACAGATCTTCTCTAATGCAGCTGAAGTCCACATTGAGGGATTATGTTTGTGCAAGATCAGAGCAATGATTACTTCCTGACAGAGGGACAGCTGCATTTACTGGGGTTTATGCCACACTGCAGCAGTTCATTATGCTGTGGCTACAGCCTCGCTAAGCAGAACATGCTGGAAATGTTGATGCTAAAATACAATCCCAGGATGAAGCAGAAGATATGCATATGTCAAGGCTAGATTTGGGTCAGATCCTTTCCTTGACTGGCCTTTTAAAAAGTTCCTATTACACAAAGGTGCAGAACTGTTCAGGCTCGTTGGTTAACTATGTAGGTGGCCTAAGTATCGCACATATATATATTTAAAATAGCAACTAATACGGATGTGAGTCAGTATGAAACCAGAAACTTTTAGCTATTAGTGATGCTTGAATTAAAAGCACAGACTGCACAGATAAAATTAGCACATATATTTGGGACACTGTGAGACAGAGTCATATAGGCTTGTTGGAAGTCGTATGTATCAGTATCCAGTATGCACAGATATACACTGCGTACAGAAGGCAGGCTATAGACCTGTGTCACAGGGAAAAAACTGTAACTGATAGTTGAGACACTATGATATTGAACTCGAGCTCCAACAAAGATGTGACCTGAAAACAAGTTATGTATGTGTTTCTATAAGGGGTACACAGTGATACTGAATCATTACAGACAAATTCTTAGAAAAATCAGCACTGGACCTCTGTTTAGATTTGCCTGATATTTGCCCCAACCGATGACTAATGAAGTATGCATGTGAAAGAGCAGAATGTTTAGATGACATTCTGACGACGTTAAAATATCGGCCTTATATTTATTATTACTGCACCCTACACAAAAGTGAGCATGCATGTTACTTACTGAAGGCTAAACTAAAGGGAAAGCCCCAAGAACAAGCCGGAACTTAAGACAGCTGTGGAAAAAGCCTGGCAGGGCATCACCAGGGAAGAAACCCAGCATTTGAGGATGTTTATGGGTTCCAGACTTCAGGCAGTCATTTGGCACTTTTCAACCACATGGTACCTTGTCGACTCGACTCCACTCTTGGTTTTCTGTTAAGCCACTTTTCTATTGTATCTGTCTTTTAATCCTTTCAATAAGCCAAACCTGGTACTTTACTGGTTATTATTTCTGGTATCTGGTATCCTTTGTTGTGGTTCCAAGCAAGCTGAGCCAGCTCAAAAGGTGACATTTATGGCATTCAGTTGATGCCCTTATCCAGAGTGACTTACAAGCTTCATCTTATTACAGGTAGGCCAATGTACTGTAAGGAGTCTTGCCCAAGGACTTATATTGGTATAGCACAGCATAGTCACCCAGGCCGGAAATCAAACCCTAGTTTCCCACATGGAATGGTAGCTAGTGGGGTTATCCGTTGCACCACACCAACCACCACATAACAACTTAGTGGTTGGAGAGAATCAGCAAAGGAAAGAAATGATCTTTCCATCCCTAGACGGAAAACTACAAGGTTAGCATACCTTTTGGCATCACGTTTAAGCTACTAGGAACATCTACTCTGCTGTAGCATTTCCCAAACTCTCCTGTTTTTTCATCTGTTATTTGTTCTGCTGCCAACAGCTTCATCTGAACAATATTTGTAGCCTTTACGTCATGGCACTTTGCAATGTTGCTATGATGACTAGCTAAATTAAGGGATACTACATCTGCAGTGGAAACTGGAGTAGATGGTGCCAGATGTAAGTTAAGTTGACTTGAGCCATACCAAGAGAAAAGCAACCTTGGCAAATCTGGTACCTGGTACTGTTTTAGATGTCACCTCTGTCAAGCCTCCAGGCGAGCTAAGGCCAAAGGTGTTGTAAAAATGCCACAGACTACTTATTGGTCGGACAGAACTGCCACTATTGTCATAAACGCACATGCTAACACTAACTAACAGGAGCATTCCAGATTTGTTTTTCTGCCATCAGCCTCTTCGGAAACAAAATCTGTCTCCCTCACGTCATGGCAGTTTTTATGTGGTGTTGCTATTAAGACCAGCTGTATTGAGGAGGTACTAGATCTGCAATGAAAAACGAAGTAGGTGGTGCCAAAGGCAAGCCATGTCGAGTTAAGCTAAACCATGCATTGACTGTCAGTATCACATTTCTCTGCGATGTCAATCCATACATTGTCTGAATGTTTATCCATTTGCATTAGCGTTAAAAGAAAATTATAGGATATCAGTCCAGAATTCCCGTATTGGTGCACCTCGAATTTTTATTAAAACCAAATGTAGGGTGCATACTGAAAAAGTATCATACAGCATTTTAACACTGTGGACAGCTTGTTCATACATGCAAGTCATAATTGCAACATTATATAATTTTCAACATTAGTTACTCACCGCTATTCATATATTAGATGCAAAGTGCAGGCGGGAGAATTTAGTCACAGTGGTTGGGAATTTCACCACAGATGTGCTTTGCTTGCATATGCATTTTGTACCATATTAGTTACAGAACAGTACATACACAAACACAAAGAATCGCACAAGCGCATATATCCATGCACACATCAGAGGGTGAATCACCGCCGCACCCGTCCTCAGGGTCTCCTTGGGATGAGTCATCCCCATTAACAGTTGGGCCTTTAGGAAAATCTGCGCAGCCGCAGATTCACACAGTCACATGTGCATGGGTGCACGCACACACGCACACACTCCATCTCAGGCGGGAATCCCCTCTCTGCTTGCCTCCCAAAGCCGTGCCCATCATACAGAGGCAGAGAAGATGCCTGGAGCAGGAGAGCAGTGGGGTGCAGCTTTCCTGCCTGAGCCCTATGAGTCATCCACTGAACAGGGTAGACACACAGGCTCTCCCAAACATACCTGATCACAATACAAAGTGCGCTTTGCTTCAGAAATATTGTAATACTGCTCAGAAAAAAGAGCAGGTTCAATATTTTATTTGCCTGTCAAGGCATCAGTACGGCTTCTCACCAAACGGTCAATGAAAGCAATTTCTTCTGCAATGGTGGCTGTCACTTTTTTTGCATGTTAGCGGCGCATAGATCATCTGCACAGTCGATGACAGCCTCAGAGACTTCGAAGCTGCCAGAAATGGACGAATGACTCCCAGCTCAGGATTTACAAAGAGCTACCGTTCTGCTGCAATTACTTGACATCGCTGACATTGAGATCATCCATGCTAATGCTTTCCAAGCAGGGCCAGTCTCATCAGGGGCTCAGCCATCTCTGCCAAGAGCACAACACACAGTTTGAATGAGCAATACTCTTGTGCACATTGGCTATTTTGATTAATAATGACTTTGCCTTTGCATTGACAGTGACAGGAGTGTAATTGTAATACCTATGTCATTCTGCAGAAGCAACCTGCGCTGACACACATACCAAACACTGTATACAAATATAGTCAGAGAAAAAGAGCTTTGCTACATAGGTGGACAATTACACAATAGTTCCAACACATTTTCAAGATACACATTACGTATCACGACATTTCATTTTTCTGAGGTTTATTGTTTGGGTATTCTGGTGGTAAATACAATTTAATAAAATAAATAAATAAATAAAAATACAGAAGTGTTTGTCTTATCTAATAAATAGCTATTAGGATCCCAAATCCCGAGGCCAACCAGGTAAACAAATATGTCATGTCACTGCTAATCAATTTATAGTGTCATTACACATAAAAAATGAGGTGGGGTTTGATGAGTGTCCTTTCAGTCTGCTTCCATCAAAGTGGTCGAACGACCTTAACCAGTTTCTGAAGGTGTCATATCCTGACATATGCCGCTGCCTTACTGAATCACCCCAGGTAATGTGTTTCTGACACTTTGTCTGTCGCTAATCCCTGTCACTAACATGATTAACATTAACATGCTTAACAGGGGGTTAGCAAGCTAACTAGCACCCTTTCGTGTTTTTGGATCAATAAAGAAAATCAGTTTTTTATACTTATACTTACATGCAACACAGAAGCTGTCAGACATGGTGCCACTACTATTTCCAAATTGGCTCTAGCACATGGAACGGGTTTGTTGTCATTCAAAAGGGGGCATGGTCATTTGGACAATAGGGAAGTGGCGTAAACCTCAGTCACACTATTTCAGATGCTAATAAGTGAAGTTACCACCTTTGTTACACAACAGGGTGGCTCAGTCGGTAGCGCTGTTGCCTCACAGCAAGAAGGACCTGTATTTAATTCCCAGGGTTTGCCCCACAGTCGAAAGACATGCAGTTAGGTGAACTTTAGGGGCTAAATTGCCACTAGGTGTGGGTAGTATGTATGTCTGTCTACCCAGGGATGGACTGGCAGTCTGCCCAAGGTGTATCCTGCCTTCTGTCCATCGAATGTTGGCATAGGCTCCAGCATCCCTGTGCAACCCAGGAAGATTAAATGGTTTCAAGATGAATCAAAGGCAAAAACCGCAAAGAACATGCCAGCACAGATATCCAACAACCAGGTTGCTAGTTTGTGAGAAGCGTAGTGGTGGGAGTCGATTGTTTACAGTTGATTTAAATGTACATTAGTGTTTTAAACATTTTCAGTGTATTTAACAGTATTAAAACAACACAGAGAACTGTGAGCACATCGCACTGCTCCATGCCTAATAACCACAGATACCTGCTCACATGCAAAGAGCTGGCGTACACAGATGCAGTTACATGTCTGTATGCAGTCGTCTCTCATGTTGTCTTGCAGCCAAAATGTGCCCTGTTTACAGTGAGTCACCCGGCTCTGTTGTGTGACAGAGTGACCTGTGCTTTCATACTGATGAGGAGATAGACTGCAACTGAAAACAACCATGACAACACAGGCGTGTCGCCATGGCAACTCAACTCGACGGAGCCGAGGGTGAGCACGAGGCACCTCCTTAACGAGGAATACACAGTGTTCCCTCTGCACTGAGAGAGAGACAGCGGGAGAGCGAGAGACCTGCTAGCAGCCTTTCTATATCCAGCCTCGGAGCTGGTGATTAAGACGCCGCAGCCAGACAGAGCCGATACTGTGACATGCCTGCCCACCTCACTTAGGATAAGACTAAGAGTGCACATTTGTTCTATTTCCATAGGGACACAAAAGGTCTTCTCCATTACAGACGAGCTATAGCCATTATTGTCTCACATACTGCCTTGGCCTTGGTAATTGGTACATACTATTCTACTTTGCGTTCACAAAATTAAAGGTTTCTGATTTATTCTTGGCTTAGACGTATGTTTCACGGTAACACCTTTATGCTGTCTGGAGGTTCTTTACATTCATCCCCATCCAAAGACAAACAAGTATAACCAAATTGGTAAGCCAAAAACATTGTTGCCCTCGTTGGGTAAGGTAATGTAAAGAGATGTTTATTCAAACCAAATTTGGAGCTTTTCTATTGGTCCGTTCATCATGAAATGTTCACACACTGTAAAAGAGCTGTTGAGTTCAAATGGTGTTGAAAAACATCTCTAATTTTTGACAGTGACAGTATAATATACCTCAGTTTTACCAAACCGAATACCAGAAACTCACCAGTTAAACATCAAAGCAAACCAAAAGTGCTTCTTCTATGGCATTGCACCTTTATTTCTGAGACTGGATGGATGGGTGGGCATTAGAAGTGAGATTTAAAGATCGACCGGGGTTTAAGACCTTCCCGGTGTTCTCTAACTCCCCCCCTCGGTTCACGTGTTTGCAAGAGATTTTGGTTACATACCTTTCGGCTTTGAAGATTTGAAATGCCCCTGTGGCTGGGCATTAGTGATCCCAGCAAGGAGGGAGATTGCTATCTCTGGCCATTTGGGCTATTTGTTCTGCCGGTGCGCACAGCATGGCCCGGAGAGAGGCCTCATTACAGGTATTACCGTGGCATTTAGTTCTGCTGCTGCCAGGAGCACAAAGAACGGCACAGGCAAGATCAAAAAAGGCTTCCTTTCAACTTCCCATGCAACACATACTGGAGATGCTTTTGCAATAAATATGGCAGAAAATAATGAATGACCTTTACCGTCATTCATTAACAAACATATCTATGGAAAAAAGGAAAATATGAGACATTCAATTTATGGTACCTTCAAACTGTAAGTGACATCATTACAAAGGTCATGTTGAACAAAGATCGATGCCTTATGCCTTCTTTTTTTCTTCAGGGAGCAGGAACATCTTGACTTTGTAGTTTAATACGATGTCAGAAGTTAATGGAATGTCTAAGAGATCCAGCACAAATCTGGATAATCTCTAATATCTAAATCTTTCCCCTCCGACATCTGCCGGCTGTTACTTGACAGGCAAAAGAAGGAGGGTTGGGGGTGATAGAGACAGATAGATCCTTATCGGGCCGCTCCTGTAGAGCAGGAGTTGTACGACAAACATTCCTGGATTTAATGTGGAAGGCCATTGATTCCGCACCACAAATAATGGCTCATGTGCTCACACAAACAGAAGGAAGGAGGAACACTAGTGTGCGGAGCTGTAAGCTTGGTGCTAGCCCCTTCACATGTGCTATTGTGTCAACAAACAGCACATAGCTGTAGCGGTATTTCCATCAGCCCTGGACGTTTTAGCTTTAATTTCATGGGCTGTTTTCAATAATACAGAGAGGATGAACAGATGAGCAAAGAGGCCCCTGTTAATTCAGCCTGGGTCAGTTACACAAGTGCTTGGAATTTGAGAGAGAACATTACGCAACAGGCCAGGGGCAGGCCCAACCTGTCCATAGCACCTTTTTTAGGCCCGTTTAAAAACCCAATGGCATACACATGCTTCCTCCTAGACATTTGTTTCACTTGGTTCCATATACTTCATTTCTGAATGTGTTCTGTGTTGGAATGGGAGTCTATACCAACTCTCCCTGCAAAATACAAAGCATTCCGGGCATTACAAAAACTCGTACCATCTGCACACATGATCAACTGCTGTAGTTTTATTCTTACCTGATATAAGAAGTCAGCTGCTTATCAGTAAATTGTCTCCTTTGTCATATTTTACATTTAAAATGTTTTTAATGGGTGATTGATCTGGATGGCAGGCAGCCCAGGTTAGCACCTGTGGAACCATGCTTTTGTAATTTAGTCAGACAGTGGTTTGGCATTGTCATACTGCAAAGAAAGCAGAGTACAGAGATTCATCTGAAGCTATTAGTGATATTATGTACCATAGACATTATTCTTAAATTGAGGCAGTATTTGTCGGCAACCCCATCCCCACCTTTAAAACCGAAAGACTCAGCATCTCTGGGATGCCAGTTTAATTGATTGTGAGATATTCCATCGGGTGTTAAGGATTGCACAACTACCAGTCATTTGTTGCCCCATTACGACTTTTGTTGTGTCTAATTCTAAATAGAAATATATATTTTAACAAATAATACAATTTCTCAGTTTCAGCATTTACTATGTATAAATATAGGGTTTATGTATTTGCATATTGTTGGATTCTATTTTTATGTACATTTTGCACAGTACTTCACTTTTGGGAAGTGCACACAGTGCAGACTGACAGTCACATAAACAGCATGTCACATTAAATATTTAAATCTGAATAACTTAAAAAAGTCAGTCAGTTTGCTAGAGGCACTCAGTCATGGCATTTTAAAATGCTCATAACTGTCAATAAAAGGGACTTGATAATTATGTGCCTGTCAGGAAAGAGTTACCTAAAGCCTCATCCTGCTCAGATGAAAGACCCTAATAATCTCACGTGTCCCCTCTCGAGTTTCAGTGGAAATCTCAATAAAGGCACACGAGACAGGAACTTTCTCAGTTTTGATGCCAGGATGAACTCTTAATAACTCTATAATAACTATTATAATATTATCTGGACCAGAGGTTTTTCATGTCTCTGTTTAGTCTACTGCTACATCTTTTTTAGGGGAATCACCACGAAGTCAACATTTGAGCAATTAAAATGTTGCTCCGGGGTATTATGTGCTTAATATGGCACTCTTTTTATTTCCCAGATGTCCTTTTATGTCTTGGCTATTGAAACAGAGATGATTGTGTGGAATCGACTCCTGGAATCAACTCCATTGATTCCCGTCAAGTTGGAACTGGAATCGGAGTCAACTGCAAACTTTCTGGAACTGAACAACTCTAGTTCAGTGCGTGTATGAGTGCACGTGTGTGTGTGTGTGTGTGTGTGTGTAAGAAGCAAACTCAGAGGCCTGCCAAGCCCTGCGTGTTTTTATGTGGAAGGCAGAGCTGAAGAGATCAGACCCAAACCACAGGATATTTTTGACCTTGGGGGCAGAAAGAGGAGGGGACAGGCAAAGGGAAGAGAAGAGTGTGTGTCTGGGAGCTGCTGTGGGAAAGCAGCTGGACAGCCTCCAGCACCTCCCTCTGTTAACCAGGCATGAAATTCCTGCGGCAGCCTGCAAAGAGACAGTGTGTGTGTTTGTGTATGTGTGTAGCGTGTGAGTCCGTGTGTGTTTGTGTGTGCGCGAGACAGAAACAGACAGAGAGAGACAGTGAGACAGAGAGAGAGAGAAAATAGGAAGTTCCAAACACAATAACAATGGAGGGTTCATGTCACCAAAAAACCAAGAGCAAGAAAACAAGAGAACAAGAATGATGCAACTCATGGAATGTCAAAGGAGGACAGGAGAGAGGTAGCTGAAAGAAGAGGAAGTGGAGGGACTGCTGGGACTACCTAATGGCTTTTGCACACTTCGGAAATGTGCTGATGGTGCCCTATTCTAATGATTTCAGCTAGAGTCAGAGCTTGAGCTGTGATAAAACTGATGATAGAGTGCAACTCAGTAAGCGTTCCTCACCTGCCTATTTGCCTCTGTTTAGGTTACAAACAAATGACTCTGACCTGTTCTGACCTTGCAAGTTTGAGACAGGGAAGAGCCAGCAACTATTGGCTACAGACTGTTTCACCTTTTACAGACACATCAGTAGTCACGTCTATATTCACCCTGATAATCTGTTAATAATCAGACTAATTTTTATGTATACACCGCAATGAGAGTAGGCTTGTTAGCCTAGTATAGTCTGATACAGGCAAATTATATCCACTTAAACAAGGTGGTAATAGGGAGGTAAATAATCTATTACTTAGATGAACAAAATAAATGTAAATGCCTGGTTCCGATCACATTCCCAATCAGAAAGTTGTAAGTACTTTTCTGTACATGTGCATATGTATCATCGTGGAAGTTTCCAATGATTAACACAGCAGGTGTCAGAAAAAAAACTATGTTCCAGTCTTTGAGGCCTTGCACCTTTTCTGAAATAAGAATGTCTGTTCCTTTGTGTTTAACATAATCGTCAAGACTCATATATTCATTGGAGTATGAATATCAAATATTGGATCATTTTAAATGATAAACAGAGAACAGAGATCTAATCAGAATTCAGGAACTTATGCATGTCAGGGCTCTTTACTGAAAGAGTCATTGTAAAATGCTATTATGTGTGTTAGGTTTTTAAATTAAACCTGGAAGGTCTTTTGCAGGCTTCAATGTGCATGATTAATCAGACAAAGGCCAAAACTCACCTACACACTTTTGCCACTGGGGTGCACTGTGCAGCGCTGTCATCTCACAGCAAGAAAGGTCTGGGTTTGATTCCCAGCTGGGGTGTCTGGGGACCTTTCTGTGTGAAGTTTCCATGTTCTCCTCAGTCTGTGTGTTCTTATACAGTCCAAAGATATGCAGACTTGCCCCAGATGTGAGTGAATGTCCATGTCCATGTGTCCGCCGTGTGATAGATTGGTGACCTGTCCAGCGTGTTTCCTGCCTTCCGCCCATCGGACACTGGGATAGGCTCCAGCACCTACTGCAGCCCAGAAGGAGTAGGTGGTTTAAAAGATGAGTGAGTGATAGGACTGTTTGCAGAGGTATTTTTCCTCATATTTGACCGTATTTTGACATTTATGGCCCTAACTGAAGGTCTACCTTTGTGCTACAGGCTCTTACTATAACCATGGTCTGTTTTTACAGTACCACACAGAATAGTAGTTCAGCTCATGTTTTTTAGCAAACAGCCTGTTAATATTCTGTTTCTGTCAGTTAGGTTATGTCAGCCAGGTAGATCTGCCCTATTTAGCTATTTCCCCCAACCCCTACATTGAAAAGGTGGGAAATTACACCTCTGCATCTGTATCATACTGATCAATATCTAACCAAAAGATGGTTTTCTGGCTGTTTCAAGGGTAAATGCATGCTCCGTAGAGAAGTCACTCACATCGAACAGGCAACACAAGACTCTAGCTAATGCACAAGCAGATATCTATTTCAGGCTGCTGACAGCAGGTTCGTTGATGCTATACTTGTGCTTCATTCACAGAGAGAGTATGACTCATGTCAAAGCAATCTATTCACTTCTGTAGCCTATTCATACCTCCTCTCATTCAGATAGCAACCACCTCTCATGCTCTGCAGAGAGTCTAAAGCATAGCATTTAGGTAATTACAAACAACAATCAATAAGTTATCATAACACAAAAATGCCATAAGCTGTTAAAAGATCACAACAAGTACAGTGTCACAACACCGCATAAACCGGACATCAATAGTCCAGAAGGGGAATGTAACACTTACTTCACATAGCTCAAAATAGACACAGATGCTATGGTTGATATTTATACACACCTATAGACTAATTTTAGTGTCAGCATTAGTCCTTGAGCGTGTAAGTGAGTTTCTGAGAGCATTACGGGCTGTATACTGTTACATTAGATGTGTCACAAGGACAGCTCAAGGAGACACAACGCTGCACAGGGAATAGGCTGGCTGAGTCAGAGGCCTGGCTGAAAAAAGCACGGATTCGTCCTGTTATCCCTCAATGCCAGGTATCCTTTCATCAATGGAATAGGATTCCAACAATACACTTCAGGCTGAAATACGGTAGTTCGTTTCAGCGAGTCACTGACTATATTTAGATGGAAATGGAAGAGGCTGTTGTACTGTTTCATTTATTGACTTGCCTGAGTGTCCATGAAAAGGGTCAGGTTTAAGGCCATTCACTTTCAATATACAAACATGCAGCACTGTGAGCAGAGATATAGTAAGATGCACAAGCTATCCACATTTTCACTGCTGAACACACAAAGCAAACTTTCTTGTTTCATAATACTATATGAATATTTATTTATGTGTTATTTATTTGAGAGTGACAATGCCGTTAATGTTTCTGTTTAATGAATAACCCATTTTGTAAATAATCATAACAACACTGAAACTTTTACATTTTAATGACAATTTTACACAATTTTACACAATTTTAAACAGCTAAACAACACACAACTAGCAAACAGATTTGAAAAATTGTACAAACCTGTTTTTTAATTAAAAAATTAAATAGTTTACGTAAATATGCAGGAAGTGATTCTGTGGAAGCAGAAACAGAGAAAATCCTCATCCCTTTTCATAGCTTTTAACACTCTGTGAAGTCACCTTCTGATTTACATGTTTCTGTTCCACCTTTAATAGTGCAGAAGGTCATTTCTTGGATCTCAACTTCTGCAGATTTTACAGAAGTTGCATTTAGCCACCTCGGTTTTTTTTTTCTTTTTCGAATGTTCCCATTCCACATTAGGAACCAAAATGGAACTGCAGTATCGTTTAAGGTTGAAAAGCAAAATGAGTATAGCAATCCAACTTAAGCTTCCGAGGTCTTTCCACAGCTGGTCACTCGACCAGTGAAACTATTGTTTAATCTAAGAAACTCTTTTCAGTGTTGGGTTTGTAGATTTTATTCTCTTATGTTTGGCAGTTTCTCAGCCATCTCTCCTTGACAGAAAAATTCAGGACAAAGACCCCTCCCCATCCCCCATGTCCTGTGCAGGAACACATACGCCCCCTTTTGCTGACTGGCTGAAGGATGTAATGCTCTACTTGAGTCACTTTGTTTATTTCCCATTTACAGAACCAGGGCTGTGTACAAACACTGGATTTTTTCAGTGCACACAGAATGGACAGCAGTGGACAGAGTGAAGATATTCTCACAAGATATTTGTCAAAAAAGTGTATAGAATACAATAACTTACTGCACCTCTAATTGAATACAATATGTGTTTTGGTAATGATGATTCTATAGTTACACTGAAACCTAAAAAGTAAGACAGCATATACAGTAAATATGAATATGAACAATGGTAAATTTTTAAACCAACCTGTATCTGTATATTTCTAATTTCCACGAGAGCACAGCATTAAAAATGGTAACTTTACAGGAAAAGGAATACAGATTAAATTTCGTGGGGAGGCATCAATATGGCAATTGTGAGCAAATACTGATGCTGATATTTAAATATTTATGAAATGTAGAAACTGAATGTGAATGTGAGGTTATTTGTATATGCTTTCTGAATCAATCACCAAACATTGGAGTGTTCCAAACTTTGGAAATTGTGGCAAATCTACTAAACTGTCCTTGGAAAGCAGCTGAAAAGTTAGAAGTGAATCTGGGTTGAGGTGGTAGACCTTCCAGCCCGTGCCACTGAGATGTGCTGTGTTTGCTCGTGGTGATGGGTCATGGCACTGACGGATGCATTGTTTACACTAGCAGTGATGAGCAATGGTGGCCTGCAAAGGGGCTTCAGTCAACACTGGCTACACAACACAAACACAACCAAGGATCTTCTTACATACTGTACCCTACAAGAGCATGAGCCAAAGCAAAAGAAAAGAAACAGCCCAGAATGTATGTATAATTCATAGAAGTATTCATAGTTGAGTATTTTAAACAATCATCTGTAAGTTTTTCAACATTCTAAAAGGCATGCCTACATACCATTCACTGAACAACAGTGACTCATTGTGGCTTAAGAGTACTGGGTTCCATGGAACTTTATTTTTTTAATGGATTACATTTTTTTAAAGGAAAAGAAAAAAAGAGAGAACCCAATAGAGCAGAGCTGGCTCGGACAATGGTTTGACTGCAATACTATTAACAGTGTGGTTGAATTCGAGAGCAGGCAGAGAACCCTGCTGTTTTGCACTGGAAGTCACCACAAGCCAATGACTCGAGTTATATTCAGTGCGACACACGGTCGTTTAAGGACAAAGTCCTCAAATGCACTGAAATTTAACCATCCGCTATGACTCAAGCTCATAACCATCACAAATTCTCCACAAGTGCTTGTATGGCTGCGTTGGTGGTGATTTTTGTCAAAACACCATGCAAAAACTGGGTGTATTTTCAGAGTTCCTGGTTCTGTTTCTTCCTCCAGTGAAAGTTTGTTGCTTCGTTTGCATTTCACCATTGCATCATCACCTGGAATATTTAAACTTTTGACCTCCACCGACTGAATAAACCCAATGGATTCATGATTTACCGTTTTGAGGCTCAGCGTGTGTACTCTCAATTCTGTTAGTACACTGTAATAAATCTCACATGCTTGACTATTATATTACCACAATTTTCTTTGAGCGCTGGTACCTTAGAGTCACACCACACCGGCCTTTTAGCCATCACCTCATCTATATCACTTTCAACATGCAGGTTTGTAATAGTCCTTCAGGGAAAAGGTCTCCACGGTGCTATAACTCCACACTCAGTCAGCCAGCCACCACAACAACAGCCTTCCGGCAAAGGAACTCTCCCTGATGGCTTGCATGTTTTCATGGACGACCTGGGATTAATAGCTCTAAATTCAGTCGTGCTTAGAAAGATGCTGTGACCTCAGCAGAGTTCTTGTCGGTTCTTGTCTATGACACGAAACGATGCCTCCAGTCAAACAGTAACACAATGAAGGGGAGCAGACGGGGCTCCATTGTTTGGAGCTGGAGGACAGTTTCGTTGGCTGGCCGACTTGAAAGCGTGCAGGGTTACAGCAGTGCAGACTTGCAGACACCGTGGCTGGGGTCCAGTGGTAAATGGAAAACCACAGCCTCCGGTCCACACAAGTGCAGAATGAGTCACAGGAAGGAGCCGTGCACTTGCAGAACTCATTAAGCGAAATGTAAGGCGTATGGATTTCCTATGTCAATAAAAATGGCTTGGCAGCCCCAGCAGCCCCCCTGGTGAATCCTGGAGTAACACACACAAGCAGCAGAACACCACTGGGACTGCATTGGGAAGCTCAAAACTTGCATCCAATTTGCAAGATCAAACATGCCCTGAATAAATAATTTAAGAAAAGTCCAGTTTTCACGGATCATAAATAACAAAGACGGAGAACGGAATGGGAAAAAAGTGTCTTCTTCAGGAATTCCAGGATGGCTATCTTGCTCAGCACCCACTGGATCACCTAATCTATACATGTGGGTAAGTTTTTGGCTTTCCAGTGCAAAATGTTTGCCATTTAACACATTATTGAAGTCCCTAGGTAGCAATCCAGTAAACTCCTAGTCCAACCTGTCCAAGAAGGATAATGCCAAATTACTACCATTTGTCTTTAGCGAGCATGTTCAGGATAGGTATGTACTCTGTACTTAGCTGTTCACCCTCTGTTCCATAATGTTTCATTTGTGTGCAACAGTGACCTCAAGTGGACACAGACTCTACTCGCTCTTACTCCGACACTGAGGACCTGGAATCATTAGTATTGGCAATATCATATATCATTTAGCCAAATGGAAATCTTAATGCAATTATTAAGGAGGCCTATACAGCTTAGCACGGAGCAAGGCAAGCTAAACAATATTGAAGGAATAAGATAAAAGACTACACAAACTGTGCATACTAAGCACTAATTTCAGTTTCCAGGAGGTTCTCATTACTTTATTTTTAAAGTGCAGTCACAGCAAAAAAGTCACAACTGCAATAAGAACCAGGTTTATTAATACCCAGTGATGATAGATCAGGACTACTTTTCTCACAATCAGTCTGTTTGTTTGAGCTCCATTTATTTTAGCACAACGCTTTCCAATATTGGCTGACATGCAGCTACTCTGTCTTAGTTTTTTTTTTTTTAGGTATCTCACTGTGTCCACCATAATTCAGTGGTGCAGTACAAAAAACTTAATGCTCAAACTTTAGAGCACAACTGAAGTATGGAAGCCCACTCCCACACAGAAAAAAGTCAATATGTCAAAATATGTTAAAATACAGACCTACTGAAAGTCATATGCAGACACTATGCCTTCTCTTCTAAAGCTGATATTGGGATTATGCCAAATTCCAACTTTTCCAAATTCAATTCTTTGCATGTGTGCACATCATATTGACACTACAGATAACACTCTCGATTTTAATGGTTTACACATACAATCGAAACTGCAAGTGCAGTCTGTGGTGTCCACATGCTGACGTGCATGCATGCACGCACATGAGGGGGAGTCAGATTATGCTGTTAGTGAGAGGGGCTTAAAGGCAATATTGGCATAAAAGTGAGATACACTCTTTAGAGGGACCACAAGAGTAGAAAACACCAATTCTTACATAATCTGCTTTAGATAAAAAATAATTAAAGAAATTTCTCTCTCTGTTGTATTATTTACCTGGCTTCTATAGAAATGAGACGTCATTTAGGCTTTTAGGTATAGTTATTTGTCTTTGTAATGGAAAACCAACTATAATTCTGTAGTCAAATGACATCACAATCTCTCCTCTGAGACAGGTCAAGCCATTAGGTGTGACCAAAGAGCTACTGAAGTGTGTTGATAAGGCTAGAGAAAGCTGCCACTTCTAAATGACAGGACTCAATATTTCATCAGTTACTCCATACATTATAGTACACTGCTTTAAAATGCTGATAAACCTCTAACTGACATCTCTGCCAAAAAGCTTTTTAAGTCATTTCCCGCTAGCAGGAGAAAGACGAATATTCAATGCTATACGTCATGTCTACTTAGAGGCAGGCAGCACTTTAACTCAATAAGAGATGCCTCAACAAAATAATGACCAGGCTTGCGTACTTATTGATCTGTTATTGTGGACTTCATTCTGGCATTGCATTTAGATTATTACAGAGAACATTTGCAATGGCAGAGACCGTACACAAAATGCCTTTTCCAAATTCGCCTTTTCTCTCTGTTCTTATTGAGGTAAGCCTCCAGCAATATATATATATATATGGTGAGGGATATGACAAGGACAATTTCCCCCAATATTCAGATATGCATGAGAAGGTAACATTAAAATCAATATGTAAATTTGCACTGTAAAATGTAGTGGGACTTTACTGTGGAAATTAATACTATTTTAAAAGCAAATAGCATCAGTAATTGCTTTTTTGAAAACAAACAATTTTAGAAAAAACTGGGCCGATTTCCAAGCTCTAATTAATAAACCATCACTAAAAATATCTAATATAGCTAAAATACCTGGCAAGCTAATTGAAGGCCACAGGTCTATTCAACGTTAATGACTTAAGAAAATAAGTTTCAAAATTTTGCAGATTTTATTATTCAGTTGATTCACTATAAGATTTACTACTACTACTATTAGCAACAAGTTAGTCATAATATAGTATATAGTATCTAGTATGGCTTATGATGGAAATATATATGGAACCTGTTTTGCTGTAGTTATTTCAATGAGGGCCTCCAGGTTGCAGAAGGTGTTTGTTAGAGTAAAATTAATAGGGAGCCTGAATAAGAGGTTTGTAGTGAGAGGCAGTGTTTACACTAGGTAAATTCAGGCTGGCAAGGGCCCCGTGAAAATACATATTAGATATACTGTACCTGTTGACGCTAAATAAACTATGAGATTTATATACACTTTAAAAACAGCTGTTATTTGCAACTGTGAAATTCCTAAACCACAGAATTGCTTAACCCTCCATGCTTATGAGTGTGTGTCAGTTCTGGTCTTATTTAAGAACAAGTCCCAAATAAAGAAACATTAGTAAATGTCAAAATCATCATGGAAAGTGTGTAAATGGGTATGAAGAAGAGGTCTTCTTAGAAACAGTTGGTGAATGAGGCCCAATTATATTAGGTGAACCTACTTTTACGGAGAGAAGTTGTCTAAGGCAGACAGTCCACTGCTACACTCCTAAAGGCTGCTTTGTTTTTCAGTCAGAGCAGCTATGTAGGCTCGGCAGACCATGTATAATGCTAGTACAGATAGCTCACGTGTTAGAATAAGCACTCAATTAAAAGCCAAAATAAAAAATCCAATACAAGTTGCTAATTACTTCCAAAGTCTTTATACACTGCTCAAAAAAATATAGGGAACACTTTGAAAACACATCAGATCTCAATGGGAAAAAAATCATGCAGAATATCTTTCCTCATATAGACTGGGTAATGTGTTAGGAACGAAAGGATGCCACATCGTTTGATGGAAATGAAAATGATCACCCTACAGAGGGTTGAATTCAACTCAAAATGGTACTCAGTAGTTTATATGGCCCCCACACGCTTGTATGCAACGTGGGGGCATGCTCCTAATGTGTCCAGGGGGATCTCCTCCCAGAGCTGGACCAGGGCATCACTGAGCTCCTGGACAGTCTGAAGTGCAACCTGGTGGCATCGGATGGACCGAAACATAATGTCCCAAAGTTGTTCTATTGGATTTAGGTCAGGCGAGCCGGTGGGCCAGTCAATGGTATCAATTCCTTCATTTTCCAAGAACTGCCTGCATACTCTCACCACATGAGGTCGGGCATTGTTGTGCACCAGGAGGAACCCAGGACCCACTGCACCAGCATAGGGTCTGAGAAGAGGTCAGAAGATTTCATCCCAATGCCTAATAACAGTCAGGGTGCCATGGTCTAGCCTGTAGAGGTCTATGCTTCCTTCCAGGGATATGCCTCCCCAGACCATCACTGACCCACCACCAAACCAGTCATGCTGAATGATGTTGCAGGCGGCATAACATTCTCCATGAGGTCTCCAGAGCCTGTCACATCTGTCACGTGTGCTCAGGTAAAACCTGCTCTCATCTGTGAAAAGCACAAGGCGCCTGTGGCAAATCTGCCAATTCTGGTGTTCTGTGGCAAATGCCAGTCGAGCTCTACGGTGCTGGCCAGTGAGCACAGGGCCCACTACAGGACGTCAGGCCCTCAGACCGCCCTCATGAGGCCTGTTTCTGAATGTTTGGTCAGACACATTCACAGCAGTAGGGCTCTGGCAGTGCTCATCTTGTTCTTTCTTGCACAAAGGAGCAGATACTGGTCCTGCTGAGGGGTTAAGGACCTTCTACAGCCTTGTCCAGCTCTCCTAGAGTAACTGCCTGTCTCCTGGATTCCCTTTCATTTTTTGAGCAGTGTAGAATAGTCCTTATAGGAAAGTCACTTTTGGAACACCATTGAGCAGTTATTGTTAGCCATGCAAGACCAGTCTCCTCTGTCTCTGAATGGGAGAGACTAAAACACTTGAACCTGAGGGCAAAATCACAGTTTCAAAAACATATTTGAAATCACTGATAAACAAAATAATAGTTCATAAAAAGTTCATAAACTGTTTTTTTGTCCTGTTCTGGCTTTTGTGCTTGCATATATCTCCACAATAAGGGTGGCTTTTCCTGTTAAAGCTACAGTATCGTCATCACTTCCCCAATCATGGCATAACATGCAAGATGATTGTTTCATGTTCTCCATAAACAGAAACCATGTTGAGCATCACATGCCTTCCCATTCATATTTCACCAGTGACCAGTTTCCTTATTTATAACATCTCTGTTAATTCTCTCTGAATGTAATACATGTACCCTTCTGAAAAAAGGCGTCTCTATTTACTACTTCTACACTGCTCCATTACAAATCCCTGATAGCAAGAGGATTGCGGACCACTGTTAGACCACTAACAGCAAAGTTGGCAGTCCAATAGTGTTTTGCTCAGCATTTTCTTGGCACCCCGTTGGCAGTTAAGCAGCATATTAAACAAAATGCCACTTTTAAGAGTACAAATGACTGATTCTGCCTTTTGTTCAATTTCTCACATCATTCATTATTCCGTAAAAGTAGTTTAGTAAATAAGTTTTAATATCAGTAACAACATTTTAAACTTTTTTTCTTTTAGCTTTTTGAAACATATATATATATATATAAATTAAATGCTGTAATCATTAAAAAAAAAAAAAGATAAATATCAATCAAAATGATTGAAAAGATTAGATATATTGACTACAATCATGCAGAAAGTGAACTGCACTGATCTGTTCCCTGGGTTTAATAGTAATACTTTTATTTCTGCTTATATATTAGTAACATAATCAGCTTTTGGCTCACTTACATTTCACCTATTCATATTCAGTTTCATTTTTTCACAATTATTTTTTTGTGACTAATTTTATTCAGTTTAGTTGTTGACAATTTCTGTACTGCTGTCAGATTTTTGGAACTTTTTATTTTAGACCAAAAAAAAAAAAAAAACGTTTCACCTGAAGGTGCTTTTACTTGTGTATTTTACTCAAGTGTCAATTTAAGATGCCAAGATAAACTTGCCAAGACAAACACTTGAACACTCATTGTAGGAGCCCGCTCATTTAAAAATGTGCCGGGCCCTCATTCCTGTTTATTTTACCCTAGAGCCCCAAAATCAGTAAATCCACCTCTATTGGTAGTGACAATAGGCTACACTACTTTAAGGCTTGCCTTTCTGTTTATCCCTGTAAAAGAAGACAACAATTAATCAAACCTGTCAGTTTCATCAAGTCCAGCCCACTATCATATAAGACTGAAACAGCAGGGAAGGGAAATAAAGAGTCTTTATGGAATGCCATGACAACCGACAGTTTAATTCCTACTCACATTAAAAGCTTGGGCTGTAATTTTCCCGAGGGCTGAAATCCTGCAGGCTAGCACTTCAAATCCCTTGATTCATTTCCAACATGGCTGCCTGAGCGGTGGGTGCGATTTCTACAGGAAATACTTTTTACATGGCTGTGAATTTGTGAAGGGCTGCCATTTTACCGAGCTTACGGTAAGACATTATTTACAACCGTGTAACCATCCATTCAGTGCATCGCCGCACAGCCTGCACTAAACAAGTCAGGCAAACTTCCATCATGAGTTTTCTTGTTTTGAAGCCGTTAGTTGGCTCTTATTGTCGGTCTCCTTCAGACTCGCAGCTCGCTAAAGCTAAGCTCTGCATGCTAACAGTAACTGTTTGGCTAACCTCCGGTTATAATTGCGGAGCGTTTGAGATGTTTGCGGCTAAACGTGTAGCCAAATAGTTCATAATAAGCACAGAAATGCATGGTTTACGTCGGTAACTGATTTGTTTTTCACCAGACCGGTCCCCGAACACTTCAGCAAACTAATAAAACTTTTTCAGAAACTACAGCGTGTGTTCTCTGAGCTGCTGCGCTAGCAGGGCCTTTAGTTAGCTAGCTTGCTAACCTAGCCAGGTTGTGGAGAGCTGGTTAGTGTAGGAAGCGTCGTCTAAAAGCGACACAGACGTGGTTACAGACTACGTGATTTGTTTAGATATCATCGAGGTGGCGTATTTCACACATCTCAATACATCACCTCCGTAAACATACAGAGTTTTGGCCAGCTAGTTAACGTTAGCTACCAAAGCATCTGGTTAGCAACACATCTGTTGTAGCTACATCTCTGCTAGGAAACCAGAATCGACCAGCACTGGTGGTTAGCAGCATGCGAAGAGAATATCTCTGCTGAAATAAATAAAGAACAGAGGCCAGCATTTAATGCTAGGTTGAGCTGGTTGACCAGGACTCTAGCATTTAAACCATAGGTGCAGGTTATTGACCTGCAAATCCAGCATATAGTGTGTTATAGAATGCATGCTGGAGTTGATTTACAGCCTCTTAGATTAAACATTAATATTACTACAACTGACTGAATAATTCTACCAACCATCCCTGCACAATAAGACCTAACATATCAACATCTCCAAAGGGAAACAATACTCCTATGTTCAGAAAATAGATGCAATTTACTTTACTCCTATTGGTTGTAGATAATGTCTGTTAAAGAAAAAAGGAGGGCAGTAAACATCCTCATGTGTTCTTTTTCTTTGATTGTCTTTGTGCAGTTTCCAAAACCGAATAAAGATGAAAGATCAAGTAGTTCAGCTTATATCCAGCCATTACCATGAACATTTGCTTGAGGCCATGTGGAAATTAAGAGCCACCGGGAACCTGTGTGACATCATCTTGCAAGTGGATTTTCAAGGGGAGCTGAAAGATTTTGAGGCCCACAAAATAATACTGGCTGCATCTAGTGGCTATTTCAAGACTCGCCTCTTGGCAGATAAACAAGTGAAAAAAATATTATTGACTGAAATTCAACCCAAAGCCTTTAACAATTTTTTAGAATATGTATATTCTGGAAAAATGGAAGTGGAAAAGAGTTATCTTGTCAACATATTGCAGATGGCAAAGTTTCTGGAATGCCAAAACCTAGTGGAGACTTGTGACGCAAAGCTTTTGGATCAGAATGGAGAAAGCATGCCCGATGGTAAAGTTGAAACACAAGTGAAATTGAAAAGGGGGAGGTTGGAAAAGCTCCCAAAGAAAGCATTAGGTCTGAGAAAAAGGTTAAAACTTACCCATGAAACCTCGAACACTGAAAGGGAGAAAAATATAGAAGAACAGGGCAGGAGGAGTAGCAGCAGGTTAGCAGGTCGCAGAGTCTCCGTGAACTTCAACAAGAAGAAGACTGGCTGCAAAGCAAGACCTCAGACTGAGGCCTCTGACCCCTCGTTAAGCCCAGATGAATCAGAGATAGCACAAGAGGCACCATTAGAGATTTGTGAAACGGAATCCAAGGGTGCTAGTGATCAGGTCTTCCCTAAAAAGGTGGCTGTAACTGACAGCGGCTCTGAATCAGCCTGCACTTACAACCATGATGTGCCAGATGAAGATCTTCAAGACCCTGAATTCTTACCTGCTGAAGCCACGGAAGAAACAGACGACCCTGAAAAGGAATGCAAGACAGGCAATGCCAAATATAACTGTCACAAGTGCATTCGTTCATTTCGCTACGAGAAGAGCTACTTGAAGCACGTCAGGATTAGTCATGGGATCCAGACTGACACTACATACCGCTGCGACATCTGCCAGCAGACGTTTGCCAACCGCTGCAACTTAAAGATCCATGAGCGGCATGTGCACAGTGATGAGAGGCACTTTCAATGTGATGTGTGCAACAAGGCCTTCAAGCGCAAGAAGGACGTAACACGACACAGGCGGCAAGTTCATGAGGGTGGAACTGAGCGCCACTACTGCCCAATCTGTGGTAAATCTCTAAGTTCCAAAACAGCCCTCACCCTGCATGAGAGGACCCACACAGGTGACAAGCCTTACAGCTGTGACGAATGTGGAGCCAGGTTCTCCCAAAGCTCTGCTCTCAAGACACATCAAAGGTAAGAACTCCCTCTTAAGCAGTGGTTCTCAAGCCAGTCCTCATGGGCCCCTGAAAGGTTTGCTCAATCCCAACTCCCAACACACAGCAGAAATGCAGCTTGTTTAGGGGTCTCCGAGTACTGGTCTGAGAACCACAAACCAGCTGTCAGTTTGTCAAGTGTAACTTCTTCAAATTTAAACTCACTGGCTATTTCATGAGTAACGATGTTGCACACTTACCAAATAGGTGCACTTTCTAGGTGTACCGTTTCTGATTGTATCTATAGTAGGTGTATCTGACAAATGGGCAACTCAGCATATGACTTGAAACAGAAATCAAGAAGACAGAAGACTCCCATCAGTTATGTAGTGCTTTCTGTTCATGTTTTACTGGAACTGGTATACTTTACAGGACCCATACTGGTGAGAAGCCTTTTGCTTGTGACATGTGCGATGCTAGGTTTACGCAGAACCACATGCTGGCTTACCATAAGAGATGCCACACAGGTAAGGCAATCAGTTATTTCTACAGAGAACACTGTATTTTACATATACCACTTATACTTAATTATTAATTGTGTGTTCTTTTCTGTAGGAGAAAAGCCTTTTATGTGTGAAAACTGTGGGAAAAGTTTTGCATCTAAAGAATACCTGAAACACCATGCCAGAATCCACTCCGGCTTCAAGCCCTACAAGTGTGAAACCTGTGAAAGAGCATTTGCTCAGAGGAACTCACTTCATCAGCATATGAAAATCCATACAGGTATTCTTTTACAGTGCAACTGCTGATTCGATTCACTTGATATATAAAGTCTCCGTCAGGCTTTACATAAATAACATCACTGACCTTGCTGTGCTCTCTTCAGGTGAACGACCTTACCACTGTAAGGACTGTGATAAGCAGTTCACTCAGCTGAATGCTCTTCAGAGGCATCAGAGAATCCACACAGGAGAGAAGCCATACATGTGCAGCATGTGTGGTCGAACCTTTACAGACAAGTCTACAGTCCGCAGACACACTATGGTGAGCAGCCATCAACAGAGGAGATAAAACATAAATCAATTTAAATCGATTGATTAAAGTAAATTGGGGAAACAGTTAACAAACATATTATTCCATAATACCTGCATACACAAGTATTCCAAATGCAGTTTTGAAATACCACATGTAGGTACACCACATAGCTTGCATTTCCACTAATAGTAATAGCGTTACTGTATAATGACTGGTTTATCTTCTGATATTATTTAATATTTTATAATTATAACTTTATTGCAGCTACGTTTAAAAACAGTTAGCATCCGTTGATTCTCTCTGTTTGTTTGGTTGAACAAGGTCATCCATTTTATTCTCTAACAGAGGTTAGATCCCAGTTGAAGGGTGCAGAGTTAACTAGTTGGCCTCCATAACACAACACATCCTTTTGCAATTAAGAATCTTTTCTTAATATACATTTATGAATTAACCATAATTAAGTAAATAATTGTATGAGGAGAACTGTTAAACAGGGTTAAAGCAAAAAAAAAATGGAAATGAAGTAACAATAATTTAAGTAATATTGTTTATTATTTAAATGCCAGTATTATTGAATAATATTGGTTATAAGCCCATGGCTAGTGATTGCAGTCATAACGCAGCCTTGTATCTATAATTTGATAACTTTACAGGAGAAGGAGAAATCTAACTAAGTGAAATTAAATGTAAATGAAAAAATTGAGGAACACATGGGATGATTGGTAATGACATTTCGATACGGCAGCAGTAATGTCTATGTATGTGTGAGATATGAAAATATTCGCATCTCATTTTCTGTTCAAAACATTCTTCACAGACTCATGACAAGGACACTCCTTGGAAGAATTATCTGGTTGTGCTGGAGGGTAACGTAGAGGGTCGTGTCAAAAAACCAAAAGGCACCTCTTCGAAAAAGGACAAGGCAGCAGCGAATGCAGAAGCAAGTCAGGCAGTGGAAAAGCAGAGTGAACCTAAGCCCCAGGAGATTATGACCGTGTCAGAAGAGCCTGTGACCATCTCTGGGGACTGGACTAGTACTGGCACCATAGCGTTGGTCAGCCACGGAGCACTGGGCAGCCTAACAGTTATTCAAACAGAGGTACCTGCTGGTGCACAACTGCAGCCCATTGTCACCGCTGATGGAGCCAGTGTCATTTCTCTGGATAGTTCCACTGTTGGCATCCCTGTGACTGTCCCCTTTTCCATTCCCATCTCCGTTGCACATTCCATCTCTGAGTCAGCACAGCTGTCGGGCTCAGTCTCTCTCTCTGAAGCAGCCACAGTTTCAGATGCCATGCTGGCTCCAGTGGTCACTTCAGCTACATCAGGAGACACGATCACAGAGGCCCTTCTGACCCCTACCGAAGTCACTTTAACTGCCACTACTGAATGTGCAATGGTCCAGTCAGGAGTTGAGCAGGTTCAACAGGGACAAAATTCAGACTCCCATCAGGAAACAACTGAGCATGTGCAGACTACAGAAACAGTAGAGACCACTGATATCTGTACAGGAGGCAGTTGAGAGTAAATTTAAAGGTTTTTTTTTTTCTCTAAATGCTCACTAATTTGTTCCCTCTTTTATTGTGTATATGTAGTAATGAAAAAAAGTGCTTATGGAGGATTTGTGTCTTATGCACATAAAATGTTTTGAAGACCACTGTTGAAATCCTCCACATAACCTGATATAAGGACAAGGATATTAAAATGAGCTGTAAAATCAGCTAAACCTTTGTCCATGAACATTCTGTGGTGTGGTATATCCATAAGAAAGGCTGTCAGCATGATTTCTTTTTAATTTTTCTGGACAAACGTGTTTATATATAATTCCAGCTTTCACTAAAATATTAATATACTAAATAAACACATATGCAGGGCTTAAAGAAATAGGTAAGCAGCTAATTTTTATTTTTTACACTGTGACTTGAAAAATATTGTCACCCTGAATATTTGGCAAAGACGCTGGTCAGAATGAGCTGAGCTGCTGTCTGTAACACAGCTGGAGAACACTGGCTAAGAGATCTTGGACTGGTCTTCCCTGTAGAACATGCCTAGTTCCTTGATATTCTTAGGTCTTCCCTCTTAAACCTTCTCTTCAAATCACACCACAGACGTTTATGTGCTTAATGGTAATTCGAGTATTATGATGTTTTATAACTGTTCCTAATCTATTATAATCCACAACCCTTTCACAACTCACAACAAATCTTTTAAGATGATATTACTTAGAGATGACATTTATTGTGGCCCATCTGTTTATGAACCAAGCCACTATTCTTAGAAGAAAACAACACTATTGTAGGAACAGTTTATATTTGAAAATGGGTAAGCAGTTTCTCCGAACCTATATGAGAATAAATTTGTATCAACACATGAATCTTATATTTTGTATGACTGTTGTTTCTCCCCAAGCGAGCAACATTTCTGGAGTTGAAGGATCCAATAGCAGCGTATTATGTTATTAATTCATTTCAAAGACGCGAAATTAAAAATGAAGAAGACAAACTAAGAGTTCTATTATTTTTCAATAATTTACTGAAAGATATGCAACATGTTAAAGCCTTAACAAAAACATAACTGTTAATATTGGACCTTTATTTCTGTACTTTTATACAGACATTCAGTAAGAGATCAGCTACTCAGTCAAAAAGAACCTAGACAAGCTTGTAGTTTGTCTCTTTTGATGGCTTAAAAACTCCAGACAGCGATATACTACACATCAACAATAATACATTTAGTGACATGCGCTGCTAAGGACCACAGATATGGAGAGTGCACTAGCCTAAGTGCTGCATGAAGTATGAATTCACAACACAACACATAGCACACTGACACAGGTTATACAGGAAGTTCAGGAACTGTTCATCAATTAAATGTGCTGCCTGTATGACTGTATAAATACTTGGAGTGCAAACCACTTACAGCAAGCAGAGATAACAGAAATGAAGTAAAAGACATCTCAGAATGTAAAGAAATATTACAGAAATGAACAATGTGAACACATTCGGAAATCAAGGTTGATATGGAAATACAGCTCCATTATTCTGACATATATTACACTTATACAGACTTTTAAAATGATCATGAATATTAGTTCAAGTCTGATCTTGCATTCCTGGACTCAGTAGCAGCAGTACGGCCACATATGACCAACCATTCACTCTTCCCAAGAGGAACATAAGTGTTCAGAATCAGAGTTCGGAATCATAGCTGAAAAAAGACATGAGGCCTGTAGAAGTACAGACAGGAATGGGCTGACTGCGCAAATTAAAATAAAGAATATGTCAAAGAAATGAATATAGCTTATGTTAAATGTCTGGTCTTTTAACTTCATAATTACATTTGTACATGTCATGCAGCACTAGCAATTCAAACTCCAGTGGTTACTTAAACAGCAGGGCCAACGCCAAGTTCTCAGGTCCCTAGTTTATCCTTGGCTTTCTTTAAACTGAACTACACAATGTTGTGTATCCAGAGCAACATTCATTATAAAAACAGAGAGACTGAGATTTAGCTGTCCCAACCAGGTCTGACATTTGAAAGCTAAATATTACATGTTAAAAATAATATAGTAAAATTAAATGTAACATATGTTTATACAGCCTCGATAAATGCTGCAGCAATAGATGTGATGCTTTGTACTGGGTAACCTGAACTTGGCCATTGCACAAAAATGATACGAAATGTACTGGGGAGGGGGTGGCATGCCTTGGATGGTTTCCACTAACTCTACATTTCACTTCAAGTCCCCCTCATCGCCCTGGATGGTTTTCTTGATGCGCAGAAGCATAGTGGTCAGCCACTGGTCCAGACGTGAGATAGAGTCAAACTCCTTCACCTAGTATGGAGGAAAAACAAAGAGCACAGTCTCCTTTTAGCCAAATATTTAATTATTTGGATTCCTAAACATAATGTGAATTCTTTTGCACCCTGTTTACACCTGGTCACTTCATGCGTCTTGACTATCTATGTTAGCTGAACAAGGACAAGATCACACCACATAAAACTTCAAGTGTTAACAGACCTGTCTCTCCACACATTTGACAATCCAAACCCCTCCAAGTACAATCAAAACTATTTTTGATGAGTCACTGGTCTCTGATCTGTGTCAGTGAGGAAGACCATCATAACCATGGTTACGGGGGAAAGCACTGGTTTTGGACTGGATGAAACTAAATGCCTAATTGCAATATGAACAGACAATACTGCAGACGATAAGAGGGTGAACAGATAAACATTGGTTACCATGTAACAAGCAGATTAGCATATTCTACCCCCACACAGTGGTCAGATTTCAGTTAGACTACCTGGAAACGCATCTGACTAGTGTAAATGCATGTGTCTAAAATCTAAAATCAATCCAGGTTCTAGTCACATGAAGCCACCTGGTGGAAATGCGGGTTTTGTCTGAGTAAAAACCAACAGTTTCTTACTGCTTCTGTGAAAGCCTCTGCGTTCTGTTCTTCATGGGCCTCCAGAAGTTTCTGGAAGGAGAAATGTTTATAAGTAAAGTAAAAGCATCTTCTTATAACAAATAAATATTGTCTCTCTTGATCTTGAAGTTACAAACCTTCAGTAGTTTGCACTCTCTCGAATCGGAGAAAGCTGGAAACATTTCTTCATACTTTTCAACAGCGAGCTATACACGCATACAACACACAAGTCCATTCCATTAGACATGATCAGTTATTTCAAGGTTCTTGACTACTTGATACAAAGACTAACCTTCGCATTCAGCTCATCCACGATGAAGTGACATAGGGAGGCTTTGAAGAAGTACTCTTTGGCGCTGTATTTCAGCAAGGGATTATCCATGGTGTTTGTTCCAACCTAGAAGCATTTAAATGAGAACTTGTAAAGACTCACTGTGGTGAAAGTCATTTTATTAATTCTTTGCAGGTGTCATGAATTTGCTACCTGTTCATAGATCTCAATGGCCTTTGGATACTGCTCCAGCTGAGCACTATATGAAGCAACCTTGAGGAGACATTTGTTTGCAGAGCTACCAAATAAAAACGCAAAACCAAAACAGTCAGTGAAAACCTTTTTTATAAAATGTAAATTGAGTCAATAAGCAATAGCGGTGCATGACTAACCTGTTAGACTCTTCGCCTTTGTAATAGTCTGCAGCCTGTTCATAATGTGCAATTGCCTAAAAGAAGGAAGCACTATTTTTATTCATTTTCTTTGTCTAGACTTTATCTTTCTCCTAATACTAATTATTATAAGAACATGTCTATATGCAAAGTTCCACAGTACCTTCTCAATGTCAACCAGCTCTGACTCATATACCTCAGCGATTGTGATATGGTGTTTAGCTGCAATAGTAAATCGTCCCTAAATGAAAAAAAAATCAAAATTGCTTTAGGTCATTTTTCTATACCAAAGGGAATTACGAGCTACCTTTACACAGAAATTAGGACCCTGCTGATATAATGATGGCCAATAATACTGGCTGATATCAATGATCTTGGTCACAGGCAAAAATATCACTGAAAACTACCCACATCCACCATCACCAACATTCAAACTCACAGACAGCACAACAACAAAACAACTTTATAACACAGCTCCACCCCATTGCCACAATATTTATATCATTTAAAGCAACTATGATTTCCATCAGTAAAGCACTTCTCGATAATTTAACATTTAGTTAATATTAGGATTTGAAAAAATTTAATTAGGATCTTAAAACATAAATATAACGTGATATCAGCCGATATTACTGGCAATCAGAATTTCTTAGCCACTTTAAATCAGTATCTCAGTATCATATCAGGCACAAACGTTCCCTATCAGTGGGGCCTTAAATGAAATTAAGAAAGAGAGATTACCACATACAGGTACCATGGCTAATCCTGTACATTAATACAAACAGATCAGTCTGACACACTGAGACAGCAGAGTCTACTTTCACCTTACCATGTCTGTGTAAATATCGATGGCTGCATTTAAGCAGTTGATAGCCTCTATGGTTACGCATTAAAAGAAGAGGGGAAGGAGAAGTTAGTCAGATGCAGCACGAGTAGGACTTGAACCAAACAGGACAAAATGAGGGAAGACACCCTCACTGTTAACAGATTTAGCTGCTTCCATTTAAAATCTGCTCCTTAAACTGGTTTTGATAACCTTGCCTTTTTGACTCTTAAGGAAAGTTATTTTCCCCGACTTTGTTAATGCAGAAATCATTTCATATGTTAGACATATTTTTCTTGAGAAGCAGGAAAACACAACCACGTGTCACACTAAAATGGGCAGGTCTGGCTGTGTACAAGCTGTATTTGCCCTCACCTTGTGGGTCAGCCTTCTTGAAGGCATTGCCGGCATCAACAAAACTGGTGGCGGCATCGTGCTTGTTTTGGAGCTGCATGTGAAGTCTGGCAGCCTGGCAGAATGCGTTCCCCGCAGCTGAACACCATCAAAGACAGCATTATGCACACTACTGTCTTTTTTTGACAAGACAGGAAACAGAAAACACTAGACCTCTACAGATTAAAGGAGCAATTTGTAAGATGGTGCATCCTTTTGCTCCACCTGTCTTTAAATTCTTTCCATTCTGAATGAAACTGCAAGTTCATTAAACTTTATCCTTTTAGTACCCAATAATGTATCCAGTGGTGGAAGGCAACACAGACGTTAACTTGTTTTGCTTTTATTTGTATCATTTCCTTTGTTTGCTGCCGAATGTAGTTTACTGGTGCAGGCGGGCGGAGCTTCATCCATCGTTGTGTGTACTGCACCTTTCACTGGCTCCCTGTCCTTAAAAAATCTAACTGGGAGTGGAACCTTCAACATGATTGACAAGAGATTACATAACACCACTGGGACAGTGCTTCTTCTACAGTTTCTCATGTTGGACTGATTCATCTCAACACGACAGTGACTCACTATCACCTCTTTAGGTACAAAGTGGCATTACGAGACTGATTAACTGATATCTTTAGTTCATTTTGGAAGGTTTTAAGCCAATAATCTTACATGTTGCTCCTTTAAACATTCCTCTTTGTAAAACCCTCCTGGTAAAATGTCATCACATAAAGTAAGTTGATGCTACCTACCGCTCCAGTTTTTGGCCATCTTGAACATGTTGGCTGCTCGGGCATACATCTCACAGGCCTCCTCTACTTTGTGATTCCCACTGAAATGTGAAACAGATGGCACACATTTTCACATTAATGCTGAATTTTATTTTGTTACTAAACAAATAAATGAGATATGCGTTTGACAGTAATCTTTAAAAACTACATTTTTTTATAGGCCAGATCAGAATTTTAAGGAATGTGTGACGGTCTAAATACACTTTTTAGTCTGCACTTGCTGATGACTATTGGCTGATTGATGCATGTCCCAGACTGGGGCTTGAAGACTCCTGGGAAGAGTCAAATAGGCCATCACAAGCGGCACCAATCACACCAAAGAGTTCTCCACATACATTTAATTGTGTGCATATATAGGCCTTACATAAACCTACATACAGCCAAATGCTGCTCCAACAACTGACCTGGTGTTGCTTGGGTCATTGAAGGTTGGAGAGTGGTCATGACCACCTAAGCTATATATAGAGTTTTTAGAGAGGGACTTAGTGAGGTGGCCAGTAGTGTGTATTCATTGGGACATTTTGCTGGCCAAACAACATGGTAAGTCCACAATGGGTTAGCCATGGCTTTGTGATGATCCTGATCCTGGAGACTCACTGTCCAGTGCTTTGTTTTTGCTTCCCCTTTAAACACAGTCACTTAGTAGTGGGCTTTTAATGAGCTGATTAGGACAGTGGGCCTCCAGGACCAGGGCTGAGGAAACCTTTCTCTGCTATTAGGCCCATCTACCTTCACACTGAACTGTGTAGCACACAGTGTAACGCAGTGTAACTGCGCCAATACTGCGCCAACGAGACAGACGAGGGAATAGCATAGTTAGCTAACTGGTCTGCTAATAAAACAGCTCAGATTGGTTACAGACATTAAAGTCGAGCTATTAACGTGTAAGTAACGTTGCATGACAATGCTGCTGGCCAACTCGAGCGTTGCAGAAGCAATTCACTCTGTTACAGTCAGCCGAGAGCAAAGTTAGAGGAAAAACATCACACGTGTGGGCCACACTGCGTTTCTTTTGACATGACGTGCCTCACTGATACATCCTCCCACACAATAACACAGCGGTCCGGTCCGCTCACGACGCCTCCAGCTGGCTACAGCAACACTAGCCTGCAGCACCTTCATCTGTCACCAAAACACTGGCGACACAAACGTCTCCTTCGATATTCGCTTTGTTTTCTGACTGCAATAATGGTGAAAGCAACTGGTCATGTCAAAGCTTAAACTGATTACTGAATCTGCTTTATTAGCTTAACTGTAAACGCGAAACTTGGTCGACCTGACCGGATAACACAACCCTGAATCCCGCTCCAGAAATACCCACTCCGGCTAATCTTACCCAAACATGCCTCCTAAGAAAGAGCCCGAAGACTTCACTTTCTTGTCAGCATCGGCCATTAGCTGAATGGCCTCCTTCTCTTTGCCGGAATTGTCCATTTCGCACCAACAAACGAGCAGAAGAACGAGCTAATAAACTTAATATTTTTATCTGCAGCGCTCTCTAACCCGCTACGTAGCACTACAGTAGCAGGGGATTACTGGCAACTGTCTTCCTTTACGTAGGCGTACAACCCGCGCCGAAAGTCATCATGGGAGTTGTAGTTCTCTAAAATGTCACAGTGCCTCCGAACGCCAGTGTTCCACAAACCAAAGCGCACTACAACTCCCATACAGAGGCCAAACCCCGTTACGTAATATTACAGTGGCAGTGTACGGAGAGCTCGTATGCTGTATTTAAAAGGTTTTTGAATGGTTTAATCTCGTTGTTAATTTAATACACTTCACAGGACGGCAGCACACATTGTTCTAGAGATTAGTATTACAGACAGCGCCTACAAAAAAACCCTGAAGGCCGTATGTTTCCATGCTATGATAATATGTATTGTGTTCTTTGCATTTGCAGACTCATTTTTGTTTTGCTTTAGTAACCTATAGTTGAAGTTAAAAAAATGAGATGACCACCCACCCATCATTACGCGCAATGCTAACTACGGCTGAGTGCAAACACACAGCACTGCAGTAACACCGTAATAAAGAAATATATAAATAAATAAAGTGTACTTGCGCTACTGCACAGCAGGTGGCACTATATGCCTTCTGCAGAGCCTCTCACCGCGGGGACTGCCCGTCAGTGGAGCCTCTACACCCTACAGCACTGCACAAGCCATGGATAAATAAATATTTATGTTTGAATAAATATATGTTTGGCTGCAGTTATTGGTGACATGGGTCACAGCAAGTACCTCAAGGTAAATGGTCACATACGTTTGCCACTGAAATGTGTAATACTGGATCAATTTCCTCAATAAATAAATAAATAAATAAATAAATAAATAAACACCACATACTTGTCTTTAATACAATCTAAAACCAAACCAACAGAACCACACAGCCAAAATTGGTGCTCGTTCTTAAGGCATTGAATTTGAAAAAATACTGAAACAGAACAATAGCACAATAGCACTGCTTACTGTAGACCAAACAGACATGAAAGCAGTTTGTTATAGGAGTATTTCCTCAAAGCACTGCTGACATAACAATAATGTAAGCAGATGACAGAAACCATTTTGTTTCACTGGGAGTTGCACCCAGCAACACAGTTACAGGTGTATCAAGTCCTTGCCAGACTAGATACAAACAACAGTTGAGTAGATGTTCCACTGTTTGGAGCAAACACCCAAATAAGCAGTGTCACAGGCAAACAAGCTAAGGGGGATTCTGATTGGACATTCTTAACACTGGCACTAGACAAACGCACTAGATAGGTACGGAAGTATTTACTAACTAAAGAACAATGCTTTTAAAAAGACTGAGTTTTCCCCTATTTTGTGTACAGAATCTTCAGGACAAAACAACACAGATACACAGCGTTTCTATAAATAACCTTTTTATTTAAGCCTTTTCAGTGTTGTGTTTATAGAGTTGGTAATGACAATGATACCTGCACACAGTAAACAGGGAGTACATCACCTGAAGTCGTCAAGTTCTACACAGCATATGTAAAACAAATGCATGGCCCCATTGCTCTGCAGGGTGTGAGAAAAATTAAGGCCTACGTACTTAAGCAGACACCTGAACACAGAAACACAGCCATGCTAACATTTAGAGCACAGAGAGAAGTGTACAGACAGTGTATTATGTTCCATAAAACCCAACAGCACTGCAGCTAAACGCTTTAACGAACTTAGTTTTGTATGACTCTTCAACATCATGCTTCTTACTACACTGCATTTTAAGCTCTATCCAAGTTTTAACACTATCCTCCATTCCATAGGCTCACAATTTTGTACACACCTAATTTAGGTTTTCATGTCAGCAGCTCTAATTAAAGAATTCATATTGCAAATACTGCTGGGGTGATTAGAGCATGCTGCTGCAGTCCTGTAGCACATCCTCTGCTGTAGTTTAGCATGTGACATTTTGCAAAACTAAAAAGCTGGCGAGTTTTACTGAACTGCAATTGCCACAGTCGTATGCAAATTCCATGGACTGCTGATTTTGTAAGTGAACTAAAATATGTATTCTTCTGCTAATTTCACTACATCATTTCTGTTTAGTTACAGTTACTGTGCATTAAAATGTGCAGAAATACACAGAACGTGTCGTTTGTCTCGGGCGCCAAAATTCTGCATACGACTGTATATTTGCATTAAATACACTGTTTATTTGCGTTCAAACATGGTACTTTAAATACCAGCATGTGATTCATGACATCTTATTACATCTAATATGTAATGTTAAATACGTATATGAGGAAACAGAAAATTAAATAGCTTGAAATGAAATGATTAGTGATGCCAAACATTGTGAAGATGGTACTACTAAAGCAAAAATCACAATATGTTACTATATACACAGTTTAAAACACTTTTACAGAATATTGGCTAACAAATGCCCTTTGGAAGCTTAGGTATATTTATTCTTTTTTAAATATATTTACCATTTTTGGCCTAATATTACACTAATGCGTAGGCCATCAATTCAGGCATGTTTTGGGAAAAACATTGATTAGGTCAAAACCAAAGATGAGGAGTGTCTGTGCGTGATTTGTACTGCTTTATGTAAAAATTACAGAAATGTGGTGGAAAGGATCCCTGAAAGCTCAGGATGAGCCGAGGTGTGAGTCTGACTCGCCGTTGCCTGCCCGAGCCTTACCCAAGCAGGGCATTGAAGTGCAGGGGATACTGTAGCTAGAGCAGGCACAACTCTTTAGCGTCTCCTCGGAAATCACCTCCTTCAGAGACACCTTGTCTTCTACTTCGAAGATGTTGGGTTGCTCAATCTTATCATCGCAGATTCTGGTCAAAGAGAGTAAAAAAAATCATTTCAGCTCTTCAGAGACAAGAAATGAAAACACTTAGTCCATTGGGAAATAAGAGGAGGTGGAAGATTTAAGACATGGTGAAAACTTTTAATGAAAATATCATCTTCCGTTGCAATATTTTCATGTAGGCCATTTTCTTTCTCAATGTACAGTTGTATGCAAAAGTTTAAATAGCCATGTTCAATTGAGATGTGTTGTTGATTTTTGAGGGAAAAAAATATCAAAGACAAAATAATGTCACTTGAACAAAGGTACCCAAACTTGTTCATAATTATACCATAAAATCAAAAACAATTAAAAACAGATATTAAGTTGAAAATTATAATGTCTGTACTGTAAGACATAGTAAAAACGGCACTGAACTGAAAATTCACACATTCACAAGAGCCATACGAGCTGTCTAGAATTTTCATGCATTTCATGCATTTTGCTTTTTAATCATTTCAGCCCTACTTGGGCCATCCATATAAATTAAGATCAATGTCTTGAAAAAATTGCAAACAAGCTTGATTCACAGCATTATGGTCAGTTCTGCACACTTCACTTTTATTATCAAAATCTAGCTATGATTGTTGTAAAGAAATCTGATGATCGGTCTATACCAGTTTGTTGTGGAGGTGGTTTAGAGCACAAGCAAAGCCTCAAGCCTCCCCCCAAAAAATTAAAAATATGGCGTGACTATTTGTTTTAATAACAAGATTAATCACAGTGTAAAAGCTACAGGTTCATTCCACAGATATTATAGCTTCATAAACCAAGGTTTTACACCACCATGCTGGATTACAAAACAAAACACCCATTCATTCTCAAATTGAGAATAATTTAGAGATGAATTAAACCATGCACCTGGCACTGTTACCAGGACAATACTGAAAAGAGCGCTTTGTGAATAAGAAAAAAAAGTAACTGTGTAATGCTGTTGCAAAGAAAACAGGGATGAGTTTTTTTAAATCTCGTGGGTTGGGGTACTTCTCAGAATGATGAGACTGGCAGCTGAATATCTAAAAAAATCCTTTCAAAATTGAGTATGCATGTAATTTTACACATAGTCATCAACCTTTCCCCGTTACTGCCCTAATTCATTAATATACTAATTATCCTCATTTCAACTGCCTTTGTCATCATTACTATGGAAAGCTACATTGTGGTAATAATGCTAGTGGGTGTGCAAGTTCTTTCAGGCAGCAGCCAGGAAGTGCAGAAACTAAACGAAACACAACCAGAAACCCAGCAGACGTTACTGGCATCAGAGGTTGCCACTGATGAGCCATTGATATTTGGGACCAAGCATTCAGCAATTCTGAAAAAAAGAGGTGGAGTTATGACCACAGAGGCTTAAAGGGTTGAGAAAGAGGTTGTAAAGGGAGAACAAGCACACTATGTATAAACAGCAACTAGAATGACCAATTATCTGAAACATGTTCTCATATAGCACTGATTGACATTATACACTTTTATTAAAATGTTTTCCCACATGCATTATATTAACCATACAGCCCCTACAAATCTGCATACTGTAACATAGTCTTAAATATGCACTAGTGAGCAAAATTGCTAGTTCTGCCAGTTTTGTATTAATAGTATTATTAATAATGTACAAGGCACTCTCAAATAATGGTGATTGTTAGAGAGTGTGAAAAACACAAGAAGGGATAGAGGGACTGAAGAAAGTGCACACAGGCAATGGCCCTAATTGCATAAGAGCAGAAACGAACTGATTACATTAACCTTTACCCTGGCTGACATGGAAATGCTGTGTGGGACACCTACTGCAGCTTGATCAGAGAAAACTACCACCAACGTTCAACAGTAACAACGTCACATCAGGAAAGACGCACAAACTAAATTTACTTGAATATTTAACCTCTAAACAGAATTAAACCAATGTGCGTTGACAAATTGACAGAGCAAGACATGCAAGAAAATGTCTGCAAAGTACAAATATGAAGCAAAGTTGGCTGCTTAATGTTAATTATGGAAAACTTTCAGAAAGCTCTCACTTCACTGTGATGAGTCTCTTGTCACGTTTTGTGCATAGCAGCAAAAGTGTCACTTAAGTCATTTAAAGTGAATTTTGTGTTTGTTATGAAACCTTTGCTTATATACACCAAAAATAAATATACTGTGAGAATTAACTTTTAAGAATGAATAATCTTAACAAAATATATTAGCTGAAGTGCTTATTTTATAAGACTTTAAAACACAAAGATATGTTCAGGACAGTAGAAATTCGGTTTGGGACAGTGAAATTTGAGACAGCTTGCCTGACTGGGAAAATACGAAAACAATTACTAAAAAAAACTATAAAAGGCTAATCTAGTATTAAGGATATGAGTATTCAATAACTTTAAAGCTCTTAGTCTTTATTCCAGCATGAAGTTCTTACCGGATAAAAGTTCATTTAAGCATTTAAACAATTACCTGTCATAAATAAGGCCATCAATGCCGTGTTCCCTAAGTTTCCTCCTGTTCTCATGGTCATTGTTGTCATCTCCCCAGCAGAAAACTACCAGACCTTTGGACTGGGCCACTTTGATGTAGTCCATATTGCGCAGCAGGTCCTCAGTATGAGCACTGATACCCTGTGAGCAGGAAAAAGGTCAAGTTACTTTTACACATGAAAGGACACACTGCAATGTACTTTTAGTCTTACTATCCGCATTTGTACAGATATTAATAGATACGAACCTTAATGTTTGTATAAGTGACTGACACCAAAGCAATAAACTACATAAGAGAACAATTTAATTTACATAGGAGAACAATTTAGGTTAATATGCCCTGGAAAATTAGTTCTTAATTTTATTACTAGTGTTGCAAAACCCAGAGCAGAAAATGCAGACTTGGCATGTTATGTGTAGCACTGATAATATTAACCTCTACCCTAGATTTCAAGGTTTCAAATGGATGACGGAGCCACATGCAGAGGACTCCACTAAACCCCCACTCACCAGAATGTCTTCACTTTGAGCAAAGCTCATGGCGATCTGGGTGGTCTGACAGCGGATGTCCATGAGCTCAGGGTACACAGCTGACACGCCCTGAGTCAAAAACAAAATGGGGTATTTGTTCTGTTTCCGTCGCACCCTAAGGCAGAAAACACAAAAGTTATAATACTTGTGGAAAAAAAATAAACCAACCAAAAACAAACAAACAAACAAACAAAAAAAATATCAATAAACCATTAAAAGCTCATTTTACTCAGATGGTCTCAGATTTCTAGTCAACAATCATTATGCAGGAACGCAAAGCAGAGAGAAATAAGAACAAAGAATATAAAGTCTCCATAAAGGCGTTTTGTTAAGTGGTGAACTTACATTGCACATACATCTGGGTCAAAGCAAGAGAAGACTATTCTTCTCTTTCCAGCAGTCTGGAGTACACAGGTGAGGATAACATCAAGAAACTGGTTCATGTTGAAGTAAGTGGACAAGTTTGCATCCCAGGAGCCATCCTAGCGGCATAAAACAATTGGTGAAGAAGCTTCATCACTTTTAAAATTACAGGCGTTAAAATTCACACAATAGTATCCCAAATGCATACTGTATACATGAGAACACCAACCTTCATCTGACATATCCACTTTAGCTCAATATTAAATCCCACATTCTCTGGAACAGCTTGAAATATCTAAAGCAAAACATTATAGAGCTGTTATTTTTTTCAAGTCAAGCTTACTGCACAATTTAACAAAAACAAAATAAACATTTAAAGACATCAACAGAGGAGAAATAATACCATTTCCACTGAGAACATATACATAACTATATGCTTAATGACTACACAATACCTGCATAGTCTTTGTTTAAGGATGGACTTTACAGGTTCTGTCTTCTGCCCTTTCAAATTACCACTCTGGCAGAACACTCAGGACAATGGTTTCTTTAAACTTGGTCTTTAAGCCAGTTGATCCAAATTCCCAAAATTAACTCCAATAGATTACAAAAAAACATAATGACAAATCATGACATACACAGTAATCCTGATTACAAATGGGTGGTTGTTTGGGTGTAGGTACCTGAGAAAGTGATGGAAATGGCTGATGTTCATCTATATACTCCTCCTCATCCAATAGGTCTAAAGAAAGAATACATAAACCAGCATCTTAATTACATCTAGACATATCTCTTTTATAACTGGCAAGAACAGGGATGTACAATCATGACATGGTCTTCTATAGTTGTAAGAGTAGTGGATGAAACATACCTTTATGATCATGCTCTTTCAGTGCTGTAGTGTGAGCTAGCTATGGGACAGAAAGAGCTTTTAGGCAAAATCAGTAATGTGCACAAAATGAATGTTGTAAAGACTTGCAGACAAGTTAATTTAATGGGAGGGAATGAATGAATGAATAAATAAATAAATAAACACACAAACCAGTTATAATGAAATATTTACCTTAAGAAGCTGAAGCTGGTGAAAGGTCAGATCCTTCACAGGAACTTCAAACAGCTCCATTGAATGCTTGTCATTTTTCTATGAAAGACAAGTACCAGAAATTATGAGGGGCTGAGAACACAGTCAGTCATTTTAACACACAAAGTTTGATACAAATACTGGGTTTCTATTCTGGAGGTTTGTCATTAAATACAAAGCAAACATGACCAACTGATAATCTTAAGGACGACAGACAAGCTAGGAGCCACTTAATTAGTGGAAATAAAAAAACATGATTAGATTAGAAGCGTTAAGATTCCAGCAATGCCAAGTTAGTCACCTTCTTAGTGGAAATACAGCATGTGAGATCATGGTACACTATTGGAACAAAGTCCTTGGACAAATGAACATCAAACTCCACATATGCAGCTCCCTGCAATATAAAACAATGTGTTGTAAAAACTGGTTAAAAGTAAATATCAACCAAATAAAAGCATACAACAGTTTCTTAGTTTTAGATTTGGTTGTTGATAATTTTGCCCTTACATGACTAGCAGCACTTAGAAATGAGGCAATTGTGTTTTCCCTGATTTTGTGATGTCTGAAAAAGAAAAATCACAGCAAAAGTTCAAGTCAAGGTCAAGTAAAATCTAACCACTTAGATTAGATTAGTTCCTATTTCACTTTCTCTATAACAAGTACAGGAAAGCTCTTTCTGACTTCTTGAAATAACACTTTTAATCTAAGGGCATGGATTCATACTCACTTGGCAGCATGTGTGCTCCCTGCTCCTCTGTGGCCCACATCCAAAGCACTCCTCTTCCGCCAGTATTTAGTGAAGGACTGACTCATGTCACACTGAAAGCCCTTGATGGGTCGGATAACCAGGTAATCCACTGAAATAGACATAACCTGACATTCAACAACATGGCATCGGCTGAACAGAACCTAATAAAAAAGTTAAACAAAGTTTAATTTAAACCATTAAGATACTGTGCAAGTGGCCTCTTTGCAGTGTTTTGTATAGTACCTGAGTTTTACATAATAAGACATGCTAAATACACAAATATGACTCTACTGAAGGACATACACACAGCAAGAAAAAGAAGTATCAACATATCACAGCCATATGCTGGGCAAACTTTAAAGGGAGTGAAGTCAAGATATAGGACAGATTTACAAGATATAGGATAGGTTTGTTTCCAGTGGACCACTGCACAACACCATTTTGTTTCCATAAAACATCTAATTCAGTAACTACTGTTAAGCCATTTGTTGTATCTAGTGTTTTGAGAAAAAGAAAATGCACTGTGCAGTGATTTGGGTCTGGATTTGAAGAATACTGCAGGGTTTTAAAAGATACCTCTAACTTTGCCAATGGTCTGCCTGGAATTTCTGCTCATGATAGGGAGGGTAACAATTCCATTGTCCTTGCCACTCTCCAAGAACGAGGAAGATAAGAGGCAGGCAGTGCCAACATGACCTGGATGAACATCTCCCTGAACAACTTTTTCACTCAGGTCCTCCTAGAAGTCAAACGTTCCAAAATGTCACATAACAGCAGCACCAACACACATGCTCCTTACACTGGATGAACACAGAAAAAGCTTTTTTTTGTTAGGAGTTACAGTTTAAAAAAAAAAAGAAAAAAGACTTGGCCTCCTATAAGGTTCCTAGTTGGTTTATATGTAATTTGTCATAGTCCTGGTTACCTTTTCGGTCCACTGTGTTGGTTCCAGGGCATAGCCACACTGTATCGGATGGGACATTGTTATACTGGAGTTTCACATACGATTGCTTGACCTCAAAGAACTCAAAAATGAGCTCCAGATTGTCAGGGTCCATGGTGTAAATACTGTACTCGGTCCACTGTGTTGGTTCCAGGGCATAGCCACACTCTGGCTGGGAATGACGGGATTTATAGCCACCATCACTGATCGTACTGATCTCCAGTGTGGTTGTCATTTTATGCCAGGATGACGGACTCTCATCATCTTCTTCCTCTTCAATACCCTCCAGCATCAGCTTCAGTCTAGAATATATAATTACAGCCTTACAAACACATGCATTTCAAATTAAGCTCTACAATGTACTGGTGCCACCCAACAGTCTAAAGTGAACATCTCCAGCATGCTCAATCTAGCAAACATCTGTACCTGAAGCGAGATTTCTTGAATTTCATCTTAGTAATGGACAATGGAGGTTTAACGGAGTAATGGAGTCGGAGGCGAATTTCTGTCTGACATGTTAACCAGCCAGAATCTACACATTCGACGCCATCTGAAAGGCAACAGATATATTAAATAATTTCACCTTAAATAATAGACAGGACCTTATTATCCAAATATGCACGATGGTATTTACATAACTTACTTAGGAAGCCAAAATGTCCATCATCAATCTCAAGGACTGACTCTGCAAAACAAAAATAGTGTTACTATTGTTGTTCACCTGCCTAAACTGCACATCTACAAAAGAAGGGTCACCAGGACAGAGCCATACCATCAGTTCAATGTTTTCCAGTTTAAAAACATGTGAACAGTAAAATTCAGTTCAAATAAAAATATAAGAAAATACTAAAATCATCAGAAAATCCATAATGGTGGCTTAACAAATGCAAAATGCTCTGCACTGGTTACGTCCCTTAAGGTTTGCAGATGACAATTTTTTCCACACAAGCAGCACATGAACAATAAACAGGCATATTATGTTCTGTGCTTATAATAAATGCACATGACTATAGTACTTATACTAGCTTAGAAACTGGAAAGATATTCACAGTTTGACACAATTTTATAAAAATCTAGTGGGTCTCAACAAAAAAAGACAGCATAAACCTAATATAGAAAAAAAAAAACAAAAAGGCAGTGTTAAAAATGCTAGTGGGTCCTAAAATAAATCAATAAAAATAGCATATAAAAATATATATATAAAAGCCTTTAACTGCCATATAAAAAAGGCATAATATAATATAAAAAATAAACTAAAATATATAATATATATAATATATAATATATATAATATATATATATATATATATATATATATATATATATATATATATATATATATATATATATGTATATATGGCAGTCAAAGCTTACTTTTGTCTACTTATAATTTCAAAAATCTGACTCATGTCAGGAATTGGTAATGTAAATATTATTCATATTTATTTATTTGGCAAAAAGGCAGATGGCAAAAATGTAAGCTCATAAGCGCTGGCAAACAACCCAGCAATTCCACAGCCATGACAGCTTTGTGTTTGACTAAGGGGGATGACAGCAAAGAGAATGCTACCGTTTCTATGTACCTTAGTGCCATTGAAATGCCCTTTCAACTAAACTTGCCTTTTGCCTGGGAAAAGAAAAAAAGCAATGGGATCATCCAAGTTAAAAAGTCAGTGTATCTGACCGATATACAGAGGTATAAAAAAAAGTGTTTGCCAGGTTTGCAAGATGTGAACAGATGACATTCTCCTTTAGGATCTTTTGGTAGACAGCAGAATTCATGGTTCGATTTCTCACAGCAGGTCTTCCGGGTCCTGAAGCAGCCAAACAGCCCCAGACCATCACACTACCACCACCAAATTTTACTGTAGGTATGATGTTCTTTTTCTGAAATGCTGTGTTACTTTTACGCCAGATGTAATAGGACACACACCCAGAGTATTTTCCCAAAAGTCTTCTGGATCATCAAGATGTTTTCTGGCAAAATTGAGACGAGCCTTAATGTTTATTTTGCTCAGAAGTGGTTTTCGTCTTGACAATCTGCCATGCAGGCCGTTTTTGCCCCGTTTCTTTCTTATGGTGGAGTCATGAACGCTGACCTTAACTGAGGCACATGAGGCGCGAAGGTCTTTGGATGTTGTGGGGTCTATTGTGACCTCTGGGATGAGTCATCCCTGTGCTTTTGGGGTAATTTTGGTCGGCCGGACACTCCTGGGAAGGTTTAGCACTGTTCCACGTTTTCGCCATTTGTGGATGATGGCTGTCACTGAGGTTCTCTGGAGTCCCAAAACTTTAGAAATGGCTTTATAACCTTTTCCAGACTGTTAGATCTCAAATACTTCCTTTCTTATTTGCTCCTGAATTTCTTTGGCTCTTGCCATGATGCCTAGAATTTGAGTATCTTTTGGTCTATTTTGCTTTGTCAGGCAGGCCCTATTTCAGTGATTTCTTGATTGAGAACAGGTGTGGAAGTAATCAGGCCTGGGTGTGGCTAGAGAAATTGAACTTGATAAACTGCGATAAACTTCAGTTATGTTTTACCTGGGGGGCAAACACTTTTTCACACAGGGCCAAGTAGGTTTGGATTTTTCTCCCTTAATAATAAAAACCTTAATTTAAAAACTGCCTTTTGTGTTTACTTGTGTTGTCTTTGACTAATATTTAAATTTGATGATCTGATTTTAGTTTGATGATCTGAAATATTTAAGAACGACAAACATGCAAATAAATAAGAATTCATGAAGGGGGCAAACACTTTTTCACACCACTGTATGGTTAGAAGACAATATATACCTTATGTGTTAAGACTAATTGGATGGACCTGTTGGGTATTGAAACACTGAACCAAACCATGCATAAGTCTGTATTCATATACCTGAAAGGATCAATGTTCGAGGCAGCTGATGGGTCTCCCATTTATTGACTATCACTTGACATGGACCACCTGCATTCTGTAACTCCAAAGTTAATACAGTGTTAAGATTATGTGAGGGTGGAATTTATTCATTCACCAAGCTCACTTTGGTCTCAAACAAAGTCACAGTCTAAAACAAGTAATTTGAGGTGGAATAATTAGTCCAAAAGAAAACACACATTATTAATTAGTCAAAAGAAACACATCTACATGTCTAGAGTGACATTTTTAGTTGTCTTTACGGGTTCCTGTGAATTGAAAAACTACAAGATTAAATTAAAATGTTTACTACAACAGTGAGAAAATTGTACAAGCACCCTAACATTTTTTACAAATTAAAATCCAAATACAGGGAACAAAGGAAAATTCTAAAAAGTGATTGGTGAAACTGCAGGCTGGCTGCAATTCACTGCGCTAAACCTGCATTGTCCAATAACAGGGCACAATTAATCATATGCATCAATCAATACTGCAATCCTGACATCTTAAAAATGAACTAACTAAATGCTGAATTAAATATTTTTATATAGCAGTATGTCTGCTGCATCATCAACTTCGAATGTCCCTAGTTTAAAAGACAAGCGTAAAGAAATGTGTTTTAAAACTACACTGAAATTTGTCACTTGCATGCTGCTAACATGTGCTTGCTAATCTTATGGGCCCTAACCACTTGTTCTTTGAGTAGACTATGGCCCAAAGGTGTCCATCAAAACTAAGGTACAAAGGTAACGTTCACAGTCTGCCTCAAAATTATTTTTTATTTTCATTAACTGATGTCATAATATAAAACAGAAGTGTGGAAGAACTAGAACATTTCGTTGAAATATGCAACACACACTGAAACAAAAGACAGAACTTAAAAAAAAATTTTTTTTTAAAGGCTTAATATAGCAGAAACTGGTTTATGAAAGAATAGTGAACAATTTAAATATTTAACAATTATGTGTTTGGTACTCACCTTAGACTCCAGAAAGAATCCCTTAAAATAGCGATACTTGGTTTCTACACCACTTGGAACTGTGATGGTCTTTTTCCAAAGCGTGCTTGGATGAAAAAAACATGGTAAAGGTAAGTTTAATCATAATACTTGAGATAACTGTAAGACTGTAACTGTAAAAAGCTGTACGTATAATGAAATGACCACACCTGTATAAGTTGTAAGATGTCTTGGTGATCTTGTTAGTGAGGCTAAATACTGGCCCCAGTGTTAATGGCAAGGTAGGTCATCAGAGTTAGAACAAAGGTATGACAGTGGTGCCAAATGCATGAGACATCTCATTTCCTTAGCTGTGCGGGCACTTCATATTCCTCAAGCCACAGCGTCACGTGTGTACTGGGAATATATCATATAAAACCTTGCCACCCACAGTAGACAGGACAGTGGTGGCCCACTGGTAGTTAATGATCGTGTCCAGCAGTGTCTGGCTAGAACTGGCTGAGCAAACAGACAAACTGCTCACAGTGCAGGAGGCCACACACACACACATACTGCAGGTCATGGCATTCTTTATGTTCCATGGAATGTGGGAGCAGAAGACCCACCAATGTGTCTCTGTTAACACCATAGAAAACGCCTCATCTGGGCTCATAAAGTCGCTAAGAGAACCCTACAGGATTGGCAACAAGTGGGGTTGTCCAATGAGTCACAGTACCAATACATGTGTCAATGAGTCACAGTTTGTACCAATTGTTTTGGTCTGATGGTAAGGTTTGGTGTAGACAGGTCATTGACCAGGCCTGCCATGTTTAACTGTAACTGCTAACGACCATTTAGGCCCTGCATGGGTTTGATGTACCCCCACAATGATGGAAATTTCCAGCAGGGTAATGAACTGCGCCATCAGGCCCAGGTTGTCCAGAACTGGTTTGAGAAGGATTCTGCAGAGTTCTGAGAAATGGTGTGGCCTGAACATGCCTGACATGAGGCCAGCTGAGGCATTCCACGATCATGCCTAGTTTGAATTACAATAATTCCCATTCATTTGCCATGGACACACTGACAACCTTAAATAAAATAACACCTTCCAACTTATACAGGTGTGGGCATTCCCAAGTCATTCCCCAAGATAATGCCACTTCATAATCAATAATTAAAACAAGACTTTTGGTACAAGGATAACCAGCGAGTTTAAACAAGAAAGTAATGCATGCTCACCCATCTTCTGCTGGTTGTAGGGGTATTGCATTCTGAGGACACCAGTTGCCAAGTAACTCACAGCTGCCAACTACTGCAATCACCTCACCTGAAAAGAAAAACAGCAACCTGTTAATCTGGAAAAGCTGTGGGAATAAAAGATAAAAAATAATTATTATGCATACACTCTGAGCCAAACCATTACCCTTTAACTCTGTTAATAGACTTGTTTCTGGTTTAAACAACATGCAGACAGATGTTTGTGTATTCTATGCACGAGTACATAAGTATGAACAGCCTTTGAACTTACTGGAGGTAAAAAGTTTAATTAACAAACATACTTTAATAGAAATGACTTTATATTTGAGAGACTCTCAGCTAAACACAGACACAAGATTTACTGTGATCAGTATAGCCATTAGGCTTAGGTTGTATTATCTTTATTTATCCTTAGTATTCAGGCAATCACACTTTATTAGCTATTATATTATATTATATTATATTATATTATATTATTAATTGAATTCTTTTACCTTCACTCAAATGAACTTTGAGACAAAATTATTATACTATATTACATCTATACAGTATTTGTTATTAATCCAGTCAGGAGTTTAGTTTTTTGTTTATAAAATCTTTTTCTAGATTTTTTTTAAAGCAGTAATATTCCAGTACATTTATCATTAAAAAATCAATCCAAATTCATTAGTGTAAAATGAAACTGTCAATCCTACAATTTGTGCAAAGACTCACAACCATGTCAGGTGAGACAAGTCAGTACATTTTATCATTTACTTGTGTTTTTTTTCACCCTTCTACTTTTAATTGAGAAATTTTTCGCACACTATACAAACATTAGCACAAGTACAGTTTATACCCCACTCAGGCTTCTTAGCACTAAAAATGCTGTCTCAAAACCACAGTTAACCTGTACATTAAGTAAGCTACACAATCCCGTGGAACTTAAGTCTGCTGGAATCCAGACTAAAGTTCACATAGTCCATGCATGTTAAAGGCCTCAGAAAAGTTGTACATTCTTTTTTCTTACACACAACTTTGGCTAAGTGTAAAACTAATCTGAACTGACTGGAATCAAAGGAAGCATAATAATGGTTTATTTGTTATATTGCTGATTTCAGATAATGTGAAAAAACAAGGCTTAGTTGATTAAGAGTCATAAGCAACTGAAAAAAAAAAACAATTGGACTTCACAGTAAATTATATTTTATTTTTATTGTGATATGAGTTTCCACAAAAAAATGAATACTGCCAAAGCCCCAGGTCACAGAGATAACATTTTTATGCACTTACTAATGTAATAACTGCAGAAAAACATATTGTCAGCAATCCTACTGACGTGTTTATGAACACTTGGGTAATTAGATAATGGGGAAACACTGGATCTACATGAGTCAGGCAATACTCAGGTTTCTGCTTCACTAGCTGACTCAAAGAATATGATGTGATATAAACATAGCGTGAAACTTCATGCCACTACTTAAAAAATAAATAAATAAATAAAAAACACACTAATCACTTCAGTCCTTCAAACCATTACGCATGTAAGTTGGTTCAGCAATGCTTCCAGTGTGTTTGTTGCCATCACGAGTTACTAATTTTACTGCTGTCTGCGTATTTACAGTACTGCAGTCTATGATGGCACATGCAAAGGTTGAGACACCTGAAAAAAAATCTAAGGAAGGCTTTGCATGCGCAGAGAAAACAAATTACTGACATAAAAAACCCTCTTAACAATATCTTTTATTAAATTTTCTAGGCTTTAATCTGATCCAAAAAAACTGGAATATGCTGTTTGTCATTCTAAATAATCTACTAAAACCTGAACTCTGATCTGATTACTACGTCCATGTCAATACACTTAATATCTAATAGACATTATACAAGAAAACAATATAGCTATTTTATCTGATATATTCATAAATATACATATCCGCAAATGACCACTGAAACACCGGGTCTTTGTCCTAGTTAAATAGAGGTAAATCAGAAAGCAATATATACATTTTGCTCCTTTTCTTAACTTGCCTCAAAACGCCTGGCACGTTGACCCACAAACTTATGTTTAAACTATCATTAAACAATTAATCAGGCACTAGATAACGTATTTTTAATAGTTTATTCTAACTATTTTACGATTAAAAGTTTCATGCGTATGGTAGCTACCACCACTGCTGTGTCTACAGGTTTCTCTAAAATTGCGGATTTCACATCACACTACTACTAAAGTGACTTTAGTAGTGACCTCCACTTTAAAGGCTCGATACTGCAGAGACTCTTGTTTAGAAGGGTCTTACTTACCAAGCGATGTAGTTCCCCTAACAGTAAGAGTGACTTGAGCACAGTCCATGGTCACTAGCGAGGCACGACTGAAGGGGAGAGTGAGCACGGTGGACCTGAAATAAACACGGACACGCTGCGGTCAAATGTAAAGACTGTAAAGCATCAACAAGGAGAGACATGCGCGATGCTGCTCAGATAACACCTTGCTGCTCTTTTGACATTAACTAGTTACCTGCTGGTGGATGCTTAGCTAATGTTGTAACATAGAACCAACTGCAGTTTTAACCACCGCGTAAAATATGTTCCTACTTATTCATTACACCAGTTTTAAAGCCAGAGCACAGTTTTGTATTTATATTTATATTAACAGTAACGTTAATAACCCCAGCTGAACTACAGTTCCCAGAAAGCACGGCTAGCATAGCCACACAGCCTTTTTCTTCTTGAACCGCAAGATTGAGGGTCTACAATACACCTGCAGATAATAACATGGCTCTTTTGTGGTGAAACGTGGGTAGGGAATCCTAAGGCTATACTAAGATCTCGGTTAAATACTGAAACTTGTTCGCTAGATACCCAAACCGGCACCAACCGGTTTACCACAGCTAAAAGCTGTTAGCCCAGTGTTTGCTGCTATGCTGTCGCTTTAGCCATTAGCAACACGCTCTGAAAGCACGACAGCCAGCTTGGCTAGCTAGCTAAGTGTTCAGTGTTTTACATTCTGACTCAGTTATCTCAGACAAAAAGTTAGAAAGAAAGTTACCTCGCCTCAAAGTTAATTACTCATAGCCAAGCTACAGTAAGTCGGTCGCTGTCGACTGCTAGCTGTGTATTGACATTCCCGTTTTCATGTAGAATAATGAGCGGAAAGCGTTAAAGCGCTGCTGGAGAGAGACAGAGGCCCCTCCCTACTCAACCCCACTGTACAACTCACAGACCGGTAGCTCCGCATTAACACACGGCTTAAACAGCAGAACCGGGTGTTTTAACTACAGTTTATACTCGCTTACTTCTTCCAAATCACTTTACTGTGTAGCGAGGTTAGAGTTAAATTAAACGAGCCTGCCCGACTCACATATCTGTGTCACGTTTGTAAACAAGAGCTTGTTCCCGCCCAACTGCGTCACTAGAGGTCAGTCAGTGCAAAAGCTGGAAAACATGAAACATCATCTCTCATTGCACATATTCAGATAGAGAGAGTTTATTTATCCAACTGGTTTCACAGCTGAACCCATTTACTACTCAACAAAGTAGACTAGATGTTATATTCTTAATGCAGTACAGAGATACTGTAGCCTTGGGGCAGAAGAACACACAGACCAGCACTTTCAGTTCAAAGAAACAGCCTTGCCTGAAAGACACAGAAAGGGGATCTAACAGAGGGAGGGAGTAGGGGAAAGGTCATCAAGAGAAAAACACCATACAAAGAAAGTGAACAATTCACACACTGGTTTAACTGCAGACAAAACGAAATAACACAGCCATGATGTCACAAAACCTAAATTAGCAAACATCAACATTTAACACATCAAATTGAAACAAAACAAAAGAGACATCCTGGGAGTCCTCGCTGGGCTCTTCTGTTTAATGGCACAAGCTTTTAGATCCCTTTGGGGGTCGGACATCCTGGGGAAATGAAAGTCTCTGAGGCGTGCTGTGTCTTTGCAGCAGCCCTGTAGTAGAACCTTTGATGCTGTAGTGTGTCGTCCATGCCAGATGCTTCATGCACTATGCTCAGCACCATCTTCCTCAGGCTGCCATACTTGCTCAACAGCAATTGGTTCCTGCCACACATAGTACAGCAGCTCATGGTGTGTCTGGAGACAGTTCCAGCTGGCCAGAAGATGCTGGGCAATACAGCTCCTGTTTCCCCACCAGCTTAGGTTTTGGCATTGATTAGCGTGGTATCCATTCTTCCTGCAATGCCAGGACACCAGTCGCCCAGCTGGAAGATGTAGTCCAATTGCCCATGTGATGGAAGTATTTACCATGTAGTCTCCTTCGCCATGTAACACTGTGTGGCACGCTGTGCTGCCTATTAAAGAGGTAGGTTACATGTTCTGCGTTAGTTCCTCTGGTAGCAGCGTATTCATGAAGAACTCCAGAACTAATTCTTTTTGTGCAGCCATTTCAAACGCCAGGTATGCTAGTTGCGTCAGCATGCTCAGATTCGCCACCACACAACCTAAACTAGCAAACAACAAGATTTAACATGTCAAATTTAATCTATACAAAAGCAGCATGGCATTCTGGGAATCCTTGTTCCTCCTCATGGTTCTCCACACTCTTCCTTATGGCCCAAACCCCAAGTCCAGTGCTGGCACCACAATGTGTACAGAAACAAGATGATTTAAATGCAGTGGGCCTATTTACAGTGTCTCTTTTACCTAATTCAGAAAGAATGTAGGATTTGGTATAAAGCTTAGAAATCCTATTGTGCTGTTAAGCTTATTGAAGAAAGAAAGACAGGTAGCTCTGTGACAGAGCATTATCTCCCTCTTGTGGTCATAACTGAGCCAGTCCACCCATGAATTCTCCCACAAGGAAATCATTCTGATGCTCTCCATCATGATCAGTACACAGATGTACAGTTTATCATTTGAGAGAAGAGAGGAAAACAAGGCAAAGCAAGCTTTTAAATGCAGAGTGTTGATCTGTCATGTAGATGCAATGGAACTGGTAATACTGCAGTGTTATAAATATTTAATTTTCTGTCTCTTTCTCTCTACCTCTCTGCCTCACTCCCTACTCTGTTTACAATGAGGAGAGATACGTGGGATTATCTAATACAGTCAGTTACAGGAAAATAATCACTGAGAAAGGATTACTCTAATACAGTTTTGGAGCTAAGTGTCTATGATAGTGCAGACTATTGCTAACACTTAATGTTTCCGTATTTACCCATTCACGTCATGATTACTGAATCTTCTGGCATTAGTAAATCTCATGAAATATGAATTATTTGGCCCTGATTATTATACCCTGGTTTACTGACATAGTACATTAATTTCAATGACTCCACAATCAGTAAGACATGCTAGAAATATTACCCAGCTTATATTTGTCTGACATATGGGCACTTGAGTTTGGATCACTGCGTTTGTAATGTGGAGAAAGAAATCAATAAATATGTTGGCTGTTATATAAGCCTCCTACTGTGGAGAACTGCAGTCATGATGTTCAGCATTAACTGCGAATGCCTCAATAGCGCTGCTCTTTTGATGATTATCTTCAGCATTTGGTGTATAGACCTCTGCTTTTTCTGTCAGATATATTGATCAGATTTAGCAGTGCAGTCCGTCACAAGCTTTCCTCTGCATCATATCCAATAGCTCCATCCAGTGGTAAAATATAACTGCAGACAATCTCTAGAAGCATTCTTGTGGACCCATGAGGCTAAAACAACCTCAGTATCTGTGTGCCAGAGCTGAGAGATGGCATGCTGCAATCTCAGTTTGCAACATTCACTTGAAATGCTTCCCTGTAGTTCTTTTCCAGTAGTGGTACTTTTGGTAAGTATGACAAGATGATGATTAATTTAACGCCGAGGCCTCTGCCGCAGTGCAGCTGAATCTTTTAACCAAGGTTTTTGATCTCTCACAGATTGATGGTTCTTAAAACCTGATAAACCCATCTGGTTGCAGTTAACAGATCTCTGTGCCTTGGTATGGCTGGCAATGAATGAACGTGAAAGCAGGGTTGATTATTAGCTTGATAGCATTTACATGCAGATCTTTGTTTTGCTTGTCTGTTTGCATGAAGATATTTAGTTCTTTTGCTGTTAAAGGGGTCATTTCCTGCACCTTTCTTAGGTATAGATTTTCTTATAACATATTTGGGGATTTTATGTACATGCACCCTGTTCTTCACTGGTCAGGACCCCCACAGGACCACAACATAGCATAACAGGTATTATAAGGGTGGTGGATCATTCTCAGCACTGCAGTGACACTGGTGTGGTGGTGATGTGTTAGTATGTGCTGTGCTGTGCTGGTGTGAGTGGATCAGACACATCAGATAAGTTTTTGAACACTTCAGTGTCACTGCTGGACTGAGAATCGTCTACCAACCAAAACTATCCAGCCAACAGCATACCGTGAGCAGCATCCTGTGACCACTGATGAAGAACGATGAGAATGCCCAAGACAAACTGTGAAGCTACAGATAAGCTACTATCTATGATCTACAAGGTGGACCAGCAAGGTAGGAGTCACAAGTAGAGTGGACAGTGAGTGGACACAGTGTTAAACCGAACACTGTTGTCTCTACTTGTAACAGCACAACTCAACACTAACACAGCACCATCACGTCAGTGTCAGTGTGGTGCTGGGAATAATACACCATCCAAATCATACGTGTCTGGGGTGCTCCCAAGTGGAGTACTGACAAAGAGCAAAATTAGAAGACCTAACAAAGTATATAAAGAAACAAATAGACACCAGCATGTAGCTGTAATGCTACAAAGGGCATCTATAGGAAAAGTGGAGTTAATAAAATGGACAGTGAGTATAGATGCAAGATGAGTGCTCCTGTCTTGTTGGCTGCTCTGGATTGTGCCTCAGTTAAAAATCTAAAAGATTCTTTATAATTTCCATCTGAATGGGGGCTAACCTGCTGTATGTTAAATTGCCAGGCATATGCGGTATAATGACGTTTGTTTTTACCATCCTAGTACTGGAGTGACATAATATTCATTGACTGTTTCTCTTTATTTGAATAAAGTGAGATACAGTAAGTCGTCTTCTTGTAGGGCACAACCTGACACCTATAAACGTCCCTTGGTCACAGTGACCTGCTGTTTGAGTCATGTAATCTCATTTCTAGAGTGATGAGGCAATAAGGTCTTTCAGAACTGTGCCGGTCTTTGCACTGGTCTTGGCTGCTCTGCTCTTTCAGCAGCCCTAATGTCCAAATTCATTGTTCTCATTGCAAGCCAATGAATCCCTGCAGGCTCAAACAGGATATATAGGTCTGCCTGAGTTTGGCTAACGCTAACAAGTCTAATATTGCCCTGTTGTCTCTCAATGCGCAGTGGTATATCCAGCAATGATTTCTGTGTATTGTAACAAATCAGCTTGACATGTGAAGCTTTTAAACAGTTGTTATGCATCTGATTTGCATATAGAATGCGCCTCCTTTATGGTAATGTCAGAGAGAATTTATTTGCTTGGTAATAGGATCCAGGGTGATTAGATTTTATGTTATCAGGCTCCATGAATCCACACCAGGGTAAAGCTAATGTGGAGATTAAGCCAATTTTACACTATATGTCCACATGCTTAGCCATCATTTCTTTGAAAATCAAGGATATTGCAAAGGAGGTGGTCCCCTTTTGCCGCAGGATCCAGCCGATACTCCATAGGAAAGACTTTGCACTAGATGTTACAACACTGTTATTAGGATTGATTGCTTTCAGCTACAATAGCATTAATGAGGCCGGGTACTTATGTTGGATAATTAGTTCTGAATCACAAACTCCACTTTTTATCCCAGAGGTATTGGATGGATCTCCAGTATAGAATGTAGTTCCACTGCGCCGTAGCCCAATGCCGGAAGGTGTTATACTTGGTATTGAATATGGTACAATTAGGTGTATGTGTGGCAGTGTTCTGTGTTCGAGGAACTTTGATTACAACTTTGATCACAAAAGAGATGTTGATCAGTCATATGTTCCAGCAGGCATTATAAATCCCAACACAATTCCAATGTGCACAACGGTGTAGTTCTTCTTGTGCAAATCAGATGACCATTAAAAGTAGTCTAGTCTTATTGATAGCTCTCAGGAGTAATTTGCATTTGAAAATGGCTTGCTTACAGAGTACATGGCTAATTTGCACATCAAGAGCTGTATTGTGATGAACAGGCCTTATGTGTGGCCATCTCATTTCAATGAGTCATTCTGAGCAAGAGGAAGGGGTTATTAAGTGTCAACACCCCCCCATAGAGCGACCTAAGGGACCCATGCATTCTGTCCACTCATTCTTTCAAAAGTTTGCAAACACTATTAATACTCTGTGGTATTTTGTTCAACAATAATTCACTATGTGTGGATTAAAATAGTTTAAAATTGGTGTATTGGTATTCTGGTGGGTCCTATGTTCACTTGCTAATCCATCATCAGATGGCTGCACACTAACAGCTGATCAGCAGAGGCAACACATGTATGGTTTAACAATTCTTCTTCTGGAAATGTCCTTTTCTAGTTTGGTAATGCACACATTAACTGAGATTTTCTCCTGGGAAAATTCTTTCTTAATAATTATAAATATGCTATCGCACATTGCAACAGTTGCTAGGATATAAAATGGGAACCAATTTGCTGCAGCACCACCCCGAGGCAGACCATTTCTTCAGCTTTAGTTAGTCAGGAACTGTTGCAGAATTTGGGTGAAGGAGCTAAACAATGACAGCATACCTCCACCATGTTTTAAGAAGACCAGTATTGGCACATAAGGACAATACCGCTGGCCCACCAGACCCAGTGAGAGAACAAATTTAGTTTTACATACTCACCTTTAAAAGAATAGTTGCACAAATAGTTGCACCCAGAAGGAATAAAGCAACAGGAATTAAGCTTGGTGGGTAGGTTTGACTTTCTGTGACATGTGAATGATTTAAGTTTTGTGATGTAAGAAAGAATGGGCCTTATCGCTCTACCTGAATGACCCAACAGCCACAATTGCAGACATTCAGCAAGCAATGATGCCCTCCATGAGTCATCCTGTTATCCTGTTAGTGCCAGCACCATTGGCAGACGGCTGCATGACGCACGACTACATGCACACAGACCTTTACGTTACCCTTAAAACCACGTCAGCATTACCAAAGACTTCAATGGGGTTGTGCCAGACTGTCATGGAGTGCCCCACGGTCAGCACCAAGATGAAAGGTTTGTTTTCATGTGTCACATGCCCAGAGGGCCTGATGTGAGTCCACCTCCACCACGACCCCGAAATCTGCAGGAAAAAAATCTTTGTGAGAATATTAAAGCTGCATGGGATGGACTATCGTAGGGCACCATTAGGAACCTCTACAACTACATGCCAAGGTGTCTACATGTTACGTTAGCAAACATGGCAACCCATATGAATGTAACAGATAAAGACTTACCAAAGTTCACAAACAATCAGCACTTATCCACATCCCAGTCCAGCAGGTTCATGAGTGAAACAGTTATCGTTGTTCTTCGTTTTCGTGATGAAAGTTCCAAATTGTGAACCCATGAATCGAATAAAATTGTGGAGTATATCATTACACTCCAAAAAAAAACAACATCTTATTTTTATATGGCAGTTCCTTGTGAAATAGAAATATTGAATAAGACATCAAAAATGAATAACTGGTTTGTTCACATACATTGAATAAAAAAAAAATAATACAACAAGTGAATGAGTAATAGTATGTTTTTAAACTAGTGTGAGCGGATCACTTGGTGCATAAAGAAGAAAATACCTGGTGAGCTGAACTAACACGGTGAAGAGTGACTGACAGGTATGCCCGAAGACAACGTGGATGTTCATTGGATCAGAAATAGCCTGAATCCTGCTGCAAACCAGTCAGCGGAGACAGTAATGTGCAGCTGAACATGATAAACCTCTAGGACAGGCACCGTGTCTGATTGGGAAAAACAAATGTCTGTTCCAATCTGTCAGTGCAGGTTTTCAGAACGACTGCTGAAGGCAAGAGAGCAACATAGAGGGTACTATCTGGAGCACTGCAGACAGCCAGCAAAGAAGTTTTAAACAAGACCATGGCAGGAATTATAAACTACATTTTCAGAGCAATTCAATAGTTATATAATATGCATATTAGGTATCGGTTAAAGTGATTCATCAACATATGGAGTAGATATGAACATTTATCATTGAACTGTGTACATTATTTCCACATAAATAAAATACACCAACTAGTAATTAGATAAATTATAACTGGCATGTCTCTTAGCCAATAACAACAGTCTCTAAACACCACCACCTCTGTCAAGCAAATTAAATGTTCTGCCAAAACTCATCTTCAAAACATACCTTCAGTGAAATCAGTGCTGGTTGTAAATTGGTCTGAATTATTAAACTAGGATATAGATATAGAGATTTATAATGACCCTGACACATCCTAATATCCTGATAATCTGGTGCCTGGGCCTTGGTTTGGGTTTGGGTTCTCTACCCATCCAAATTTTTATTGGATTGTCCAGGTTATTGGTCCCTGATCCAGAAAAATACATGAATTTTATCTCTTATAATAAATATTTTTATAGAACATTTTAAATATCAGATAAATATTGAGATTAAATATTTAGACAGACTATGCTTTGTATCATTTCAATGAAGTTAGATTAAAGTAAAAAAGTGTCCCTCCAGCATCTTAACTTTTCTTTGATCAGGTACACTGTGACTTTAACGCATCTAAATGAGTAGCGAAGTCAGTCAGTTAAAGCCCCTCCTTTAATGAAAAGTGATTAAACTGTTTCCCTAGTTTAGTCAATGTATAAACAACAATGCAGTAATCACAGCATTTATATCACAACATATATTCAGATATGGCAAAATGTTGTCGCAATATACATAAAGATAGAAAAATACTCCTTAATGCCAGTACATCGTTTTGTGCTGAATTTCTTTTTGTTAAACAAAATCAAGCTGATCTGAGAGTGCTAATCAAGCAACAAATCAACGTTAGCTATCATAGCTAAGTCAAGTTACCAGCTAATTAGCCATATATTCACACAGTGACCAACAGTGGTCACCAGTGTATTCAACTAACACTAATGTCCTAAATTTGTTAAAAAACCCACGTGAAGCTTCAATCATTGTAGCGGTTGATAAAGAGAAGAAGAACCTCCCTCCCCAGTGTTATCAATGACTACAGTGACAGCATGGTTCCCAATTTTCTAATTTGTCCACTGTAAATTGACCAGCATTGTTAATTTCTTGGTTCTCAAATATATAAATCTAATTTTCAGTGTACAAGACGTGTTCATTTTGAAACAGCAGTGCTGAATGCAACAATCTAACTTCTGCTTAATTTTGATGTGAGCTTTTGCTGCTGGGTTATGCAGCTGTCTAATGTTTAGCACTATCCAACTGTGATATTGCTAAAGCATAAGTACCCTTATAACAAACAGCGACTACTTACTTCAATTGTGTTCCCTTTGCTTAAAGGTCAGACTGCCCTGTTAAGCACTTTTGTCACTGTGAGTTTTCCTCTCGAACCATTGCCGTTGATCAATTTCTGGGCATTAGGGTCAGACAGGTCTACTGAAGCTAATTTCTTAATTAAAATGCTGTTAGCATCAATCGTTATGTTGGCGCCATGACCTGTGAAGAATGACGTTAACCTCCTTTACTGACTATAAAGATAGAATTAAAAAGTCTAATGCGATAAAGCTCATAAGGTCAGGTAAGGTCACCAATATTGATTAATTTTTGGCATCAGATGAATTATTTGTCAGCAAACTGACAGCACGTGACAACCAAAGCTCCATTTCGCCCACAGAGTGAACATGCATTTGTTATCAGTAGGGACGAAACAGACACCAGCAACCTCCAATTCATCAGCTTGTCCTTTCTCCCAACAGTGCTGCAAGTGTATTAGATTAGAGGAGGAAAAAGGCTCAAGGCCGGAGAACATGATTGCCTATCTGATGTCTGTCTGCAGCCCTTTAAGTGCTAATCAGACTTGATAACCAAGCATGGAAAGTGAGCCATGCAAAATCAGCCTGGTGGTGAAACTTCATTTCATTCTAAGTAGAAAATGTCTTTTTTCTTGGTGCTTTTGAAGTTGGCCAAACTTATTCTTTAGGCTTGAGTTTGAATAATTCTTTGACTTTAAAGGTCTACAAACTAAAGCTAGGCTAGCTAAGTTAGGGCCAGCAATTCTCACGTATGCAGCTTCATCATTATTGTCAAATTGGTGCCACTTTAGCCTATCTGCTGTCTATCCTCACATGATTCAAATATATAAATTGATACATTGATAATAACAAACTGACACTGACTGGTTTGTCTGCTAGTGCCGTTTAAAAATATTAATAAAGGTTGACGTTAGCTTCCTATTCATTTCTGCTCCACAGAGAATGCAGCAGTTAGCAGTTAGCTAGCACCTGTTTCGGCCTTCAAACTTAATTGTTATATTAAAGATGGAACAAAGAAGCTAATTCCAGTTTATCTAATCTCTATATCACAGCATACATCTGATCTGGCCCATAAAACACTAGAGTAATACAGTTGAATGCAATGTTTATGTAATGCCTGAGTGATATGTGTGATTTTAAATGTTAGCTATCAGGCCCACCAGGATTTTTCCCTATAGAATTTATATAATGACTAAATAAAGCTTAGTTGGACCAGATGAGTTTGGCCGTGGTTGGTATGGCTCAGTGGTTAACACCTCTATCTACCAGAGAGCTTATGCTGAGCTACATCAATAAGAACCCTTGGGCAAGACTCCTAACACTGCACTGGCTCACCTGTAATACGAATAATGTTGTAAGTTGCTCTGGCTAAGGGCGTCAGTTATATGCCTAAAATTTAAATGTAAAACGCAGTTGTCTATTTACCCAAAGCATCTTATCAAAGCTCTATCCATTGCATGAATCTGATTTAGCCCCTGAAATACTGCAGTAATGCATATGGATTAATAGTTTGTCTGGGTGATATGTAAGACTTTATACATTAGCTGGTCCACCAGGAATTCTCCCTATAACAGACTTTAACATTGCCATAGTTACTGAATGCTAATTTGACCATAATAGTTGGGAAGTAGTATATGCACCCCAATCAGCTTTAAATTGAAAGTTTCCCTCTTTAGTTTGCACTGTAGCTAAGAGGCATTTACCCCAGCAGTTAGCATCCCCACCAAGTAATCACTAAAAGACTTGCTTATGTGTTTTTTGATACTGTATACTGCCAATGTGCAAAATATACAAACAAACTTCAGATATTTTGGCTGATGCACTAAATCTGCCCTGAGCTCTAGTATAGTGTTGAGTGCCTCAAAGGATAAGCAGAGAAAATGCTTGACTGAATAAATGATGCACTACATTTGTGGCATAATTGTGCACATTTGATTTTTCAACAAACCTTTCCCTTAAGATTAACGAGTCCTTAATAGACCTGCGGTTTAAGGGGTTAAATAACTCATTAAAACACATTAAACTTTCAGTTCTTCATTGCACTTTGTGTCAGACGTACAGATATATCATTTATGAAATATAGCAGGTGATATATCGTTTATCACTCCTTTCTTGCAGTTGCAGGGCAATGCAACTCTAAAATGAATTTGTGTCTAGTTATTTATCATCTTTATTGGCTTCGAATTAAAGTGCAATCACCCTTTAAAGAGCTGGAAACTTGCCACACACCGATATGATTTTTTGCTCTATTACAGCGCTCTAATGGCATTTTATTCCTTCATAGCAGTCTTCTAATGGCATAATTTCTTTGCAGAGATAAATTGTCCTGCCAGTATGATCAGTCAGAGACTTCTAACACCTACTTAATTATACTGGTGTCTGAGTGAATGCACTGGGCAGTTTTGCAGGGTAGATCATTTTGTTCTGAAGTGAAGGTTCTGATGTGTTTAATTCTAAACAGAGAGTGCATTCCTCTGATTCAGTGCCCCATGTGGGTTATTGGGTTATTCGGCAACAGATGATTAACATGACTGGGTATAAAAGAGCATTCGTGAGAGGCTGCATCTAAAAAAACACTAATATTACAGAGTATTAATAGTCTTAATAGTCTTAATAGTCTTAACTAATCTTAAGAGATTGGCCGGATTACTATGAAAAGTATTAACATACTACAACATTCAGGTATGGATGTGATGACCCATTGCCATACCAAATTAGACTCTGAAGCTGCTTTGGTGGAGGTTTTCTTACAAAACAATAACAAATAAATTCATTATTAGGCAGCATATATTTATTTTTTACAGGCTGTTTTGAAGGATTTGGCTTGAACTTACATTTATACAGCATTTCAGGCACTACCACCACCGCAGCCACCATCAAATCACGATCACCATTTCTTTCTGCCCAGATATGAGAAACTCCTCCCTTTCTGGACATTAGTGCCCATCATTGCCATACTCAAGACTGGTTCTTAGCGTGCAGATGTATACATAAATATTTAAGTATAAACTGTTTTACACATTTGTAGCTTGTGAAGATGTTAAACCTTCTGAAGAGGATTTTGGGTTTTACGTGTGGCTTACTCGTAAGGTAACTGGTGATGGGGTAGGCCTGGCCTTACCACATCACGTAACTACACCACATACTCAGAAACTATAGTTAATAGGAGTAATAAGTGCACAGTTGGGACACACACTTAGTCTTTTAGAGGTAAGCATAGGGAAGGTTTCACCATCTGTAGTAGACTGTGTGAACAATTCAAATATAACATCTAAAACAGCAAAGAACGTGTGGATTTCATCATCTACAGTGCATGATATTAAAAATCCAGATAAATCATGGATGCTGTGTCATACAGGGTAAAGAAGAGAGAGACCACCTGGCCTGTTATCAGCACACATTTCAAAACCAGCATCTATGCTGGTATGGGGGTGCATTAGTGCACATGGTAAGGGTGACTTGCACATCTGTGAAGGCGCATATGTATATGGGTTTTACAGAAACTTGAACAGATGAGGCATACAAAACACCTGTCTGTAAAATGCCTGGAGATTTTTCTTTACTCAAATGTCTCGTGATAATTATCTCATGATAAGTAATTTGAGAAAAATATCTTGATATATAAAGGGAAAACTCTTTATTTTATAGATGTTTTTTTTCCAACTTTAGGTAATTTACAAAGTAAAAACAGTAAGTAGTTACAGGAGTGAATATACTGTATCCATTTACAATATGAATCAGGTTTTACTTAGATGCTTGTTAATTAGCTAGCTAACTTTACGTTTACATGGAAGAACAGGAGTTAGGCTAACACTAACATTATTAAGATCACAAGTCATCTAGCTTAACAGGAAGAGTGAGAGTATAATAATTAATAGCAAGATACTAGCAGGAGAGAGCTGAGGAGTGAGGAATACAGAGTGGAAACACTATACTGATGTTTGATATTATGTTTAGTTGGTGAGGCTTCTGTGTTAATTTCGCAGGGTAGTGTACATAACAGTTATGGGTACCGAAACATTACAAAGGTCCATAAGTGTGGAGAAACTTTCTTGGTACTGGGAGGCACTTCTTTTCGACTGTCTTGACAAACTACTTCTTGCGGACAGCAGCAGGTCAGCAGTTACTGCTTACTCATGACAATGTTGCTGCACTGTATATGTTAGGACATTCACAGTCCTTTAACATAATGCACCTCTCTCCATCTCTCTCTCTTCCCACAGAGAGACAGATGTCAGCTTCTATGTAACTTGTCTCAGTATAACTGGGATAGCACTCACCAAGCTGGTCTGAGTGTAACAGCCACCGCAGCAGTCTTACAACTGTTTGTCTCTGTGGCTTAGATGCATTATTGAAGTGCAGAGAGGAATAGAGAGAATTTCTGCTGTGTGAATATCCCTACAGTGTTCTCCCAGCGCTTTTATTTTCACACACTTTTCCCCCACAAGTTTTCATCCGTCTGTCCTAATGAAAATGCTGCTGGCAAAAAAGCCCACAAAGTCTGGATCTTACAGCGGGTGAACAGAGTATGCATACATTTATTACAGCGGTGTATGAGATGTTGATCTGATGAGTATGCAGTACTCTGAGGTAAAAAACACATTTCCACAACTTCCAGAGACATTGTGTAAAATGCAATATAAATAAGAATTCATACTAACATAACTGTATTGTGTAAATGTAAGCAGAACTTGATGCTTTCAAAACACAAAGTTGAGACTGAGGCATGTTTACTACTGTGCAACACCACCTTTCATTTTAATTACACTCTTTACTGGTTTGGGAACTGAGGATACTGATTGTTGCAGTTTTCCCAGAGGAATTACTGCCAATTTTTGCTTGATAAAAGATTTTTGCCACACAGCAGTCCATGCTCTTTATTGTCTGATCCTCCTGCTCATGATGTGCTATGCATTTTATACATAATTTCTTCTGTCAGTAAAATAAATGCTCAAGAGAAATTGCCACTCACAGTTTCATGCTTGTATTCCATTTTGCAAACTGTCTAAACCTTTCTGGATTTGGGGTTTTGTGTTTAAGAACGTGGTGGATGTTTAGAAGGTTTGGGGATTAGAGAGGGCTTTGTACAGTGCTCATGGTTCACTCTGCAAATGCCTGGACAAGTTAATTAAATGCTGTCATCTGTGTGCTGTTTTGTGGTGGGAGTAGATCAGTAAATCACACTTTGGCAGATTCCCACCGTGCTCTTAAAAATAAAGGTTTGCTTAGATGTACGGTTTTAGGAAAAAACATTGGAGCCATTTAACACCTATAAAAGCCCCTTCAAAGATAGTTATTACATGAAATTGTTACAAATATGCTGGCTGGTGCCTGAAATATTGTTTTGGTTTCAAGATAAAGTTTTGATCTAAAACATATTAATATTAATGGCAGAGAAGAACAATCAGGAAGATATCAGGCAATTTTTTTTACCATCAAATATCTGTGGAATTCCCTCAAATTCCTTAAAAAACATTTACATATTTAAGCTTCAAAATGTTCTTCACACAGATACTTCTTTTGTAAACAGCAATAAGCAGTCTGTAGCATTGCTCCAAAGAGCTCTTTTTGGCACCTCTAGTTTAAAGAGTGGGACAGAAAACAGAACGCTAAGGGACGATACAGGCCCACCTACATTAAAAAAAGCCGAACACAATGTGTTGTGGCCTTTCTTGGCCCTGAATGCATAAGTTAGCAGAGTGCTTTCATTGCACACCTGGAAAAGTGTTTGTGACCATTACAACAGGCACTGCCCGCCCCTCTCTACCATCTCCAATCAAAAGAGCTTTATGTACAAAGAGTACACAACAACACCTCAACAAAACAACCAGGCACAGACAATTCATAGCTCCAAATCATTTCATCAGTTCATTAAAATAGAGCAGGATTAGACTATGCTGTATGGTGCTAAATTTAGCCAATAGTAACAGACATTTAGAAGCATCAAGAACAATGGACATGTCTGGAGCCATTCGACTATTTGACTGAGCTGTTTGTAATCTTTACCAAGAAGTCCAGTTCAGTGAGTTTGCAAGAAGTTTGCGCAGCAGTTGGCTAATAGATAAGAGCAATACTGTGCACAGCACTGTGCAAAAATCAGAGCCCACCATTTTCGGTCAAAACAGCACGAGACAGTCAAATTGCATAATAAAGAGTAAAATCCGCTCAGATAGATTTTCATTGTTTTGTAAGACATTCTGAAAATATAACCCACACAACTTTTATATTTCAGGGTTTCTTCTGGTTCCCAGAAAATTCTTCTTAACACTTTATCATATAGCATAATCTGTGGCCCTGACAACAACCTCTGAATGCTGCAGTTAAATGTTACATCATAGTTGACACTGAACTTTAAAGGAACATCCTTACAACATTCTTTGAACATTAGATTAAGAGATTTTCTTCAAAACATTATTTGAACTTGTAGGTAACCTTACCCAAGCTTGTGGGAATGTTCCTTGTTAGCTGTTGAAAAAGACCTGGCAGACCATCATCACCATCAGATAAGCAGTACTTAAAGCTTTCATCTTTGAGAGAGAGGAGAAAACCAAGTTCCACTCTGGCTTCAGATGTAAATAAAATCCACAGGTGTTTCTGTGTGTCCTTCCACTGTGAGAAGACAACTCAACACTGTCTGAGTAAAAGAATTTATAGCTGCCAAGAAGCTTCTCCCTGAGAAAAGGAAGGAAGTAGGCAATAAGTTTCTGCTGTTGCCAGAACAATTAATTTACCACCCCAGAGTCCAGATATCAGCATCACTAAATGTGTTTGGGAATATGTGGATCATGAAAAGCAGATTATGCAACCAACTTCTAAGACAGAGGAGTAGGAGAAATATCCCTGCTGCACTCTGCTGCAACAACTTCCTAATAATCCCTCTCCCTAATAAAGAGTGGACACATCAAAAAATGCAGAAATATCATAATTCGTTGTTGAGGTTTCTGTGCAATCGGTCTAAAAAAAATAAAAAGTGAATAGTTTACATGTAATGGATGTTATAACTGGAAGATCATTAAATGGAGTGGTCTCTGTATCACTGTACTATTCGTAATCGAGAGGAGTGACATACTGATAATTATAGCTTTCTCACATGTACTACTTTACTAAAATAACTGACATACAATAGCAACATATAACATGGAAAAAAGTTCATCCCAGCTTCAAGGCTGCTATGGAAACTGCCACAAACCAGCACTTGGGCTCTCAGAACAGATTGTGCAGTAGATGAACATGATCTTCTCCTCTATGAATAAACACCCAAAAGACATAACATTTTAGCTCAGGGAGGCTTTAGGTGTCAAAAGGAATTGAAGTTGTGTGTCCTCCGGATTAGTTGGCAAGGACAAGCAATTAATAGCGAAGACTAGAGACTGGTAAAAGTGAAAAAAAAAAACATGAAAAATGACTTTTTTAAATCAGTTTGATGTTATACCGAGGCATGAGGCAGGTCTATCCTTTCAGAGGAGTAAAACTGGTCAAAGAAAAAAAATCAATTTACAAGTCCAACCCCAACCACTTTCTTTAAAGCACCTGTCAAAATTATTCGCACCCTGCATTAAGCCTAGCACTTGGTACATCGTCCCCTTCACAAGATAACAGCACAAAACCTTCTCGAATGCTGGTTGAAGAGGGAGAACAGATATAAAGGGATCAAAGATGTTCCTTTTAACAAAATCTCTCCAGTTCCCTCAGACTCCATGGTACCCATATGCAGGCACCTCTCTTCAAAAAGGATTTCAGTAGGCTTTAGAGGGTAGGACTGGAAGGGTCCCTGTAAAAGCTTGATTCTGTGGTCAGTGAACTATTTTTTGTGGACTTGAAGGTGCAGTCCTACTGGAAGAACTTACCACCACCCAGTTCCAAAATAAATAGCATGATTTTATGATCACTCAGAGAGAGGTTTATTTAATAATTCATTTGGAGGCGGGGAGTCAATATGTGCAAGTTGTTTGTCCACATTGCATGTGTTGCTCAGAATCATTCTGAACTATTTGTGGGCTTCTGTAAGAGATCATTACACATCACAACATGGCAAAGCATCAAGACACATCATCAAAAGATGCATTATCAAATCTCATGCATCATCAGACATACACTCATCATTAAAAAAATAGAGTTACACAAATAGAGTGGACCACCCAGCAGGTTGAGTTTCATGCTTGGCTGTGCATATGACATAAGCAAGGATGGACTTGACTGACACAACATCCATGATTGCAGACATTCAACAAGTAATGATGCCCTCCAGGAGTCATCCTCTTAATGCCAGCACCACTGGCAGATGACTGCACGAGGCAGGACTACATGCATATGGACCTTTAGTAAGACTGCCCTTAACAACATGTCAACACAAAATCTGCAGAAACTCAGAATCGAGAGAACACTGAGCATTAAGCACAAAACCTACCAAGCCACAAAGGAGGCCACTGTCTATTACTGCAAAATTCCCATAATGATTTCCAGAACATTTCTGCAGAGGCTACCCACAATCCACCACCCAGACTCCAGCAAATAACTTCTTCAGAGGTCCCTCAGAGGCTGGAGCATTAGTGTTATCTAACGGTGGGGGCAGCATCTTAGCTGGAGGTTGGAATGCTAGATGCAGGAAAGAACATCTCCAGAAGGAGCGTACGTGTCTATTACTAGGTTTTCCATGGAGGTGCTTTAAACTTTAGAAAGGTTCTTCACACTAAGAAACTTTTCATTTCCAGAAATGGATCTCAAAGGACCAATCAGTGGAAAGGGTTATTAGAGAAGGATGATTAGTGCTAAATCACTAATAGTCCTCCATCCCATCCCAAAGATACTAGACAGAGCTAATCTCTTCAGAGAACACAGATCCACTGCTCCCCAGCATGGTGACCTTAGACTTATGTAAGGCTTCTCGATTTGTCTGGGTACCTTCAGAAGTATAGTGTGTCTATGTTACTGGAGCCCGACTGGGGCTGTATTTCAAAAAAAGATGCTTCTGCCTGGCTCTTTACTGTTTTATGCTGTAGCAAAGATCAAAGACCGAAGACTACTGAGAATTCACTTTAGTGCCTCATCCCTTTGTTCCTGCATGCAAATGGTTTTGATTAAAGCTATCCATGCAATACAATGTCCTGGGGAGCCCTCGAAAGCCAAAAGCCTGCTCAATTTAGTTAACCGGTCCAAGTACAGTTGGCTTTTCTCACAAGCACAAACAGTGTAACCCACACATACGGTGGTGCTCTAAAGCTCTCATCTTCATGACGGGATAAAATATTAATCGAGACCCAAGCACCGAAGACATGATGACTGTATAATTCATTGCATTCCAGTTTTAAGATGCAAAAGCAGCCATGTAAAGCAGAGCCAGGCAGTAGTGATGATCACTGGGTATACTAGCAATCTCCCAGTTCCAGGCCAAACCAAAGCAGGCATCAAGGATAAGCAGTCAGGAATTTAATAGGGCAAATCTTTCACAGGATAAGGTGCTATTCATCTTATACGTTTAGAAAGTCACAAGCTATGCTTTCATGGCTTAATGAAAACCATTTATCTGCACTACAACACGCAGACACACATCAGCGCAGCTTTTTTTATATTACTTTTCAGCAGAGCAAATTCTACCATTTGTATTACTATGCAGAGCATTACCATTTTCAGCAAACAAAAACTGACATTGTTCTGCAATCTGTGTCTAATGGTTCAGGCTAAATATTTGTTGAGTTATTGGTCTTGCTCGGTTGTAAAGCCTCCTTTCCTCAAAGGCTGCAGTCGTGGTAAAACTAGCCCACCTGCTGATATGTTTCCACAGCAACGCATACACCTCTGACACCATCTACACCTATGAACTTGGTCTGAATATGACCAACAGAAACAGCAACTCTTGGCCCTGAGCCATAATTCTGGAGCAACTATATTTCTACAGTTATTTGAACCAGTGCATTATTTCTCATAACCCAGTACGGCCTTTGGCAATTATGCAACAGGGATTAATTATGCAGCACAGTGTCTGAGGCAACTGAGATGAATACTAGCTGCACCACCTACATCTGATAGGCACAATTAAACAGTAAGGCACTGACTTACAGTTCTAGGAAAACCTTTAATTAGTGTAAAACTGATACACTGTGCAGATATTCTTTTAACCCTAAAAAGTTCTTGATATTCATACGTCTCATTCACAAGGGTAGTTCATCATAGAGCCATCTATGGATAGGTTTTTAGGGGGACCAAAGGAGGTTCTTCTAGGACATGGACTCTTGATAGCACCTTCATTTTTAGGGTGTGTACCAACATACACTACATATGTCCAAAAGTATCCAGACGCCCCCCTCTTTAGTAAAGGCAGCAGTCATACACTCATTTTCAGAAGAATAAGTGCACCCAGAAGGAGGTGTCAGATTGCAAGGCTGTTGGAAAGGAAGATAAAGGTTACCAGGAACAATAAATGATGATACATTTAGACTGATATGGACAATATTTATTGAGCTACACATACAGAAGTGATGTGTGGTGTTCGGCTGCCATGTCCATTCCATTCCATATTCCCATGCAGTTCCTGCTGACTTTGCGTTAGGAGTGACACCAGGGCTTCTGGACATGTGACGCTTAACAACAAATCATTCACCTTGTCACCTACTACAGTGGCTCCACACACACACATTCAGTGGTCATCTCCACCAATACAAAAGCGTGACTTATCACTGAAAATTACCTGCAGCCATCTGCCAGTGGTGCTGGCACTAATAGGATGACTCATGCTCACTAAATGTCCACAATTGTGGCTGTTGGGTCAGTCCTTACTTACGTGGACAGGAGTAAAACTTTAATTCCCAAGTCTTACAATGTCAAACCTACCCACCAAGTTTCAATCTGTCAGTTGATTCCATCTTATTGCAACTATTTGTGAACCTTTTAGATATGGTTCTACAGATAGCACAAGAAAGAGTTCCTCTGAGAACGTAATTACTGAATACAGCTACATTAAGGTGTAAATAGTGCTGACCATGACATTCAGTTGTGTATACACTTGGAGTACAGGAGCAGCCGCAGACAAGCCTAGGATCATTATGTTGAATGCCAAGTGTCAAATACAGAGGTATCAAACTCCTAGCATTGAGCTGTGAAGCAGTAGAGCTGAGGACTCTGGTGTGATAGAGCCCTATCCAAAAACTTTGGGATGAGCTAGAGTGGAGTTAGCGATCCAAAACTAATCATCCAACACCAGTGCATGACCTCACTAATACTCTCGTGGCTGGATGCAATTGAATCCTCATAGCAATGTTCCAATATTTGGTGTAAAGACCCAGATTTACCCAGATGAGTAGAGACTATTAGAGGGGAAGGGGGGCGAGGGGGGGAATCCTCAAGACTACAAAATCATTTGGCGCATGCAGCAACAGTTAAATTATTAATATCCACTTGTGGGCTGTAATATTTAGAGCATAAACAGTGTGGGATTGAAAAATAGCAGTGTACAGGAAAAACAGACTTAGCATGGCTTCACACATACACATATTCCATATACATAGACTCCTACAAACCTCAATTCCAAGCAAGAAAAAATAGAGAGCAGTGATTTGTAAATCACTCTTGACCCTGTTTAAAACAGTCCTAGGACAAGATATTTAATTATGTACTTTGGGTTTTGTAAACATATGTTCATTTTGAAAGTATTGCCTGTGACAGGTTCCAACAATATTGGAATATTAGGACAAGAGCAATTTAAGATCTGGAATATTGAGAAATCAGTTTGAGTTAAAAAAAAAAAAAACATCCAGAAAAAGCCTAGAGGTTTACAAGCAAGAAGGGGTCAAGACCTGACACTATAATATTACTTAACAAGAGATTGCATGGATTGTAGGAACCCCGCCCTCAGTACTGCATGATGTCATCAAAAGATTTCAGAAATTTCAAGAAGACTCTATGAATAAAGAGTAGGGCAGGAAGCCACAAAGATTACCCGTGACCTTCGATCTCTCAGACAGCACTGCGTTAAAAACTGCCATGCATTTTTAATATGACCACTTGTGCTCAGGAACACTTTGCCAAGCTGTTGTCAATAAACACTGTTTATTACTGCAGCCACAAATGCAAGTACCACACTCACCTAGCACTTTATTAAGTGCACCTCTGTGTTTCTACACTCATTGTTCATTGTATCTGCTCCACTTACCATATTGGTGCACTATCCATCATCAAGCAGCAACAGTCTTCATTGTGTCAAAAAACAAAAATGGAAAGACAAGGTTTTGCCCCGACAGCAGGGATATGTTTCTCCAAAACGCTTTTAGCGTCAATTGTGCCTTTATAGATGCAGACCTAACCATAAAGGAGAACTTTGTTGTTCTACAATTACAAACTACTTTCCAGTCTGGTTTCTCTGCTTACTTCATTAATCCCTTAATCCCATTAATTCTGCTCTTCAACAGCCTTAGGACCACCCCAGATCAGGTATTATGTTGGCGGTGGTGGTGTGTTAGTGTGTGTTGTGCTGGTTTGAGTAGATCAGACACGGCAGTGTGGCTGGAGTTTTAAAATACCTCAGTGTCCCATAGTAGTCCACCAACTGAACCTGTCCAGGCAACAGCATCCTGTGACCACTGATGACAGACTACAGCAGTACAACTAAATGATCTGGCACCATTATAATATCTGCTCTGTGGTGGTCCTGTGGGGGTCCTGACTAAAAGAGCTGGTTAGTTCCACATCTGCTGTATATAGGCACAACTGATACTGAAGGATACATATGCGTTTTGGAGAAACATATCGCTGCTTTCAGGACAAAACCATGTCTTCCATTTTTGTTGTTTTTTATTTTTTTGCCATAATGCAAGAGACCATTAATGATGACTAGATCTAAGGAAGTTGCCCAAAATGTCTTATAATAAGACAGAGGCCTTCCATTAAAAACAGCCTCATTTTAAAAGGAGATGTAGCGTATTTGTAGGTGGGTTTAAAGAAAAGGTGATGTAACTTGCTCCTGTCCCAACCATTTTGGAACATGCAGCAGGCATCAGCATCAGCAGCAGCAGCAGCAGTATATCTAAAAACAATTAGGTTCAAAAGGCAAAACACCAAATACCATTTTTTATACAGGTCAAATGGGATTTACAGCAAATCACTGCTCTACGTTTCTTTTACGAGCATTTCTACATTGTCCCAACTTGTTTTGGTGCCGCAGTGTGTTCGAAGAGAAACAGACATTAAGCTCTTTATGAGTGGCTCTCCGGGGCTACACAGAATGCAGTCTTCTCCTGTTTCTTGTCAAGCTGATTCCACACGGGTGAAGAAAGTTATTACATAACAGAAGAGGGCTGAACATAAAAGGCGAGAGTCTGTATGAGGGCACCGCAGCAGAAGACACATAAAACACTTTCATTTCTTCACTTCTTTCAAGCCAGCACCAGTTCACTACAGTGACTCATTCAGAGTTCAGTCTGGAGCTCAGGAAACTTGAAAAGACACCACAACATCATTGTTTCAGAGTAATCACAGATCTGTAGCATCCAATGAAGCCCTAAATTGTCACGCCTCCTGATTGAACAGGACGCCTCGCCATATTCAACAACTGAACGACAAACGTTCTTTGACACTCCGCTCTTTCATTGGAAGCAGAAGCTCATGAATATTCAACACTGACGTTTTTTTGATTGCCATTGTTTCCTATACAAAAATAAGGGGCTTCAGCCAGAGCTTCACTTGGGACATGACGCAAGTCCTGGCGGTGCAGCCCACGATCGCTTCATTCTTCTGCTGCCCTCAAAACAGACGCATCGTGAGCGCAGAGGTGCGACAAGGCGCTCGCTCAGCGGGAGAAGAGGAGCGCTTTGTGGTGGTCTCCTCCGGTTAAGGGGTAAAAGGGGGTTTCCTCTTGCACCTTTAACATCGCCATGAAGTTCGCGTGCTTCCTCGTCGTGGTTCTGTCCCTCTTTGCAGGTGAGTGATGGGATTTTCTCTGTCTGTACTACATGGGCAATAGCGCAATTTTCAGCACCACGGTCAGCGGCACTGCGAAGCTCAGTCAGGGATTTCTGAAGCCACGCTGCATGTACAGTACATGTCTACTGTATATACACACTACATATGCATGCAGACAACAGTTCGAGATTTGAGTTTTGAGTCTTTGTTCTGCTGCTGGTGTTTACTGGGTTTATCTCATGTATTGTCTGATCATGCTTCGACCCTTCAGACAATCCAGCAGTGGTGCTGCTACTTCTGTTCCTCAGGAATAACCTGATTCCCTGATGGTGTGCTCATTATTGCACATGTTACTATTACAGCTATAAATGTCTAATTTTGCTTGAACTGACCAATTCTGTATTAAAAACCACAGACAACAAGTCGTTACCAGTTGGACAAGATGGCAGAAAGGAAAATCTGGTACTTGGTCTTTACTGATGTATTATCCAAACATGGAAGACTTATGCAAAATATGTATCTGGAAATAATAACAAACGCACACTTTTTATTGTAGCTCACCCACTGCTTGGTTCAGATCATTTCTAAGGCTCTGTCCAAACCAGATGGCACTCCACTGCAACCAGAGTGTAGAGAAATTCTTAAGGCAGGCAAGTAAAACGTTTTGTCTTGATAAGCTTGCTGTGTTTTTGAAACATGGAAATCTTAACAGAACAAAAAGCATTTTGTATAGGGACAGAGTACAGGTTTAGACTGTGCACAGTACTAATCATTCTGGATCTCCATACAGGCTCCACTCACTCTTTACCTGTGAAAAAAGGGGAGGAAGATGTTCTGCCTCCACAGCAAGAGGAGAAGAGACATGAAGGGGGTTCTGATGACAGGGCGGAGAAAGTCATTGATGAGCTTCTTAAGACAAAAGAAGACAAACGTGAAGATGTGGATGAGGAACGGAGCCAGGAGGAATTCCCAAACTACTACAAACAGTACCATCTCTTAACCAGCAAGGAAAAACGTGAAGACCCAGAGGAAGAGAGAAGCCAGGAGGAATTCCCTCAAAAAAGGCACCACTTTCTCCCCACTAAAGAGAAGCGTGAGGATGCAGATGAGGAGCGAAGCCAAGAAGAATTTCCCACATATGTACACAAAAGGCACCATCTGCTAACAGGCAAGGAAAAGCGCAATGAGGCGGACTACGACCGGAGCCAGGAAGAGTTCCCAAGTTTTGACCACAAAAGGCATCACGAGGAAGACGAAGAGAGCGAAGAGCGTGAGAAACGAATCTGGAAACCTTCCCATAGATATCATCACAAAAAGCAGCACCACAAGCGGGATGATGACTCGTCAGATGAAGATCTCGTCGGAGTGAACTCTCAGGAGAAGAGGTCAGAAGAATCTGTGGAGGAGGAAGATGAAGAAGAAGAGAGAGCCAAGAGACACTGGAGGCCAGGTCATCACCAGAGAAAACATCACAAACGAGATGAAGAGTCTGAAGATATGGAAAGTGCGGAGAGAGAGAAGAGGGGTTGGTGGCCTAGTCACTGGTTCCCCCACCAAAGAAATCACAAGCGCAATGGAGAATCGTCTGAGGATTCTGATGAGCAACCACCTGAGAAAAGATACGAGGAGTCGGAGGAGAACGAAGATAGAGAAAAAAGGACCCATCACGATAACCACTATCACGGCGCGGTAGAATTTGGGAGGGAAGACGAGGCAAACAGAGAGGAGAAAAGGCACCATCTCTACGACTCACTGGAGGAGACCCTCAAACACCATTCACCTGAGGAAGAAGAGGAGGAGCTAATTGCTCGAGAGATCAGTGAAAACAAACACCACTTGTCCAGCCAAGAGGAGGAGAAAAGATTCAACACTGCTTCAGAGGAGGAGAAGCAGGAGAAGGAGGCAGCTCTGAGATACCTGACTAAGAAAAAGAAAGAGTTGGAGGAGCGCCTGCTAAAAGAGGGAGAAGTTTACGAGAAGCGCAATCCCTGGATTTATCGAGGATACTACCATCCATCCTGGTACAAGAGGAGTTCTGAGGGAAGTGAGAGATTTGATGGACTGCATCCTTCACAGAAACTAGAAGAGCTTGCCAACAACATCCGATACAAGCGGGGTCTGCCATCTGAAAATGATCCATCCGAGGGAGAAAAGGCTGAACTCCGTCAGAGGGCTCTTACTCCAGATGAGGTAAACTCATTTTAAAAAAGGTTACTCCATCAAAACCAATGATAGAACAAAACACATGGCTTGCTGATGGCACAAACTCTGTTTGTCATTTTTGAAAACACTAGTTGCCCTTTAACACTTTATGAACACCTTGTAAGGAATTACCTATACGTGTGGTCCAGGATTCCTTGGAAAATCTTTTACAGTAACTTCAATTATAGGAATCAAATTCTTTCCCCTAAAAAGTTACTACTTTTCAAGCACACTGAATATGAGATGGAGTAAATATGACCATAAACAATTTACCAGAATTCCACCACCAGGTCCCATCTGTGTAAAACTACTTTTGGCCTAGATACAGATGCTTTGAGCTCCTGCAAACAAAAAACCTTGAGAAAACCATTAATAATGTTGCAAAGGGTGCTTCACGGCTTCAAAGGGCAGAGCAGAGTAAACAAGGCACTACAGCTTAAAGTGGGACATGAAGCTGTGCTGGGCTGGTCTTTGAATGAAACTGATAAATCCCAGGAAGAATGAGAGCTCTGTGCAAAGCCATTCCCTTCCTGATACTGCTTGCAGTACCGACTGCACCAAAAATCATTAATTATCTCCCAGCTCCAATGGCTCCCCTGCGAGCGGTTTGTGTCAGACCTGCCCTATTAAAATGACACTGGAGTTATCATCCCTTCTCCCACTGCCAGCCTACCTGTGCAGCCCTCGATCATACTGTGTGGTCGGTCCTCCAAAGATTTAAAGGCAAGGATAGATGGCTGGACTCCACGACTAGCTTATAGTATAATTTCTCATCCTGACAGGACTGTTGTATTGCTGCAGGCACTTTTCCTCAACACATGGGACTTCAGCAATGAGAGAAAAACGCAGCAATGGGCAGTAATATGGTTCTGGAACTATGGCTGCACATACCAGATGTTGTTCACCTTTCAGGACTAGCTATAATTGCTATGATCAAATGAACACGTTGGTACATGTTCTGATTTTCTCTTTTCTCCTCCTCAGTTAAGAGAACTGGAGAAACTGGCCTCAGTGGACCAACAAGTAAAGCACCTAGACTAGCCAACTTCAGATTCAGAAGGGCCATCCAGACAAGACAGACGCAACAACTTACATTCCTCATTATGACCCCCCCAGAGGCTGCGTGTGCTGCTGCTTTGGGCTGCTTTTGGATTAGTTCATGCATTTTAACTCTGTGCTGAAAAAAAAAAAGTTTGCTTATAGTATTGGTCCATGTTAACTGTTTTTTATGTGGAACATTACTGATAGTGAAGGCCTTATATTAAAAATCTGCATCACTGAATGGCCTAAGTATTTATTAGGAACTTACAGAATTAAGAAAATACAAAAAAAGTACAAAAATATGCCTGTTTACTATTGTGCATCTTTACATATGTGTGGACTTGTTTGATGTTGAAACCAAAAAGCATGCTGTCTATTTGATGATATCTCAAAGAAAAAAAAAATGACAGTTTTTATTGTTTATTCTGTATAACATATTCTTAGGTTCGCATTGGTTGTGTGCATCTAATAAAATGTGTTATGATGGGACCAAAAGCAAATAGTCAGGTGTTTTAATCTCAGGGTTACAGCAACAATAAGGAAAGAAAGGCTGAGGCTTTTCAATTTGAATAACAATTTATTGACCATGATCACACTAATGTAATTCGTCAGGGACTCGTTATATGGCAGTTGCTTCTTTATTGGCACTTTGTGCTGATACAAAATAATAAAAAGCACTATGTGAACAGCCCTGTGCTGCTTGATAAAAGACCGGCTCTCGAAAAAACAAGGTTAACAGAATCTGTACAGTAAAGCCTAGCAACTTCGTTATATAGGACTTCTCCAAGGAGAGAGGCTGAATTGGTTTATTCATACTAAAATAAGTTAGAGCGAACAGAGGGGCTATGCGGAGCTGTCACTCGTGCTCTTAATCTCATCTAGTTTGATCCTCTTTGCAGCTGGCTCGCTTGATTTTTGCTGAGCTCTTGATGTGGCAGCAGCATCAGCGCTGACGGTGGTTCCAGAGAGTAGATAGCCTCCTCCCCCACTCATCAGCAGCACTGGATGGGTTCTATTGGGTAACACCTGGAGTCAAAAAGTTTTTGAAACTTTAGAAAGAGATGAGACAGAATCCATTCGCTCAAGCATAATGCATCACCTGCACAGGTAAAGTCTCTAGAATAATTAGTCCAAAAAATAAACAATATGCAACAATTACTTTTAGAATTAAATAAAGGTTAATTTGCTGTTGATAAAACTGCGGTTATTAAAATACAACTTGGCCAAATTGAAGACCATCAAAATTGAAGATCAATATACCCCCAATAAAAAGGATCACCATTTCAGTTTTTACTTTTATTTTTATACTTTAAGCACAGCAGCTACATTAAGATTTTGTGATGAATGGACCATTAGAAATGCTCCAAAATAGCCTGGAATAAAATCTTTCATTTACATTCATCTCAGCTGCATTAAAAGAAAATAGTTTTTCCTCTACCGTATAGATGTCCAACACTCCAACCATGAGTAAGGGTATAGAAAACAGTGCTTAAAAAAATCATAAAGCAAAATCACCTGATAATGCCTGAGCCAGGTATCCGTTAGTCTGAGACTGATTGCTCCGCCTTGCTCCCTGAGCTTTGTATAGCATTCAATTAATGGCTAATAAAAACAAAGAGTGACAAATATTACACTTCGTTCATCAGGCTGTGTGGTAATGTGTTTTGAATTGAAAACTGGCACGAATATCAATACAAATACAAATACCTCTCTGTACTGGCAATAAACTACAAACGGTCTAGATGGTGCCACAAACTTCAATAAGCCCAGCAGCACGGGACAGGGATGGAAGCGGCTGGCGATCACCAACCTATAGTAAACAAACCATTCAGTAGTTTAATAAAACATTATGCAGTTTAATAGAACAGAAAAACAGCCAATACATCAACAACATAATAATAATATTGATGATAATGATGGCAATAACAATAATAATAAAAACAATGTCCTTTTACAATCACACAAATGGTTTATATTGAAACAAACCAACAACAGTGTAAAAAAACAAGATTTGGAGAAAGAATAGTGTGCGGAGAAGACGAGAGTTTTAAGTTGAGCTTTGAAGGAAGGGAGGTTATAGCAGTCACGAAGAGATTGTGGGAGAGAGTTCCAAAGCAGTAGGACTGAATGACCCTCTGCCTACTAACAAGAGTCTTGTGGATGTAACTGCAAAAAGTCCTAAAGCCTCGCTGTCCACACTACAGTCCATGTTAATCATGAGTAGTTAGGTGCTACTCACAGTTTCCCCACCTAAAAATGACAACCACACAGAGACAGACTTGAGGAGGCCAGGCTGAATGTGCTAGCCCCGTCAACGTATACCTCGGTCTACTACTGTAATCCTTTTTTACATGCTGAGACGTTTAAATCTACTATGATAAACTTCAAGGGAAGAGGACTTTGAGTGTAGGTAGTACATTTCATTATGTAGTTTTGGTAATGCAAACCAACTTCACTAACTTTAATCAACATCATGGGCCAATGCTTTGTCTAAAATGACTGAGCTGCAAAAGCACTCTCGTAAGTTTGAAAAGTCTTTACTGGGTTTATCGTTGACCTATACTGCGTTTTCACATCGGTGACTGCTGCAAGCAGTAAATGTGGAAAAGGCTGATTTCGAGTGTTGCAGGGTGAGTCAAGATGAAGAGGATCACAGCTACAAGGAACTGTAGCTCGTAGGTGGTAAAAGATGATGTTTGCGGAGGTGGGGGCGTGGTTGAGTGTCACAAGTGGGAGGAGAGCCAGTCCTTCTGAATCAGCTGATGGTGTTTACATGCATGTTGTTTTTGCCAGCCTATTGTCAGGTAATTCCTCAGTAGGCTAGCCGTGAGAAACCGGAGAGGAGACAGCGAAACACAGAGCGAGCTGATCCGATCGCAGAGAAACAGAAGAGACTAAAAAGTCACAACTGAAGATGTCCTTGTTTTGTCGTACAAGCAGAAAGGCTTAATCCTTTTAAATAATAATAATAAAAATTCTTCCTCTCCTTATTCAGTGTTCATACTCCTCCCAGCAGAACTAAGCACTTTCACTGCGGGTATTTATTTATTTATTTATTTTTACTGTGACTGTGAAATTGTGACAACCCTATAAGTCTACGTGTCTCCCAGATACTGCCTGGCTACCATCACTTCTAGGGCCAGAAGCACGCTGCTCTCATCACCTGCTGCCATACTGCTATATCTCCACATGACTATAATCAATCACACTGGGACATCAACCATTTCAAACTGCATTCAGTAAGCCAAAAGCACTGCCTGGACCTACAGGGCAAACCAGAAATAACTCACCCATCTGCATTTCGGCCCTCCAGCAGGGCAGCAGCCGCAGCAAGCCTCTTTCTCTTTTCCTCCATCCTCGCTCTCTTCTCCTGTGCCTGCCAAAGGAAGAGTGACCCAGGTTTACATCAGCACAATCAGAGAGGACCAGACCTAGTTTCTAGTCTCTAAACACTGAGCTTGTGTTTTAAACATTTCAAATGTGTTTTCAACCATTAGTCTTTTTTTTTTTTTTTTTTTTTTACTTAAAACCAAGTTTCATCTAATCTTAACATTTTGAATCTTAGAATATTCCCTTCAAATCCAATATAATCCTAATAAAGCGTGTTATGGATACACTCCCTGATGCCTAGGACTGTTTATAAAATGTCTGACAAATAAAGGGGCCATAGACTAGAACAGAGATGCCATGAACCTCAAACACTGTTGTTCCACCTTTAAAGACAAAACCCACATTTGAAAAAAAGGGGAAGTAAAATAAGCCGCTTCCAAAATCCAAGACTGTCCTAGACAGTCCTGAGTTCACCCAACATGATGCCCCCCAAATGTACATATACCAGCTCCTCTTTCAGGCCAGCAGAAATGACGACAATGAATCAACAGTAATGGTGGACTGGTGGAAAAGTGGTGTTGGGGGTCCAAGTGTGGTTGCTGGTGATTGCACACTAAGGAACTTGGAGATTTTATACTCCTCACAAAACCATTAATGTGCTGTAGAGAGCGGTTGCTGGGCTCCTCCTTAAGCTCGCAATCATCTCTTACCTTTTATCAACATTAGGAGATTGTCGTCTAAGCATGAGTCTGTAAATCACTCCTGCAAATCTCCTTCCTCCCACGCATAACTGTTGCTGATGAGTCCCACAACTACAGTTTCAGCAGCAAAACTGATTATATGATTAGAGCTATGCTCTGTAGTACAGCCCTTGGGAGCCCCGATGTTCAGTGTGGTGGTGCTGGAGGTGATTTTGACAGGCCCGGCAGACTGTGGTGGTGTTGTCAGGAAAGCCCCGCATTCAGTTGCAGAACGAAGTGCTCAGTAAGCTGCTGTATGATGATTGTGTTACACCAGCTAAAGGCTATATATTATGTGAACTAAATGGATCCAGCATGGAATGAAGTGTGCTCTACATGAGTGGGGGTGGGGTAGTCAATGAGGCTCAGGGATGATTGCTCAGAACTACTGGAGGTGGTTGGCACCATCCCTGGACATCAGGCCAGGTGTGTTGTAAGGGCCACCAGCCTTCAACTTGGGTACGGTTGTCCTAAAGTCTATTGTGGAGAGAAGTAGCACTTGTTCGGTGGGCTAAGGGGTGGTCTTTTTTGGTGGTTACTTAAAAGTGGTTACTCTATAAGTCACAAAGCGCTGAAAGAATTTAGGCAGCACTTACTTCAGGACTGCAAGATTAACGTCCACAGTAATGTTTAAAAATGCATTAGGCTGTGCAGTCTGTTGGTTACTAATAGCTCGATGGTGTTCTTTCAGCACTCTTAAGCCCAAGGGATAGATTTACTAATCTGCCTACACTTACTGACTAAAGGGTGGCAAGACTAACAGGCTATGTACAAAGAGCGTGCAGGCAAATGGACACAGATACAAATGTGTAATTAACCCATGATCAATGTGATTATGACCACGTATTTGACTCCTGTGCTTTTCGTGTGAAAACTTGTTTCCACTATGCAAGAGGAACAAGCGTTTGTGAACCCTACTGTTTCATGGTCAAACCCAAACTCATTTTCACTTTCTTTTTAACTGAATGAATGAGCTGAATTTTAGTTCTGATTTTGTAAAATCTTTTGTTTTATTTTACTCAGGTTTTCAATTTTAAGCACAAACCCCTAGCTACATGCAGCGCATCAAACAATATCTGTGGCATATTTGCACAAACAAACCATAGCACAAAGAGGGCATACATAAAGCATGCAATAGCTTCAGCAAACCCTGGATTGCAGAGGGGACATTTCCCAAACGTGCCAAAAAAAGATCAAATGTTGTTCTTTAATAGTGTGGTAAAATATTAGAAAAATCATTTTCTAAAACTATTGTGTTGATTTTTATCTCTTTTGTCAGATTAGGAGTAATGTAGAATGCATAGCAGCTGCTTACAAGTACTTTCTCCTTAAAAATAACGTATTTGAAAAACGTGTTATCTAAGCTCACCTTTTGCTCCCGAAGCTTATCCTTTTCCATCTTCTTTTCGGCCTCGGCTGGGTCTGTGCTCACTTCCATGCTCTGTGGCTCTGAGCTGCTCTCTTCAGGCCTGTCTGTGGATACCTGAGAGGAGCTAGACTGCTCGTCCGATCTGCCGTTGCTCTGAGAGTCCATGTCTTTCTCATCTAAGTTTAGTGTTCCTGACAGCAGGGCATTTACCTTACACAAGGGAAACTCGTGTAGTGTGCTGTGAAAGTGTTTAGGGAAGCCAAAGCTCTCCATGCCAGCCCTGACTGGACCTCCACCTGGATACATCTGGACCACTGAGCCATAGCCTACAAGAGAGAATAAGAATGAGAGCAGTGGGGAAATTAAAAATCACCTAATCGGTATACAGATACTTAACTATCCATACTATGTATGTATATTGATTTTAAACCCCAATAGAAACAACACATAACATTCACATACCTCCCATTCTCTCCATAACAGAACCGAGAACGAGACCAGCACAGGTCTCAAACACAATGATCTTACTGCCTGCATGGATGTTCCCCATGGTCAGTATCTGACCCAAGGTGTCGTATCGTAAATGACTGCAACAGAATTAATATTTAAAAAATAAATGACCAAAAAAATGTTAATTTCAGGAAATATCTCTGTAGTATCATTATAACTGCACTGCACATCGTAGCTTTGTAATCTCAAGTCAGTAAGTCAGTAAGGTTTAAGCTTTAGTTTAATGACAATGACAATGCTGCTATAATATCAATAACAAAAATGAAGAAGAATCTATACAGTTGATGACATACCATATTTTTCCAGGTTCTCTGCCATGATACATCATGGCTAGAATACGGGAGGTAGGCTTCAGTACTGTTATATTGCTCTCATACCTGTAGATATATTACGTGCTTTTAAAAAATACAAATAAGAAAACACTATGACCTGTTTCTCTAAGCACGCCATTATTTCTACTTACTTCTTCTTTTTCTTCTTGATGTATTTCTCCTGAGCAAATTCAGTTTTAGCCTTGAACGTTGTACTGTTGTCTATAAGCTGCTGTATAATTTCCTAAAGAAGATAATTGTAATGAATACAATACACATTCAATACAATGCAAAACAATGTTGGACCAAAACAGTATGTATCATTATGACCTCTGTTTAAGTAAAATATATACCTGGCCTTTTAACCCTTGCTCTTTCAATGATTCAATGTCATCTCGGGTCAGTTTCTGTGATTTACCATCATCCACAATGTGCCTGTTGTCCAAGCCTGCACCTTTGGTGTCTGTTTAGAAAGAGAGAAAGACAGAAAATAAATTTTATACGGCCCATGATAATGCCACAAATTGCTGCTTGTGCAAAATGTCTCTAGGCTACAGCCAATCTGTTCCCTTCCTGCACCTGTGGGGTCTTCTGGATTAATTGGGTTTCGCAGAGTCAGCTTTCCACCACTGTCCACTTCAAAAGTAGAGCCATACAGTACCCCAATGGCGTTGTCCATGAATATCCACTGCTTCTCAAAAATCACTTTCCTGAGAACGAAAAAACACTCCAAAGTTAAATTGTAAGTTTTACTTATTTTAGTGCATATTTACTCATATATTACAAACGCTCAATTTCACTATAATACAGACCGTCCAGGTAGATCTAGTCCCAATTTCATATGGTTAAAGTTAAGAAGCTTCATTTTTTCATCATCAGCACTGACAGAGGTGTATGTTACATGGATGTCAGTAAACTGGCCCTGGGCCCTGAGGTGCAGCCATGGGGCTGCCAGTGCCACCCTTTGCTAAGGCATGGCAACCCTTATGGAAAGTCAGATAAGAATAGTCAGCCATCATCAATAAAGCATCATGCATGCTTTATGGCAAACATTTGCCATAAGACGGTCAAAAATTAGTTATGAGATATAATTTTTAATTTACCATGCTTACTAATTTCTTTTCACAGATAAATACACTCAAGTGCTGTGGGCGACCTATACACGGTCAAACCTAAACCGAATGTACATGAATTACTTATAGGGCCCATCCATATGAAATAAAATTCTAAAAGTTGGACACTGAAAAAGTGATGCGCTTAATAAATACATCACTTCCTCATGAATGACTAAAACATGTTACATCAATAGTTATGTCTGTCTACTATTTTTTTAGCAACTGTACTGATTTAAAACATTATTTATGTGTAATGATGAAAACATTTAGTTAACTACAGAGTAAAAACAACAACGTACTCTTAGCACTGTGCCAACCCAACATGTGGTGGTCAGACACAGCAGTGCTACTGGAGTTTTAAACACCTCAGTGTCACTGCTCGACTGAGAATAATCCACCAACCAAAACTGACAGCAATGTGTGGTCAGTGCTCTGTGATCAAGGTCTAAAGGATGACCAACAAAAACTGTGCAGGAGAAGATGAGCTATCATCTCTGACTGTACATCTACAAGGTGGACCTGCAAGGTAGGAGTGTCTAATAGAGTGGACAGAGAGCGTACAAAATGTTTAACACTCCAGCAGCACTGCTGTGTCTGATTCACTCACACCAGCACAACACACACTAACACGCCACCACCATGTCAGTCAATGGTCGCCCCCGACTGTCCCAGAACTGCCATATCAGTGCAGACCTAGTTTTTAGAAGTTTTAGTTTTAAGTAAATGCAGAACTGGTCCGTGTTTAGGACCGTTTATTCTAGTCTTCCATTGACCAAGGGTCTCTGTAGTAATGCTAACTCGGGTGGTGTCCTAGGACTCATAATTCTTCTGTAAAGTAGGGTAGATTATGCCCTTTGGTTTGTTCAGATGGGGCCACAGAGTTGACAGCTCCTTTCAATTAACAGGATGTGCAGTCTTGATGAAGAGCACAAATCCATTACATAAGTCGCACCGTCTTCGATTATATATCGTCATAAAGGCACAGTTCATTAAAATTTTCTCACATTTAAAACTAAGCGCATAGTCAGTAATGTATGCTAATGTTACAACACTATTATCTATTAGCAGATGACACTACAAAGGAGGTAGGTCAGGTTAAGAGGTGTTACTGACTGTCAGAGTAATTTAGCTAGCTAGCTAGCTGGCTAGCTAGCAACAAGGCTAAGTAGTAAAGATTTTTTAATCTAATAAACCACAGACAGTTAGACACCAAACTAGCTCTTCCAGGTCATAAACGTGACTAAACTACAAGACAGCTTAACTTACTTTCTCCTTTCGACCTGCACGGATTTGTAAACATCTCCCCTCTTCAGAACTACATAATCCCCTTCACTTATCCTGCACTCCTCATCGCTGTCCACCGAGGTCTCCGCCATTTCTACAGCTCACAGACTGGATCAAATATTGGTGGCCGGATGTTTCAGCTTTAATAGCTCTTAATGAACAATACCAATACTAAAGAGACGCAGCAATACACGCCATAAACCGGGTCTCCGTATTTCCCCACGTGTACGCTCGCGTTTTCCAAACCGTAGGGCGACTAATCGCTCAAAACCGCCCCGCAGCTAGGCAGAGTAGCTGCTCACAGATCACTGCTAATCGATAACGGCTGTGCAGCGCTCAGAGCATTTTGATAAAATAAAAGTCTTGGTGGATTTGCACTTGGGCATTCAAATTGAATACATTTAATTAAAAGTGAAAAAAAAGTGAAAAAAATCTACTAATATAATCTATTTGCATTTAGAAATGCAGATATTTGTTTTTCTTTTTCTTGTCAACAATAATTGTTGCACTTTTATTGTTTTGTTTTAAACATCACAAACAGCTTCATATGAAAGTCGGTCCCGCCACTTTAAACAAATAAAAGCAGCACATAATTAGTATTTTTTCGTTACTGTTGCTGTTAATGAGATGCCAATTCATTATTTTGAAATTCTACACCATTGTCTTTAAGATACTAAGCTCTTATTTTGAGATATTAATCATTCTGAGATTACTGAATGGGCTTCAAAGATTTCTATCAATGTAAAAAGAAGCCAGTAAAATATTATACCAATTTAACATCATTAATATAATACTAATTTATCCAGCTTCTAAGTATGCTTAAATCTTAATTGTTTTTTAAATTGTAGACTGGTGTTGTATTATCCAGACCACTGCAGTGGCATTGATGTGGTGGTGGATCAGAGCTTTTAAGATGCTGGACCAACTAGAAGATCCAGCCAACAGCTCTCTGTGGGCAGCGTTCTGAATATCAATAATACACTTCTGGATGAAACTGTCAAAATGACTGTACCTGAAATGTACTGATATTAACTAATTGAATTAATCACAATTAGTTCATTTGGGCATGTTTTAATAAGAAACTCAGAGCAAACAATTATTTTTTCAGTTCTTCAGCATATCAGGAACAGTTTATGTGGACTGGATTTCCTTGAAAAATGTGTAACAACAAAAAGTATGAAAATGCAAGAAAGAAAAAAATAATATTCAGGTTCAAAAATTCAAGCAAAGAGAACAATCTCATACAATGGAATATTCACCGCCATGCCATCCTTACAGCTCCCTTTACTAAATGTGGAGCAATTAGACACATCAGAATGAGTCAATCAAATGTCAGTGAAATTACATCAACTGTCTTACTGTGAGGCTTGTGAAGAAATCTATTCTGAGCTTGGTAGACAAGCCCTAAAAGTAAGCAAATATCTATCTAACCACAGCATTTCATCACAGATCTTCTATGTGAGAATTTTGGCTCATTCTTTCATCATAATTAGAGACACGTCCCTAACCAGAAAATGTAAACAAGCATAAAACTGACATAATGAAAAGGCTACATTTAAACATTTGGTCAGCTGAAATCTTTAGGAGAGCCTGGAACTGGCACATGGCCGCATTCTGATTCAGATGGTTTTCTGTGGTTTTCAGGGTCAGTCTTGTCCCCCCGTAAGTTTGCGGAACAGTTCTTCATCTAGTGTTTCATTTTGATCCTTGGAACGTGTTGACAGGAAAATGTAGCCTCCAATGTATTCATGAACAACCCTACAGTCACAGCTCTGGCAAGTGAAAGCTACTGACACACTCTGGTCAAATTCAATAGCCACCTGAAACAGAAACCATAAATTAGTCAACAGAAAATCATGGTTATTACAAAAGGTATCTGCTGAAACTGCTCATTAGAAAATACTGAAAATCTTGATTTCTGATAAAAGCAGGACATTTCTCTTTCAGAATGATCTTCACCTGTCTGATCTCCCAGTTTACATTCCACTGCTTCATGTTGGAGAATCTCCACGTTGTCACTGGCAGGCGTGTGGACATATCGATACGGATTAGTTTATTGTAGGAGATGCCCAGTATCTCATCCTTCTTGTTCCCTTTGAATCTGTGTGCACATACAAAGTGAGGTAGTGTAATACAGAGAGATGTTATAGCAAGATCAGATAAAGAGACACAAAGAACCACACATATATTCAACACCTATTTGCAGGTAAAATTTTTGATCCCAAGGATTCGGATCCGTTTTCAATAGTTTATCTTATAGAGATCTAACTTTGTAGTTTACCTGGTTGTAGGTTTAGATTATTAAAAGCTCTCAAAAGAAAACAAAATAAACCCACTATACTCTGACAGCATCCAATGATGTGCCTAGATCTAATAATTGTCTGTGGTTTTCTTTGAAGATGGTAAATGAGAGACCCTTGAAGGAAATAAAAGGGTGTTGGTGATATAGTTTTACATTTTTAAAATATTTTCATGCTGTATATTAATTCTTACACTCTTTATGTTCACAAATACAATAAAAATCATTTTGACGTACGAGTACTAAATAGAGACATAAGTCCTGGTGGTTTGTTTGTTGACTGCAATCACACTAAGCTGTTTGACAGAATGATTAAAAAGCCATGGTGTTCATGTTTTCACACCCGTACCTAACTATGTAGTACTTGATTCCAAACTCCGGTAGAGACTGCCATGCTTGGATGAAACGCATTTTAGCCTCCATAAGAGTAAGCTGGGAAATGTTGTGATGAGCCTCTAAGATCCGTGTGGACAGCTGTAATGCAAAACACATAAGAAACGAATGTCAATATTTCCAAATCATCAAAGCCAGGCAACAGCTGAAGACCAAGGTCATAAATCTTTCTACATTCCTGTGCATATTTGTAATCACAGTTTTATAAAGTTACACACTGTCTTTATATAATGGCTGATGGTATATCACTTCACTATAAAGTATTTTTACCTGCTTGTTTTTGTATTTTTTGGCATATCGCGGAGAGACAAAGCATTCTGCATTCATGTCCATAGACTCCACGTCAGGTGCAGCCTGACCAGGAGGGGGTGCTAAACTCTTCATCTGTAGGAAAGACATGATGTTCTTGACCTCTGTACTGTAGGAGCTGTAGGCCATTGTCTTGCCTTTCGAAGCCAAGACGCATGCAGCTTTCCACTTGGCATACTGTGTCTCCTTCAAAAAAGAAATACATAAACAAAGATGTGAAAGGAGGTTCACTGATACATTATGAAGATGCAGAACTTCTGAAATGTTTAAATGATGGCATGATGCTGTTAATTAAGAACAAGAAGTCTACACGTAAACCTTATATTAGATCCAAACCAGACCATACCACAATCAAACTCACATTATCACAGCGGAGATACACCTCGTTCATTCCATCCGCAACAGGCAGCAAGAGTTTGATGCCAAACTTCTTTTCTGTCACATTGACATCTGGAACAACTTCACAGCCTGCATGATCAATGCAGAATCAAACGACATGCATTAATATTTAACCATGGTGCAGGTTGTTTTGATGCATTCTAAATGCCGGTGATGTTCACCTCGCAGATGGAGCTGCTCAATGGGCTCTCCACTGGCTGACTCTTTGTTTTTGTAATAGGAAATACTGGTGTCTCTGAACACAAACCAGTAGTCTTTGAATGTTCGCAGTAGTCGCTTGGGCCTGGAAAAGAGTAAAAAGGGCTATGGGTGTGTCCTGGAGTCCTGAGAGACAGCACATACAGACTTCAAAAACCACACTGCCTTAAAATGGCATGCGACTTAATTTCAGGATAGTTCGGTTCTAAACAAAGTCGATGTTGATGTAAAATGCTCTGTTCTATAGAAATGGTACACCATTGTGATAGGAACCAGGTATGTGTGGTATCTCTAAAAGCTACTACACAGAGTAGGAACTTATGCATCCTGAAAGAAATCTTATTTTGTGTAGTTTAACCACTATCAAGTGCATTTTCCCATCATCAACATTGCATATAACAACTCCGAAGGCCCGTATAGGTTTACTATTAATTTTGGATTGTAAATAAAATGACCAAATTTACATTGTAGAACCCTGGTTTGCCAAAACCCTATCACCACCACTAACAACAAATATAGTCAGTAAGTTTCTAAATTATTTACGATTTTACATTAAACCATATCAGGGGAATCCCCGTTTAAAAAACACATTAACAGCCAAGGGTAAAGCTGTTCTAGTAACTTACCTATACAGTTTGAGATTGTCCTCCAGCTTTGGAATGTCTGTGATATCTTCCTGAAGGGACAAGAAAGAATATATACATATATGATCATGCATGGAATAGCTGCAAACAACATGATATTTAAAGATAGATACACCATAAAGCCCAATAATCGCCACTGGACACTGAGGGAAATCTTTGCACTTGCATACCAGAATCCTGTCTGTGCTCCTTCCTTCCAGTGTTGTCTCTAAGTTTGAGAGAGCTGCATCCACTTCGTCAATTTCAGGTTCGTCTAAAAGGTCCACGGGTTTGGTGGACATTGTCAGTTTGCATATATGATACTAAAAGAAGGGCAGATATTGCAAAGGTTGGCTCAAATGTCATTAAAAGTTCATGCATTATATGGGCATGGTGTCATAATCATGAGAAAAATGAAAAAAAAATAAAAACCATAGGATGTCAGATTTTATCTACAGTATATTACTGCTCCCCTCCTGAGCCAGTCTTTGGAATTCTGCTCTATCAGGAAAGTAAAAATCTCTCCTGCTGGTTATTCTCTTTGTTGTGACACGCTTTATCACATTCCACAGTCTAAAGCAGTCTTCTCAGGCCTATGAAAAGTCTGAGCCTGCAGGAGCACAAAACGCTGCATGTCTGCGTGTCTTATCTCACCATTTACAGGGAGATAAAGAAAAGCCAATACAATACAGCACTACCACACATGAGCACACACAATGTCTGGGACAAGAAAATTGTACCCATGAGATAAATATCAGCCTTAGTGTTATGAATGAAACGTGCACCCTTTCATGATGATATATGTCAGACCTGTCATCTGGATGTCTGTAAGAGTGGCAGTATTGTACCTGCAGGGAGGCAAACATCAGCATCTCTTCCTCAGTGCACTCGATCTCCTCTAACAGAATGGCCCAGCGCGCCTGTTCATACAGCTGCGTAATCCTTACTGCATCATACTGGAGAAGAGATGGTGTATAGTATGTTAGTTCACTCTCAAGCAAAAGCCAATTAGTAAAAAATACTTTCTTTAAAAATAAACACATCAGTGTTTTTCAGCCTGACCTGTTATATTTGTGGATGGGCAGTTACCATGAAGAATAAATTTGATGATAATTTTTATAATCAATAAAATAACAAAAAAATCAGATAACCTGTTGTCCCAACATAGACTTTAGATAGAAGCCACTGGGTAGTTGTTACATTATGTCCTGTAATGAACAGTGTTTTCCAACACTGGGGAAAATGCTGGAATGTTCCTTTAGGCTGATTTTGGAATGTCTACTGACCTGAGTTATCTCTATAATAGTATAATTATAACAGTACACAAAATGTTACTGACATCTTACCTTTGGATTGAGATCAAAGAAACAATGGTACTTGAATCGCAGCAAGAGTCTGTCATTCTCTTGCACACCCTGCTCCATTAGAGAGCTTGAGGAGTCCAGCCACCTGTCAGATACATTGATTTTGAAAATCTAAGTACATCTTCGGAGGTATGTTTGTCATACAGTAACAGTAATTCATTTATTAATCAATTTTATTTATGAATAGTAATACAAATATAATTTATTTTGCTTTTGCTGAAGTCTTTCTCCGAAGCATTCAGCTCCTTTGTGAGGCTCACCCTGCGTTGATAGCAGCTTTATCTTCCATGCTGAGAGACTGGTACATCTTGGCCAGCTCCTCTGCTGGGATGTTGGGCTGGCTGGCAGTTAGAGGGTTCTCCCCAAACCACAGGCTGGTGGCTGAGGCTGGGGTTCCATTCTCAGGGTCATAGGTCGCAGTCATGGTTTTACTGTAGAGACTATTTCCAACTACAGAAAGTCAAAAAGAAGAACTGTCATTTGAAGAGACCATGTCCCTCAATTCCTTAACACCAACATAACATAGCAAACCTGCCACCAGCTTTTCTTTTATACATGCATTACACTGCCAGTTTTAACACATGGCATATCACAGCTACCCTTTTGGCAAATTAGTATGTAAGGACTATAACATTTACTCTACCCCAGAGGAGGTAATTAGGCTGGTGCCTGGCTGAAAACGTGCCTTAACATTCCAGTTTATGACAGAATTTAACATTATACAAAAATGCAACATTAAAACAAAAGTGTCCCAATCTAATGCTCCAGCAACAGGCTAACAGACTATGCTCATAGAATGATGTAATATGATACAATATAATACACTGCAATACAATATACTGTGCTTTCAAAGCCCTATTAACTAGGCATATGAGAGTGCATGATTCAAGAAAGACCTATTTACAGTTTACTAGAGTGTACTGGGAGAAGGAGTGGCAACAACACAAACTGGTAATTATCTAAAACCCATCTAATCTGTTTAACCTGGTAGCACAGACATATAGAGCATACAGAGATTCCTAAAACAACCATAAGGTTTTGGGAACTGTTCTGAACCTGAGTATGCAAGCAATGGATTTCATTCACTGAGGACAAGACTGAAGCCACAAAGCTCCCAAAAAAAGCAAGCAGAAACTGAAAATGGTCTCAATACAAGCATATTAGAGCATCACTACAAAGCCGGTAAGATAATCCAATGTACTGGAATAGAAAGGCACAATGAAGGAAGGAAATCAGTCACAGTCCAATTACTAACGAGGTACACTCCACAAATCAAATCTGACCAAATGGATTATTTGAATCTTTTGCATTACCTGTACCAGAGATAATGTCCATGTCAATTATGTCATCGCCAGTTTGCCCTTTGCCCTTGTCTTTCTTCTTTTTTTTCTTTGGATCATCCGGTGGTTTCAGGAGGGACAACTCTTCAGATCTTCTTATATCTAGGAGTTATCATATGAATTAAACACCATATAAACTTCATTCATTACTTTAAATCACAATTCACTATTCAGTGGATTTAGTTTAGTTTCTAATAGCTTACACAGTCATTTCAAGTTGGGCTTATTAATTAGCTGGATAGTTGAATCAGGTGTGTTAACGCAAGGCAAGAAGGATGCAAGACAGGGTCCGTCAGAACAACAATACTCCTATAATAGCCTGTTTTAAAAGTACTTTTGAATCGCTGTTAGCTTTTTGATTGGGATAACAAGTTTCTACTAGTTTCTGCTACTAATTATGAATTGTTAGCAGTTAATTAATTGACTAATTCATATTTGAGTGTTGTCTATGTAACTGTTAAACCATAAATTGGAAATGTTAAAGTCAAATTTGGCCAGATTGGCTGATTAGTCATTTAACGTCTTAGCTGTCAATACTCAAGATCAAATAAAGCTGCCCTTTACACATGGTATAGCACAGTGAGAAGTAAGATCATTTTGTTTTTATAAGACCCCAGATGACCCTATTTGTTGTGTCGGAAACATTTGACTGTAAAAGTTGTAGCTACTGTGGAAAATAATTGTGCATAACTTAAATAATTATTGGTGAGCTTGAAATTCCTTAAATAACTTAAATAACCATACTGTAATAACTGTGGCAGGCATAGACCCTATGAACATTACTAATTCCGGAACCTCCTGCACTGGATAACACAAATCCACTTCCCAAAGCATACAGTGCATATATGGAAACTAACACACGAAAAAATGATACAATTCACCGTTTCTAATAAACTAATTTACATATATCCACCTACTTAGCCTTCAGCAATTTAGTAATGCCCATTTCCACCTACGTTTAAATGAGTGCTTTAGCCTAAACAACATTTTAAATGGGACACAAATACAGAACAGCAACCCATAACAGAGATCATTTACATATATTATAACCAAAACAGCTTGTTCTGTGGGGCAAAATGAGGTTGGGAAAGTGGTCATAGAAAAGTGAATTATGACTGCTTTGTCATAAATGAACTCATTTTTTTAGTCCCAGGGGGAAAAATGAATACAATGAAAATGTCAGATATGGGCTTTTTAATGCGTCATGTTGCCTTAATATTTTCAGCTCTGTTGAGCAGAAATGCTGAGAGTAATTGTTTCCACACTTACTGAGTGCTTTGCAAACTTCTTCTACAGACTTGAAGACCACTGATGAGAAGCTGACAGTCAGTTTGATGGTCTTCATGTTGGGCAGTTGCAGACACAGTGGCTTATGCTGGGGAGTGAAGCGTAGGTCAGCGTCTGCCTGGACTCCGTATTTATCCAGCGTCCAGTGGTTTTTCAGCAGCCAGCAGTTCTTCTGTTCCCACCACAGGGCATGATCAGACCAGTTCTGAGGGGCCTCTGCCAAAGCAAAAAGCAGTTTAGTTTAATTTGTGTTTTCTTTACCTTGCACCAGTGGATCACACTGAACACACAGAGTTAAGGTTTGGTCTATCAAAGATGGTCACAGTACTGTACAATGAAGAGTAAAATGTGTCATGCAATCATTTCTATTTAAACTATTCCAACTGTTTGGATACTTGGATTCACAATTCAGACAAATCATCAACATCATAAACATAAAAATATTTGGTGCCAGCCAAAGCAGAAAATTAAAAGGTGTGGCATAGTGATGATTCTGATGAAGCAACTGAATCATATGGCACTAAACAACAGTTTACAGTGCAGAATGATGAGTTGTTCTTTAGTCACATCTCTCAACCTTCCCAAAGGAAGTGCCACCTCATTCTGGAAACAGTTTATTTAACACCTTATTTAACAGTTTCATCCAGTTAGAACTGTGTGGCACTGACTTCATAAGAATTAACATGATAACTGAATTTATGCTGGAAATGACATTAAACATAAGGCAATGTTTCCATGTTTCCATGTAAACACTTAGATGGACAATCGACATGGTTAGCTACTTTTAATTTCCACGATAGTTTCCACATTCCCACTAACTGTTTTTCACACCTCTGAGCTGTTCTTCTAGGTTGGCTCATAAGATGAACTTCAGACCTTGTGGCTGCAAATAACACTATGGCGGAAGAACAATGGCAGAGAGCCAGGGGCAATTGAAAGGAATGCAAGGCAAACACAGGCGCACCCAAGCGTTTAAATGAGAGGTTTAGTCTCCAGATATGGCTCTACCAAGGTGGTTCATGTAATAACTTCACAAGTGTGGACAGCAGTAAAGGGCACGGCTTCATCATCTTCTGTTTTGACTGGTAGTTGTACTCCTGGCATTCCGAAATGACTGAAACCTTCACTGAATCACTCTTTTCTTGTCTGTCTGACGTAATAGCTTTTGGACCGAGTATGAAGGAGGAGCCTTGATCTGTAGAGAACCCTCAAGCAAACAGAAGATAAAAGCACTCACCAATCTTTTCCACGAGTTTAAGCATGAGTCCTCCGATATGAAGGTCCCCCTTGACCCGAATATTTAACTTTAGTGCCTCTTCTCCTTCCCGCTGGTCCACTTGGACTGACAGCTCCCATGAATGCTCAGTAGAAGAGACCATGGCTTTACCTACATCAACAGATTACAAGAGCAATTCAGCAGTGTGGCAATGCGTTCCTTTCTCGGCCTCCCCACAGCTGAACCCTGTGCCAAATATCATTTTTCTCCCTTCATGCAGCTTTCACCCATGGGTGACCACAAAATGCTTAAGCTGTGTAAAGTTTCTCAGATTACAGTAAAGCAATACAGTAGCAGTAAGCAAAATGACGCTACATCTGGTAAGCTAATCAGCATGATCAGAGCACTCCTCCGTAGTTCCCATAATATCGAGCAACACATGATGTAGAGAACAAGCTGCCTTTGGGTGTGAGAATGACAAATATACAATGTATTTGCAATATATGTTATTTACTGATCCAATATGCTTATGTTTTATTTATTGGGTATAAGAATTACCCTGCATTAAACTGCTGTATTTTAGGCTTTGTACTGTTACATTGAGACCCATGACAAGAAGGATTTAAATTTGAATGATTTAAATGTGTATATTTTTTATTATAATATTTTTAAGCCCATTGCTAGGCTAACAGGTAGCTAACATGTTAAGAACATCAGGAACATCAAGAACAGTAAAAAGTACATTACTGTTTCTTTCTAGTGAGACCAAGCTCCCTACCAAAGGAGCCACTTTTACAAATTGTCAGATAGTGTGTTGGATAACATGCACATTAGGAGGAGTATTAATTGGGCTGCTTGTGTACTGCAGTATTATGTTTTGCGATTCTGTATCAATTTTCCAAAATTCAGAATAGATTTTTGACACGCTGCTAGACACCAGTAGCATCTTTAGCCACTGCACTCGTAACGTAAGCATTAGCAAACCTATGCATATGGTGGTATGTTTTTATACTCTGACAGTTTTCCTAAAACTAGATTTCAAATCTCAATATATTAACAATATTAACAGTACTGCCATATATAGCTTAATATAGTGAAATGTAATCCCTGTATCATGATTCATACCATAATTGCCAGGTTCTTGCCAATAAACAAGAGAACGAGATTCAATTCCACTAATGAATGATTATAACACTGCAATAAAGTATGTATAAGAGTACTTGCTTAAAAATCCTAACAGGATGTTCTCCTGCTAATGAAACTTGCTCTGGGTAAGACCTTCTGTAAACCATGTAAAGATAAATCCTTTTCAAATGTTTTTCTTTCTTACAAATAGACTCTGTTGTATATGCAAATGGACAGAGGGTTTTTCTGAACGTTGGTTTGTCTATTCCACAGCTTTACTTCAATCAAAGGATATAGTGAGATAAACAAAATGCAAATATTAATAAAACAAGGCTTTCTGTTGTGGGAATAATGTGCAGACAAATTAAGCATTGTGCCATATATCCTACTTATTATATTAGAAATCTTTAATTACTACAAAAGAATGAGTCATGTATTTTGAGAGTATCATATCATGGGGGCATTTAATGATTCACACCCCTAGTCTTATTACAGTTTTAGTATTGTATTGCAGTTTTAGTTTTTCTTTCTCTAACACACAACAACTACCACATTCTTGAACTATCAAGCCCTTCATGAGCTGAACCAGGCATGTTAGAACACGGAAAACGCTGAACTACTCAGCACAGGGCTGGGGTTGGGAAATGGTGGCTTAGGCTCTCATTAATTAGAAGATTTTACAATGAGGGAGATCACTAAGACAAAGAGAATTAGACTTTACTGTCTGAGAAGTGGCTATAGGAGAAGGGTGGTGGTCAAAAAAGAGGAGTACAACCCCATCCCTGAAATTCCTGACAAGCAGAGACATGACCGAGAGCAGAAACCCAAACACATGCACCAGATTATTGTCTCTTCTCGTGATTTGGTACAGATCTGCAAACTACAAGGCTGTAGAACGTGAGAGGTGGGCGGCCTGAGTACTTGAGTAAACACCGTTAAGTCTGTTCTTCTTCTATACCTTATCAAACCTCTCACTGGTGTGTGGTTCAAATTATGGCCCACAAGAACTTGGGGATGTTTGAGATGTATGAAAAGTCATGGGCAACTGGAACCTCGGGAGGATTAGCTTTAGCTTGCACATCACTAACCACAAGTACGCTCACCTATCTTGGCATCTTACATGCTTTGTAGCCCCAGAGCACAACTACAGTGTGAGATACTGCCTGCAGGGATGAATGAAGAGAAACCCCATTACTGGGACACATTCTCCCTCAGGAAACAGATATTACAACAATCTATTTTCACAAGCTGGCTAAAAGACTTAGGTCTGTTATTACTGAGAACAATCAGGCACCTTAAAAATGGGTTATTTTCATGAATGGAACGAAAGTATTTATGAAGCTGATGTAAAAGACCTTAAAGTTAATGCTTAAGTTAAACCTGTCCGGTTTTACCGAACAGAGTGACCGTCCCTGATGTAAAATGATGTGTTTTTGGATCTGACCACCTTTAGCTACCCCGAGCTCCTACTCTGGAGCCTACCGCGCAGGAGCAACTCCAAAGCACCGCAGAAAACGTACACAGACTGTAATGTCGAGGAGAAACAAACTAATCGAAAACAGATTCAGTGAAATACATGAAATAATTAAAATCGCACTCACCGGAGGACGTTCAAAGTTCTCAGCCTCAAGCTCCGTTTTTTTCCTGCTCAGTGTAGATAGTGTGGTGAAAGGTATGCAGAGAAGAACCCGCCCAGTCAGGTAGGCCACGCTGAGGAAGTGACTAACAGCTGGGGATCCTACTGACTCACTCACACCTAGTCAAACAGACAGTTAGCTTTCACACACTGGCTAGCAGACGAGCTGAAGCCAGCTTCTTCTTTAATTTTTTTTCCCACCGTTCCACCTTAAATGGTTCAGCAGATACATTATGTCGTCTCTTTTTTCCCGTTCCACCTTAAATGGTTCAGCACATACACTCTGTCGTCTCTTTTTTCCCGTCCCACCTTATATGGTTCAGAAGCTACATCCTGGCGCCACGCTTTCCCGTTCCACCTTAAATGGCACAGCAGCTACATTTTGGCGCCTTATTTTTTCTGTTCCGCCTTAAATTATACAGCAGTTATATTCGCTATTATAAATATAATTAGTGTTGGTAGGTTAGCGGTGGAAATATGAACACAGTGTTTTGATGTGTCTATAGTTCCCCCTCACCACCAGTTAACACAGCTATGTTGGATTGGTGATTTTAGAAGTTGAGGCAAAAAGTCTAAAATCTAATAGATTTGTAATATTGACTGAACTCGATTTACAAGTGATTTATATATGACTATTTAGAAGTTGATGACTGCAACACATTTCAAGTTGTGCAGGGGCCATGTGTGTAGCATCCCCTCTTCCTTTAACAACAATAAGTAAATGTCTGGGAAGCCAGGGTGTCAGTTACTGGAGTTTTGGGACAGGGAATGGTGTCCCATTCTTGTCTGAAGTAGAATTCTAGATGCTCAACAGCCCTGGGTCTTCCTTGTCGGATTTTTCATTTTATGATGGCAAATGTTTTCTATTGGTGATAGGTCTGGACTGCAGGCAGGCCTGGAGCAGTTTTCCATTTGCTTTAACTTGCATTTGCGGATTGTGCAGTGAACTGTGTTCACATTATTCTGGATGTGTCTCTGAGCCCATGCAGTGATTTCCAGTACAGAATCATGCCTGTTTATAATGCAGTGCCACCTGAGGGCCTAAAGGTCAATAGTAACCAATACTGAACATCAGCCTTGCCTCTTGCGTGCGGGGACTTCTCCAGGTTCTCTGAATCTTTTGATGATATTATATACTGTCGGTAATGGGAAAAGTCTTTGCAATTTTACATTGAGGAACATTTTACACAGCGTCCCAGCTTTTGTGAAAATGAGGTTGCTGTTTTAAACAGCAGCTAAATTCTCCTTTAACCCTTCATTGCACATATCTGTGTTTGTGCTGATTTTTGACACAGTCTTTGCAATGATTAATTTGCAATGTGATTAATTTTCACTGTGAAACATAAAATACACACGCAAGTAAGAAAAAAAGACTTACTATTAAAATGCATCCGGATGACTTAAAATCACTTTAGTGAATAAACATTCTGAGTACACCGAACATGTGACAAAAACAAAAAGTGCAAAAATACACCCAGAAGCAATCAACTAACATGGGTGAAACTAGGTGAAACGCATGAGGCAACACTACATGCTAGACTGTCATCTTCAGTCCCTCTTTTGCCTTGGTGTAGGCAAACAATAAATCCATGTGTGGCGGCATCGTAATCATGCCTCACACTTCCAGAAGGCCTGGTGTTACTCTACCTCCACCCCTACTACAAAATCAGCTGGAACTGCATGAGCAAATTCTAGCTGCAGGGGATGGATTATCACAGGACACCATTGAGAACCTCTGCAACTTCATGCTGAGACATCTGGCATGTTATGTTAGCAACAGATGCCATTCTGAGAGACACAACTTCTGTATGTCTAGCTCAATAAATATTGCCCCCATCATATACAGTATACAGAAACTATCATCAGTATCACATCTCAGGGAAGTGTTATAAGCTTTTGCCTTCTATTTTTTTCTCTTGTGGTTCACTTGTGTACCAATAACTGTTATGCAATAACGTGTCATGCGTTGAGTTGTTCAGGTCCAAAAAGTAAAAATCCTCTGCAGATTTTTTTTTCTGGCTGCCTGGACACCTTCACTGCTGGCTCGAGCTAATTAGAGAAACCAGGCTGTTGAAACTAAATCCCAGGGAGGATATGTACTTTCTGGATCTAAAGTTCCCACCTCTGTGTATATGGCCATTTGAAATACAGGATGCATATGTTACTGAGCCTTTGAAGGTTATTTAGGTATATTCTTTGTTTTGTGCCTTATACAAAAAAGCAGTCTGGACTGAAACACTGATTGTGACATCAGACAGAAAGTGGATGTATGTAAATGTAAATTTATTTTTTTGTTCGTTTTTTTAAAACCAGGTTGTAAAACAGCTAGTTTCCATAAATGGACTGTGTGGGCTGCGGAGTGAATTATAGGTTTTGATACCTGCTTGAAACCTCTGAACTATGGCTAGTATGTCAGCAATGTAGTGACTGAAAGGGTCTAATTAGCTTGTGTGAGTTGTTGTATAAGTCTTGTGCTGTATAAGCATGCTAAAATGGCCAGACATAAGCATGTACATATTCTGTACTCAAAAATGAGTGTGTTGTAGCTAAAGTTGTCCACTAGAGGGTAGAATCATATAACTAAGCAAAGGCTAAGAATTCACCAGAAAATACACTCACACTTTGTTCCTGACTGACAGCACATGCAACCGAGAACTGTATGAGAAGACTATAGCTCAGTCATCTGTCAGTCTCACTTTATACACATCAGCACTTTTCTCAAAACATGATAATCACACATATATTACAACACTATTCGCCAATGAACATTTTACTGGATAATATATAAATGTCTCTTTATATGCTGTAAATTTCTTACTATTAATCACCATTTTCCCCATTTATTACTGTTAATACTATAAAGAAGTTGATTTTCTCTAGTCATTTGGAATACCTGTTTGTGTTATGCTTCGTGTAGGTGCTTGCTTCAGTACAGAATATATACACTGCAAAAAAATAAATAAAGAGAACACTTAAACAACACAATATAACTCCAAGTAAATCAAACTTCTGTGAAATCAAACTGTCCACTTAGGAAGCAACACCGATTGACAATCAATTTCACATGTTGTTGTGCAAATGGAATAGACAACAGGTGGAAATTATTAGCAATTGGCTAGTCCAGGTCTGGGAGGAGATCCCTCAGGAGACTATCCGCCACCTTATCAGGAGCATGCCCAGGAAGGTCGTACAGGCACGAGGAGGCCACACACAATACTGAGCCTCATTTTGACTTGTTTTAAGGACATTACATCAAAGTTGGATCAGCCTGTAGTGTGTTTTTCCACTTTAATTTTGTGTGTGACTCCAAATCCAGGCCTCCATTGGTTAATACTTTTGATTTCCATTGATGAGTTTTGTGTGATTTTGTTGTCAGCACATTCAACTTTGTACAAAACAAAGTATTCAATGAGAATATTTCATCCATTCAGATCTAGGATGTGTTATTTGAGTGTTCCCTTTATTTTTTTGAGCAGAGTAGGTATTGTGGTTAGTCCTAAACCAGAACGAAAGCAGCCAGTAAACATATGGTTTTAGACAAACTGTACCTTTCTAGTCCTGTTTTTCCTTTACCGTTTCATTCATATTCTGCAGCTGTTGTCTTTCTTCCCCATGGCACTAGGTGGGGCTCCAGTCAAAGGCTCTCACAGCTCAAAGTCCCTTAAGAAATAATTTTATGCTTTGGTAAACGTAACATGGAATGTGGACTTGACCAAAATTTTAAGTGTCAAGGTCCTGTCAAAAGATCCTAAATATGCATCATTAAAGCTACTCCTGTGGGAGTAGTGTTCCCGTAAATTTATGCTAATTCAAGCCAGGTGCTTAGCTTATCCATGGCCATATTCACTTTCTCTGCTGGAGAGCAAATTCTGCATAGTCAACCCAAACAGGTACAAAACTGACACTTTTTTTTTTATTCCGAAAGCAGTGCCAGATACTGCAACCGTGAAATCTCACACAGAGCCTTGGGAAATGGAAAGCAGTACTGGATTAGTGAACTTTTTCCCTGAACTTAACCAATTATTATGTTTGTTATAGTTTAGTCAGCCAATCAGCAGTACCCTTGTGGAAAATAGAGGGTCTATTGTGTGGACTATTGGATCCTTCCATAGTCGGTGTAAAAACTCAGGTCGGGTCCGATTGCGATCTAAAACCTAAATCCCTGTTCCAAATCCTCACACGGAGGCCAGAGGGATCAGGCTAGGCTCACTGTGTGCCCTTTTCTTAAGTGGATAAGGCCATTAAGAAAAAAGAAAAGAAAACATTGTTGTTTACATCCTCCACATGACCTCGCTTGACCTCCCCTCGCTAGCATTCCTGCCATAGTTTTGACATTTAAGCACAAGTACACGAGGTGGACAGGGAAAACATCGCCTAATCATACCCAAAGGGCACGCGGGAGATAACAAAACAACCTCTTAACCTGAAAGTTCAGGGGCTGATGGATGCCAAGCCATCTGTATATTAGACCTTTGATTTCCTCCTCTGGCCTTTAAACAGACATTTTGTCCCAGGCAATCTAATACTTCTTCTGAAAGTTTCATTTTCTGCTCTTGATAAACACAGAAGTAAACGAAAGCCAAATTTAGAGGTTTCAGGGTGACAAAGGGCTCTCGCCACAACAGAAGCTTCTTATTTTGAAAGTTCTGTAGTGTAGACAGACCACTAAAACATCAAGTAATATGTTACTGGTAAAGACTGTAGTAGTTGGATTGAAAAGTGAGATATGATACTTGAAAGGTGTGGGGTCAATACAACCCTTCTTATTAATAAATTCATCTACACAGCCATACATGACCCTAAAGTCACCATGCCCAGTGCCATTTGTCACATAGAAGAGTACAACCCCCTTTGCACTGGGGTGTGGAGCGTGGAATCGTGTTCACTCGAGTGGCTGCAGCATTAGTTGAGTGGCGTTTATGATCCAGAACTATTTATCCAACATCGGTAACTGACCTTACTAATGTTCTTGTGCCTGCACACACTCGAATCCTCTAGCAATATTCCAATGTCAAGGGAAAAGCCTTCGCAAAGGTGTAGACACCATAACTGGATCAGAAAGGGGACAAATTTCTTTGTAATACCTTGGTTGTTGGTTGAGCAGGTGTCTACAAACTTTAGACATATAAGGCTGGTTTTCTGGACAGTGAGTAAGCCCTGTCTTGCACTCAAACCATGGTTTGAATCAGCACTCACAGCAGTCATCATAATTAACCTTAAAATGGTTTTGTTGGTCTCTGATTGGGGGTATAAAGGTGGTCTCAAGCATCTGAAGGCTCCAAATGGGCGATGTCAAGAAGACTAGAGTGCCTTTTGTGAGGAAGGAATTGAGACACAAGCGAGACTCTATATACAGAGAACTACTCTTTATAACTAAGGCTGCTTATAAGTAACATTTCCCACAAAATGGCAGCTTTGACTAGTTATTTTTCACACCAGTTTTTTAACAGTGTTGTAACACAAAGGTGATCATAATTGACCTTTCACGTCACCCAGTGGTACCAAGGTTAAAGGCTACTACAATCTTTCCCTGAGACAAGTATTGCACACTATCACATCTTTTTAAAAGGAGTTAAAAACCATTAGCTTGCGTTGCACTGTAACGGGAGAGGATCCTACCTGCACGATTCCTAATGCTAAAGAACTGTCGTTATTAAGAGTAAAAGCTTTCACAGAGGGAAAACATAGACACGTGGAAACATTCCCTATGTTTCCCACATCCACATAGGACAACAGGGAAAATCCACAGGTGTTTCTGTCCGTCCTTCCTCTGTAAGGAATAAACTCAACACTATGAGTTTGAAAGGTGTAGCTGTTAAGAAGCTGCTATTCAGAATTGGATCAAGTAAATTAGCAATCAAGTATAGAAGCTGCTGATTTAGAAGCTGCTCAGAACAACGGGCTTACTACCCAGACCTCAACATCATTGAATGCGTTTGGGATTACTTGGGTAATGACAAGCAGGAGCCGCAGCCAACTTCTAAGACTGAACTTCGAAGGGGTCAAAACATATCCCTGCACCTGCAAATGTTCTTTGAAAAACTCAGAGCAAAGAATAAAAGCTATAATAAAAACTAAGTGTGGTTACACTGATTACTATTCATTTACTTATTTGAAATGACATCGTTTGAAATTCTATTTAGTTGTGGTTTTAGTGTAATTTTCCAACAGAAATGTTTTCTGCTTTTTTTCCTGATGCTGAAAAAAAGGAATAACTTGTACTTAACGGCTGTTTTGACTAGAACATAAATGGAAGGTTTGAACTTAGCAATATTAAGCATGTGGTCTGTGTTTATAGGCAGATATGAAGTATCACAGTTCATAGAGTGGGCAGGGTGAAGCAGTGTAAATGAACTATGATTCCTTTTAACATATTATAATGCATTTTCCGTTTATGTTTTACACCCTCGCTGTTTTATACTCTGAAATATAGTCTGGATGCAGTCAACAACTCAGACATGTCAACATAGCTTAGGTAATAGCTGAACTCTCCTATGTGTGCTGATCAGGCTTGGCTAAGTCAATATGGGTGAAAAAGCACCGCTCCAGTTACCGCAATGCTAAACTTGCAAACACTAGAAAACACTGATATTCCCTGACACAACCACATGTAGCAATTGGCGTGGTTTATCTGTCTGTGTGGCACATATGCACTCACTGACGTGCCGAAATGTGTGTGTATCATTGCAGGACATTGTTGTAATTCACAGCAGTATTGAGTTTCAGCCACGTGAGCCTCAGTCTCAAGGGTACTGAGTTCCTTCAAAAAAAAAAGATTTTATCTTTACAAAACATAGTTGTGTAAAGTTGTACTTCTCAGAAGAACTGAATCATATTGTGAATGTGCATGTGCGCGCGTGTGTTTGTAGAAATACTGTTATCATCACATCCATAATGTTTGTTTAGCTTGCCAGCTGTGAACTTTGCCTTCATAGAGGAGTGTACTTAAGAGCGTGGAAAGGCCATACGTGTGCCGGGCTTATTTGGGGAGCCGTCTGCCCGCTCGGACTCGTTTCTGCGTGGGATCACATTCATAAAAGTAAAAGAGCTGTTCACCGCTGCGCTACAGACCTCTGTTCATATAGCAAGTTTCCGAAAACTTCTGAAATGAAAGCCAATAGGGGGTAGTGTGCAATGATTCTACTCCATATGCCCTGTCCACTTAAATTAGCAGGGCCTTGCATCCAGCAGCATCTGTTTTCAATATGGAGCGAAGACGGAAGGGTGGGTGCTTGGCTTTGCAGCGGAAAATACAGCCTACTGTACTTTTAAATAGCCCACGGGAGACGCGGGACGGATGTGGTCCGTATCGTCTTATCCCTGGATTCCTTGTATCTGGACTGCCACTTCTTCCCCTTTGAAAGACATCAAATGTACAATTAGGAAGGAATGTGCGTAATGCTGTCTGTCCACTCGTGTGTGTGTACAGCACTGATGTCCTGGTGGCACGGTGCGAAGGCCGACCGTATAGCATGCTGCCCCCAGGCAACCAAACCAACGCTGGCTCACTTGTGGCACATACCACGGTTTGCGAATGTTTGCAAATGCTCGCTTTTTTCTGGCCTAAGAAGGTCACTATTTTTCCCGCATTAACAATTGCTCATCTGTATGCCTAAGTGCTGTGGAACAAAGTCAGAGAAATAACTCCTTGCAGATAAGAAGCACTGTAGCTCCCCCATAATTCAAAGCTTTGCCATAATTCACACTGCACTGCTTTAACTAAAGGGGCTGTCTGTTACTGAGGCCAATTGCATGTTTGTCCTCCAAATTGTTGGTGCGGCAGTGAGGCCGTGAAGAAAAAAAGAACGAAAGAAAGAAAGAAAGAACAGCCTAGCAGCATAACGATGACCTGCTAACAGATTGGAACATATCAGCCATTTTCTTAGTGGTCATATACGGCTGTTTGACCACACATAAGCATGAGAATAGACACGTGGAAAGACTTGCACACACGTATACACTTCAGCTGGAGCCTTTAAGTCCTTTTAAACATGTAATTTGCCCCAAGAAAAGAGGAAACAGGAAGAGTCTGTCGTCTTCCCCCCACAAGGTCCTAGGCCTTACCCTGAAATGCTGAAGGAGCTGAACACTTCAGAATGACCTCGGGTTTTAGTGCATTTGTATGGTAATCTATTAAAAGCAGATGTGTTTTTCATCCATATTATGGCCATTGTAATAGCACTGTAATTATCTTACTTCCTATGCAGCCACAATAATAGGAACTCTTGTATTCAGTTGTAAGTTTGTGCAGTTAACACGTAACATATCGCATCAGCGCTAACAAAAGCTCTTTACATGAAAAAATGATTTGTTATCTTATGCATCTCCTGGGAGCTCTGTGAACAGAAAGGCCACATTGAGGCACGATGGTCATAAATGCGGTGCTGAAACGGCACTGTGAGGTGGCGTGTGAAACCATCTGGAAGAGATCTGGCATTTTTCAGAATCCATTTTTGTTTAGCCAACGTCAAAGACACACATATAGCTAGCCGCCATACGCTCTCCTGGCTGAATGAATTCCATTTTTCCATTCACGCCGAGGAAGGAGATACTGCGCGAGGCAAAGCAGAATCTGATAAGGCCGATGACAAACCGGGGGGATTGTTGACAGGCCCCTGACGGTTTTTGGCACCGCTTCCCTGACCCCTTCAGCTTGCTGAAATGTGGATCACTTGAACAGACTCCTCTCAGCTCAGAGATACTGGAGAAATGTGCTAAAGATAATGTTTTAACAGCCAGTGCCATGCTTACCTTGTTCCAGGCTGTGATGCTTCTCAAAGGCGCTTTTACTGCAGATCAAATGGAGGCCTCAGTACAGAACAAGTGTTGAGAAGTTTTATGCAATACTGATCATGCATGTATTATGTTTTCCAATAAGAGCACCGATGCCCTGCATCTTTTGATGCCTAGTGTTAACCTAGTGTTAGAAATAGCAGCGTGGCTTGGAAACGGTATTTAATCTCAGCATTTGTCTTTTTTGAGGATTTCAGTAAGGTCCAGATGCACGCATACCTTACACTAGTCGCTGTCTGAATATCAAACCACAGTGCTGACTCCTCTAAATATATCATTTAGTGCTTTACTGCAGTTGCGTAAATCCGTTTCTTCCTGTTTCTCCAGCCATGGTTACGGCTAATCTGAATAAACTTGTTGCAGTTTTAAGTTCATGGTGCGGGAGGCTGGTTTCTCACACATGGAAAAGGAATTCAGCCTATTGAAAGATCCTTGGCTCCCATTGTTTTGAGTTGAAATATTTAGGTATATATTCAAGTGTGCTCCACATGCTCCGAGCAGCCCTATAGCAAGACTCCCCACATGCTTCTGCTGGCTGGCATGCCAGAACCATTTGTGGTCATTTGCAAAGAACCAAGGGCCTCCGGCACCTCCTCCTGTGTTTCAGGGCGTCTATTGAACATCTACCAGCCTTTGGTTATTCGGTTTAATTCGGCATCATTAACAAAGTTGTCAGTTCAAATCCCCCCTTTACATTACATCTAGCAGTCAAAGGTCAAGAGGATCTGTCGGCAGCAACACAGGGATTATCCCGTTGATGTTTCATTTCCAAGTCTGTTTTGCCCTGACTTAATGCAGCAAGGTCTTGGCAGGCCAGGCATCAAGGGGCAATTACTGTCGCATTAGCGATGATCAAGCCATGTTTCTCAAGTGCACAGAGAAGCTACTGTTTTCCGCTCATTCTTTTTAGCTCCTGTCCATCAAGAGGTATCGTTCCCTCGGCTTCAAACTCACCCCAAGACCAATTAAGACCAAAGGTGCAGGTGTCCTCTAGCTGAACCCATCCCAAGCGTCTTAGCACCTCCTGACGCCATTTCACATCTTCTCTGAATGTCCTTTTAAGAAGAAATATGGCTACAGTATATTCTGATGATGGGATGTTGTCTTTGGCTTGTCGGAGGGAAATGACTTAATCTCCCATATCCACGCATGTTGAAAGATTCAGAGCAGTGCTTTGTTACTGACTGCTATTCAGTCACGTCAAGTAATCGTGTCACAGAAAGTTGCTTGAAAAACATTATTGTATTTACACAGTCTGAAAAAGCTGTATCCCAATGCACTCATGTTCATACCAAGTCCAGATGGAAAACAATAGAATAACTAGCTACCTTTTCAGTGAAAGAGCAGAATTCCTTAGATTCCTGCTTCAGCTCAAGCAGGTAATGGATCTTAAGAGGGCATATCTGCATTGTGGCTGCTCCTCTGGGATGTCCTGGATAGCTCTCGGCTTACAGGAACCTCCCCGAAAACGGCCTCAGGTGCAGGGATTACCACTCTTGTGTGAGCAAAACAAAGATGGGCTGAGTTCCTCCAAAGCGCTTGGTAGCCTCTTTGCACCTGAAACCCTATAGCGGGAGTTTACACTGTGGCCACACGAAGGAGATGATGTTCCTGTAAACAATAAAAGAAAATGCCTGCATCTTCTTTACATCTACGGTTATCATGCACAGGCTAACAGCCTTTCCAGTATGTGGTTAAAGAAGCAAAATGTAAGAGTTATAGCTATACAGCATTTTAAAATTGACTATAAATTATTAGCAGAATATGACGGTATGTCCAAGACATCCATGTATGGTGTTGCATTGTGTTTAGTAGATATCTACTGAAGTTAGCACAGTTTGCATGGTTAGCTAACCCTGGCCTATCCTGTCTGGTAATACCACTTTGTACCTCAAGAGGCGATAGTGAGTCACTGTAGCATCAAGTCAACTCAACTAAACTCAAGTCCAACATGAGAGAATGAAGAAGCAGCGCTGCCCGACAGCATGTTCTAACCTCTCTGCTTCCTCTCTGTTCGATCATTTAAGGGCATGTAGCCAATGAAGGGGAAGTAAACACAATGATGGCTAAAGCTCTATTCAAGCAACCATTATAACAACACTGCTGGTGTCAAGAATCCATATTTGGCAACAACCAAAAGAATTGATATTAACAGAAACAAAATAAGAGGTAACATTGGTGCTGCTTTACACTGCTGGAGACTCCTTTGTAAAGTAAAGGGAAGAAATTCTCAGAGTTTCTTCTATACTGGTAAGAGGTAAAGGGGGAGGAGGAAAGACTGTGCATTTTCAGGTGATATGTTGCCCCCTATAGTTTGGCGTATGAATTTGACAGGATGTGTGCTCTTACAGAATTGCCCCTGTAAGGACAAATTGAACGTTTATCTTACGATATATTTGATATCGATTTTGTTTGACATTTTCTAGGCCTGTCATGGTCATGAAAGTTTAGCTGATAATTAATTGCCATGTTGTTTGTTGTGTGCAACTATTTTAAGTGCAGGCCTAAAGCAAACTAAATTGGCTGATTAGTTATCTTGCTTCCTACCTGTCAGCTGACAACACAATTAACTCAAGCTCAGGAAAACAAATATAACTCCCTTCTACTGGTGTTACTGACAAACATTAGTCATTGTTGTCCTCTAAAGGTGTTCATAGTACAGGTCAGAAGTTAGAACCTAGTAAGTGTCTCAATAAAAGTGTTTTTTTATTTTTATGTATTTGGCTTAATGGATAAAAATGCTTACATTTTGTATGTTGTGACAAACATATGCCTGTGAATGTTAATAACTGTGGGAAGACAATATGCATCAGCTCAAATAATTGAAATTAGTCATTGTGGCAATAGTGGGTATTACACCTGTTCCTGTGTACAGGTTGCAGTTCTTCTTTGGATATGTGTTTAGTCATAACTGTTATATCAGCATGCCACAAATAAGTAAAGATAATGTGACATACAAACCATGCATGTTAGCTCCATTTTAGTGACTGAGTAATAAAGGTTTCAGTCATGTTTCAAATGAAAATGCAAATGTGCCAGACCTCATATCATCTCTCAGGACACTGCACAAACTGCTGTCTATTATGGATGATGATGGGCACCCACTGCACACCATCATCATGGACAAAAGAAGCAAGTTCAGTGGCAGGCTGCTGTCACAGAGCTGCTCCACGGACAGACTCAGGAGATCCTTTGTCCCGAGAGCCATCAGGCTCTTCAACTCTCCCAGCAGGGCCGGAAGAAGGAAGAGGACTGCTGAGGACTAAATTCTCTTGTTTATTCATAGGCTTATCTATCTATCTATCTATCTGTCTATCTATCTATCTATCTATCTATCTATCTATCTATCTATCTATCTATCTATCTATCTATCTATCTATCTATCTATCTATCTATCTATCTATCTATCTATCTCCCGCTGCCTAGTCTTCATCGGAAGTAGTCATTCTTATTTTCAAACAAGTGGACATACGGAAACGCCCAATCTTTTAGGGGACACCAATTGTCATGCTTTTTTCCCCTCTCATATCACCTAAACAGCTGTACCAAACAATTTGTTAGTGTACCACATTTAAACGTTTAACAAAAATTATCCACAGAAGGTGAAAACATAACAGTTTTGATTGTACAACAAAAACGTTTCATGAGCTATCTGCTTAAACTAGCATGCTAACCAGCTAGGCCTGGCCCATACAGTTTTGTAATACCACTTTTTACTTTAAGAGGCAACAGTAAGTTCATTATCATTACTCACACCTACCCTCGATAAGGGCTCATCTTTGGCAGCAAAATGCTTTTCATCTCTGGTGAAGCTCTTGGTAAAGAAAAAAAAAGAATGAAGTCTGATGCCAAACCTGCAAAAGTTTTTTTTTTCTAGACTGGTAAGTAGTGAGTGAATTTCCTTGTTCCTTATAATAGGAGTGAACACTACAACTTTCTGGTTATATGTTGCCCATGTCGTTTGGAGTGGGAATTTGACAGCTTGCTTCATTGCAAAAAAATGAGTCATGCAAATTGCTTCTTTAAGATGAAACACAAAATTAAAACATAAGGCTGCCAAATAAATAGCCAGCTTCAGCCTCCAGCCAAATTCTGACATATGTGTAATAGTTTTTGCTGGGGGTGTGCTGGCAAGAGTGGATCAGACACAGCAGTGCTGCTGGAGCCTAACTTTTATTTTTTTTATGTTATATAAATGTTTGGCCCCATACCACCTATTTTAAGATCTAGTGTTTTTACTTCTTCATAACAGAGGAAGCTGATGTCCGACTTTTTCTGGATTACTTACTACGATTTTGGTTGTGCCAATGCAACATAATTATTATGTTTTTGTGGAAACTGAAACTTATGATTGGCTCCTCTGAATTTGTTCACTTGGCATCGAATGAATGCCTTAAGCTACCTAGTGCTTCACGTCAAGTTTGTGGTCACTTTGGGTGTATAAGTTTACAGCAATGAGTCTTGAAGTCATTTCCCTTCACACATTTCTTTTTCTGGACTACTTACTATTGGTTTGGGTTTGCCAGTGTAATTCTGGTAATGTGCTTTGATGGCTTTTGTAAACTGAAACTTTGATTGGCTGTCCAGAGCTTGTTCAGTGGGCGTTGAATGAAAGATTGAAGCCAACCGTGGCCTCATCATTTCACGTCCGTGGTCACTTTGGATGTGTGAGTTTACAGCAGCGGGTCTTGAAACCATTTCCGTTCACACATGGCACCAAGGCTGCTTTTGGTAACAATTAAGCTTTTAAAGACGCCTGGACACCCTGAGAAGACAAATTAAAGCCCATCTCTCCTGTATACCAACCAGCCCACAATGTCTGGAGCTGGAGACCCTGACTCCAGCCTTTCATCTGGATCGTTCATCTCGGGGGAAATTGATTAAAGGCCCTCGAGATGACTTCCTCTTTCTCAGACCTATTATTTTCCAATAGCGAGCGCTCGGATTGAGAACTGTTTAACTGTTGTTTCCCCCGCTTATTCTTATTTGTGTTTTTTGTTAGAAGTAAATGAGGCTGCTTCCCTGTTTTTCTTGTTCGTCATCAGCCTCTAATACTGGAGCCGCCCGTGTAACGTTAGACCCTTCATAAGGCACAGTGCACCAGGCCTGTCACAACCCTGAGTGAAGCCAGTCACCCTCCAGACCCTCACACAAAGAAGCCAGGTCACAAAAGGTTCTCTGGACGTCTACTGTTGTATTTAAATGCTTTTGAAGTTGCAAACAAGAGGGCTCCCCGAGATAATGGTGACTTTGACCCTTTAGTGACATGAATCCCTGGTGACTGTAGTGCTCCTTCTTTTGCTGTCTGCTCATCACTCAGCAGTCATGCTATCCCTTCCGGAGATCAGGAGCAGGGTCAGCCGGGTTAAATGATCAATGCCATTTCTTCAGAGATGCTTTCTGAAATACTATCAGAAGACAAAAGAAAGATAGACATCTATACATGTCACCTGATTAGTTGGGCAAAATTGGGCCCCTGAATTGGACAAGGCCTGAAAAAAAGGAGGCCTTTTCATTTTAAGGCAGTGCTTCATTTTCTTGTCGCAGTTTGTCAAACGAGGGAAAATGGAGTATGTTCGGAATGGCAATATGTCATTTTTTTTCTTTTTTCTTTTTTCCTTTTTTTGAGTTGAAAGAAAAGTGGAGCTAGGAAAACAGCTGGCAGACACAAAGCGAGGAGCAAAAGAAATGAGAAGATAAGGAGAGATGAGGCACTTTGATTTTTGAAGAACACAGGGACAGTGTGCCTTTGAGTCTGCAGTCTGCAAACAGGATGTTTCATACAGTACCTTCAAATACAGCAGTTATCCAAAACACTCGAAACACCTGCTTTTATCTGTGCTCAGTATCAGCGCGGGAGCATATTTTCCATTCTTGTTCATTTGTGTATAGCAGCCTCAGCCCATTCATGTTCCACTGCATGAGGTGTCTGAAGAGTCGCTGAGGATGAAACACTGGCTTTGAGGCAAGAGAGAAGAGGGGGAAGTCCGCTTAGAAAGAAAACATTCTCAGATGATCGAGCAACACCAGCCTTTTCCCAAACGGCGGTTACAGTACATATGTACCTGCAGGTGGTCCCAGACACCCTATCCAAACAGCAGCGTTTGATGGAAACACAAGCTGTTTGGTGTGATGTATTGGCTGCTGGAACATCACTCGCTTTAATGATTAATCTGATGGAGACTGACTTTTATCTGAAGACACTCAGTACAAGTAATGACAGGAGCTGTTGTATTTCACACCTTACAGGCGTATGTTCTCCGGAATGTTGTTAGCTGTGATAAAGATTATTGATGCATCAGGCATATGAGAGAAGTATCAGCACATAGAGGTACCATAAGCTAAGCTCTTGGTTGGCACAAAGCAATTGATTATGGCAGTTACTTTATGGTTGTCATAAAGTAATTGATTATGACTGTTGTATTTCATACCTTACAGGCGTGTGTTCCCCGGAATGTAGTAAGCCGTGATAAAGCTTATAGATCGATCGTGCATAGAAGAAAGTATCACCATACATAGAAGTACCATAAGCTCAGCTCTTGGTTGATCAAGTAATTGATTGTGACAATTAAATTCAGTGTTCCCGGTTTTCCAGAGTAATGCATCATCTTTCGGAGAGTTACTGTTTTTGATGGATTAAATTTCCTTGAGAAATTACTTTTCACCCGCTGCCACTGTTTATCCACATCTCATCCTGAGTCATTGGTTGCTACGGTAGAACTTTTCAGTACCATTTCAGTGACCCCTCTTATTGGTCTTTGTGGTAGATGCTGCTTTGTGGTAGAAGTGACCAGCAGAATGAATCTATGCACAAAGCTTGACCTCACTGCCTCTGAGGTGGGAGATGGGACTTTCCTCTCCCAAGCGGGCTTTTCATCATCGATTCGAGCGTCAAAGCAAGAGCGAGCTTTAACGAGGAACCACAGCTTACTTTTTGACAGGGGTGAACAAAGCTGGCTTTTGTGCGCCTGTTCTGGGAGGCCAGTAGCTCTTGTCATGTACATATGAAATTAATTATAAGGAAATACTAAAACACTTGGGTGGAAATTGCTTTTCACCAGATGTTCCGCATATGAGGATCAATTTAGTATTCTTAGCGTAGCGAAATGACTCCACAAGTTCGAAGCTGGCCTCTTTGATGAAAGCCAATCTGTCACTCAAGGCACATAAAAAGAAGCTGAAGTTCTATGCTACTGTTTGTTCCACTTTACAGAGCCTTAGGTAATGTGATTACTTAACCAGGTTAGGAAAATAGAATGTTTCATTCTTAGGTAAAATTTGACATAGTGACAAGGAGCCCAGTGTTTCTCAGTGATCCATACGTAAACCGAGTGGGAGCCCCCTTTTCTGCTCCTCAGCGTAGAGGAGGCGAACGGCAAATTAATCAGGAACAAATCACTTTCTTCACCAAGATAACTCTCACAGTGTGTGTGTGTGTGTGTGTGTGGTTGGGGGCTCATGAGATAGAGAGATTTGCTTGTAAGTGAGAACGTACACTTGTTGGAAGATCCAAATGTTAATTTCCTGAGTTATGGGCACATTCTTTTAAAGCCATCAAATAAAATATGGTTTTAAAAAAGTAGCTGTGGTCTCTTCTGATGTACTGTTTCCTGTGCTTCCAGACCCCTTGTGCTCTTCTAATTTGGTGCTCTGTTTAAATATTGGAGTAATGCAGGGAACAGTGGTTTTCTTTGAGCCAGCCAAGTCATTCATCAATCTTTCACTTTTAGACCTTACACGTTGCAGCCTACAGACTGCTTCATTTGGAAAATCACTCAAAAACAATGGAACGCTAATGCAGAAGCTAATTTTAAAAATCCTACTTGCTGGTTCTTCAAAAACGTTTTAAATTTTCTTAAATCCCAGTTGACCTTAATTTTTTTTGTTTTAATTCTAGTCATGCTAATCTAGCACTTGTCTAGACACACTATAGGCAACAAATACAAAGCATGTCCTAAGCATAACTCTCCAGTGTCTGCGAAATGGAAGATGTTCACTCATCATCAAACAAAGGTTTGCATAAATACTAACACCCCAAATGAACCAGCTGATGAAACCGCCTGATGAGACATGCGAATGATTTGAGTTTCACACTTGACCGCGCATGTTACGTAAGCAAGGATGGGCCTTATCTCTGTACCTGACTGACCTAACAGCCACGTTAGCCATGTTAGCAGATGGCTACACCTACAAGGCTACAGGCACGCAGACCTTTATAATGACCCCCTTTAACACCATGTCAGCATAGCTAAAGACTGCAGTGATGACAATAGATCATCTTTAATGATGAGTCCCGCTTTTGGTCTTTGTGGAGATCACCAGTGAATCCGTGTGTGGAGGCCCCGTGGGCATTGCCAAGATGAGCGGTTTGTTGTCACGCGTCACATGTCCATAAGGCCTGGGGTCACTCCACCTCCACTCCTTCTGCAAAATCGGCATTAGAATATTCAAGCTACATGGGATAGATTATCACAGGACACCATTAAGAACCTCCAAAACTGTGCCAAGATGTAATGCAGATGCCAGGCGCCATACTGAGAGACACTACTGTAGCTTAATAACTACTGTCCATATCAGTCTAAATGCTTCAACATTTGTTCCTGGTAACCTTTATCTTCCTTCCTAATAGCATTGCAATCCTACACTTCCTTCTGTGTGCAACTATTCTTTTAAATAGTCAAGTGTGTTTAGCCAAAATTCCTCTTTTATTGCAATCCAGACAGACCTTGGGTCTTGTGTATGTCAGCAGTGTCATCTCCAGTCACAAGATTGATGTGAGTTCTCCTTCCTCTGCGTTCCCCCTATTGTATCTGGTCAGTCGGTTTAATTTACCATGCAAAAGCTAACACCCAAGTGAAAGCTAAGCTAGCAAACATGACTGAGATAGCAGGTTAGCTCATCTGTTTGTTCGTTCCTTTAGCTCACACCAGCATTCCTGGACACACATAAAGCAGTATAGCGAATAAGAACTAAATCCACTTATAAAAGCTGAATAATGTCTATGACATGGCCTGCACGTTTGGAGCCTGTTTTACGTATTTCTCCTGGCGAGCACTTTTGTGTTTCAGAGGCATTGCAGGGTGGGAATTTTGGCAATAGGCTCTGTCAATCATGGGTGCTCATCAGAATATTATGACCCCACCCAGACAGATCTCAGAGAGGTGTAAAACATTTACTAGATTTGGATATAATGCTCTGTTTCAGCATCATGTAAGACACTGTGTTCCCTAAACCTTTAAGCACAGAACTGAATGTGTTATCAGTCATCTTTATACCCTGAAGTCTGAATGAGCTTGAAGCACGCTTGAAGAATTTCACCAGTAGCAAGGTATTTCCCTATGAAAAATTCCTCACTACTGAAGACCAATGCAGGGGGGGTCTAGGAACCTGGATCAAAGAGGTGTGTTCTGAGGCATCTGGTGTTTGTTTACGACAGTCATAGTGGCACATCACGGTAATGGAGTGTGTGATGAGAGAGAGAGAGAGTGAATTACAGGCACGGTGTTTACCCATGCGAATGAATGGGCATCAGCCTCCATTTGATTCTCTGGTGTAATTTAGGGCTGCGTTTGATCCGGCTGATTATTCATTACACTCTGCGCTGCTGCACCAGTTTTCACGAAGATAAATAGAGGAAACAGGCAATTAAGTGGCATGAGTTAAAGAGGCTGCAGGGCCGGCGCGCACACATAGCCGTTTACTCAGCACTAAGTCTCCAGTGATACTCCATACGCGGCCCCTTTTATATGAGGCACAAAAGGTCTGAGCTGAGGGCCTAATACCAACTCTGTATGTACAACACCAAAGTGGAGTTTAAGAGATCATACTTCTAAAAAAGGATATATTTGAGACGGAAAGTCAGACCATCGCAGCTCCCAAAGTCAATTTCACGAAAACTGTACGGGCAAGGGTTAAGTCAATAGCAGATGAAAGATATACGCGTGGAGATAAGTGTTGATATGCGCACACAATTGCATCAAGCAAAAGACACAGTTCCACATGAGGATCCCATATCGTGCCACAAGAGGCGTGCACAGTTAAATGTTTACACAGCTGCTCTGGAGATTATTATTATTGTGAAACCACACACTTTTAATGTTGCTGTGTGGATGCCAAAACACGTCTACTCTTTACCTCCCTCCAGAGCTCGCACAACTGCCCTCCGTCTTGCATACAGCTAAGACTTGACTCACTTAGGCTTAGGATATTTAGGATATGTCCGAGACAGAGTTCTTTTATATGTGCATTAAACTAAAGAAAAGAAAAGAAATAAAAAATGTATTTTCAGGCAGATTTTTTTCAGGTAGTTGCCTCCCTCCCTTTCAGTTCAACTGCATTCTGCTCTGCTGGACTAACTCATGTAGGCCTAAGTAGTCTAAGCAAGGCTTTCGCAGGGTTTGGAACAAGCATTAAACCCTTTAAACGTAAATTCTCCAAGGTACCTTTAAGAAGTAATGCCAAAGTATGGAATGCGTTTTGACCGTAAATTGTGTACCTTCCCATAAAATAACACAACCTTTTCACATTAGACCACTTGAATTTGTTTGACATTCTCTTAAATGCCGTGTTTAGGTTTGGCGTATCTGTGTTATGTGCACTTCAGATCACATCTCAAGTGTAAACCTGCAGATCAGGAGAACTAACGCACCTTCAGAACAGCATCCTGCACCTTGTTGCTTTCAGCAAAGCGACGAAGGAAGGACTACTGCCAGCCTTTTATTTTAAGAAATGAAAAAGAATAACACTCTTTTAAATCCTTAAAGCACAAACCACCTGCCGTTTCTTATGATATGAAAACCCAAAGTCATTAAGGCCCCTTCCTTTGCATTGACACTTTGATGTATGCTGAACATTACGGCTCCTTCCGTCGGAACATGGGTGATCGGTGGCCATGTTTTCTGTAATTGACATTTAATTTGACATCGCATCCGTTAATCTAAATGAGTCTCGGAGGATGGAGCTTTAAGGTTTTCGCCTCTATGTATAGCAGAGACTCCTTGTTTCTCCGGGGGAGGCTATAAACAGCTGCTTGTGCTTAAGCGGTGAAATGTAAATCTTGACGCGGGATGTTTATGCAGCCCAAGCTTCTAATCATGCAAACGTATAATTCAGTGACATGTGGTGTCTTTACGAGGCCAGTTTGATTCAAAGGGCAGATCCCTGTATTTACCAGTCTCGCTCCAAACTAGAAGTACATTGCATCTCTCATCTTAATCTCTTGGAAACGCTGATTTTCTTGAGGTACCAAGCCTTTTTGCAGCAACAATCAGGGGAAACATTTAAGCGGCCCTATCCAGCTTGTTGTAGTGTAGCAGCTGAATTTACAGAGGAAGCCGCAGAATGTTTTTGCCTCTTTTAATCCTCTAATTTAAACTAAACCAATATGTGCTGTGTGAAGGTTACAGCGCTTTGGGGAGAAATATCTGGCAGCATTCTTGGCACGGTGGAGTGGATGTAACCCAGTCCTTGCTGCCCACTCTTAGAAGCTCCTGGGTGTAGTGAGTTTCTAAAGGATTGCGTATAAATTTTATGCAGAGTGTAAACATATTTCAGAAACCTATGTAAAGTGGAGAGTATGAATCATGACCCCCCTGTCAACTGGGTAGCAACCCTACCTCTTCTAATCAGTGCATTCTTGTCTCATCTAGTCTTGTTATTATGAAAGACTAGGCTATACGAGGGTGTCTCAGCAGTTGTAATGATAAGGGCATAAGAAGTGGGACGCGTAGAGCATATCCACAGTTATTTGGTCATGCTTAACAGCAATCCATTTCTTTACTCTTGGCAAGACTTTGAAAGGTATTATTTAGTGTCTGTTAGCCTTGTTTAATATTTGCACTGCATGCATGATAAGTGCCGCATTCCCTTATCAGACCTGAGAGCCAGGTCTGGGTGAGCTGTAGATTGAGCAGCATGAGCTTTCTTGACCAACAGTGGAATGTGCGTGTGCCACTCAGCCAAACAACTGTTAGCACGGTGTAAGAGGTCTCAGTCTGCAGAGTCATCTCCATGTCTTGTTCCCAGACAGCGGCGTGGAATGCAGGTGCTGACAGGAGCTCCACTCAGCCCATTGGGAAATACGGCAGAGGAGCACTGGCTCTGATACTTCCATAATGATACTCTCTCTTCATCAGCTACCTGCACCGTGCAATAAAATGGGCTTGATTCAGCCATGGAGAAAGATCACTGACAAAAGTCCGTGTTCTCCACTGACAGAGGCTTGGGCTTCAGACAGAAGGTTTAGAGCTGAAATCTCATATTACTTGTGTGCACATAGCTTAGCCCCACAGTTGTGTTGAAATAGCCATGATGACTGCACTCAAAGGAACCAAAGTCCCTTTGTGGTTGTGCCATGTTTTGGTAACATACTGGTAGCCAACCAAACTCTCGTTTTTTTCTCATGGAACCGAATCATAGCGACCAACAGAAGGCACTGCTGTGGACCATGCGATTGAAAGCACAAGCAGTTTGGAAGTGGAATGCCCCATATATTTCCTTGTTTCACGGAACAAGCTTGTTTTAGTACGGGAAAAAAAAACTGCGGCTTTCAGACATCTTAGCTGCACTGGATTTGTCACTCTTCTTTTCATACCATCAGCTGAAGCTCTACCTGAAACGCTGCCCTGAAGTAATTCTACCACTTAAACCAGCAAAGCCCACAGAACACAGTACCAGGAAGAAATTATTGGTAATTACATAGAGTTTTGCTAAGTGTGTATTTAGGCTGAATCATTAGTGTGCAAGTAAGCACAGCATTACCTTTGCTGGGGTATTTTCTATATAGGTGTACTGTTTTTAGATAAATCAGTCATTACATATAAAAGCAAGGTATGAAATACTGGGGTTCCTGGGGGGCCTGGGATTCTCTAATTTGCCGTGTGGACCCTCTAAATGACTTTAAAAAATTCTCATTTTCATGTCAAGCTGAAATATATGCTCAAATACAAGTTCAGAGGAAGGTCATTCTGTCTGTTTAGAGGTGAAACTGGTATAAACTGGAGGCAAGGGGGATGGGGGCACTGAAGCAAACAAATTCACCCAGTTGGTTATTCATAGCCAGGAACTGTAAGTGTGTCCAGAATACCTATGAAAACTTTCCCAGCACGATGGCGGAACGAGTGAATTTCTCAAACCCAAGAACAAAGAGGCGATGTGTAAAATCTTAGTTAGTGTGTGGAAGAGCACATTACCAAATTTGAAAAGAGCAGAAGAGCAGAAGAACACAATGTTTTGTAGGCATTAAAGCTAGCATAAGCATCTCTAGGTTAGGTGGGTTAATAGCCAACCAACTGAGACATAATATAAAAGATCTAGAGAGATTTTGAGATTTTTCATTTTATATACTTTAAGCTCATTTCTGTATGTGACACATGCTCAATACAATCTGCTTTTACTAATCTAGACCTGCTTCCATTTAAAATATGGGTGCCTAGACTAGATCCCAGAACTGTAATAATAAAAAATATATTTTTTTAAACTTTAAAATGTGTATATAAGTTTTGTCCCAGAAGTCGCTTAATGCTGTCCTTTATTGGGCTGTCTTTTAAAGTTCAAAGTAAAGGATGGCCAAAGGCTAGTGATCTCACAGCTATGGATCAAAGATCTTGTATTGCAAAGTCATGTGCACAAAAGCAGAAGCCTTTTCCTCCGTATGGATCAGTTCCCCCATTTTGCATTTTTTGGGCCACAGAAACAGAGTTACATCCAGGACAGAGTTGAAATTGAAAACTGCCTAGAGCTCTGCCACCATTACGGAATGTCAACAGAGTGGACTATGAGCTAATAATAGATGAACCAGATAACATTTCATCCAATCAGTAAATAATTACATCAAGTACAAATTCGGTAGATAACGTCTTTAAGTTTTTTTAATGGAGTATAAAAGCTGTATCAAAACACACGCACCCATAAACAGACTGAGACACACTCATGTGCAAACACATACCCCTCCACACACAAACACACACACTTACGCATACCAGTAGGCCCTGTGGACACATTCTCTTCTTAAGGACTCGGGCCACGCCAGCAGACAATAAAGAGAAGATAAACATTCTTTTCACTCTCCCTAATCCTCTTGTTTTCGGTAATTAAGGCTACTTAACACGTATTGTGGGGTGTTATCCCTAAATCTAAAACACCTTTGGCTACTGGAGGGTTTAGAGCACCAAGTTCATGACCTGATGTTTTCACAACAACCAACCAATGAGTGGAAAAAAAGCTTTACTGGAAAACAGATCATGCAAGAAAATAGAAACAACCAGCAATTTAACTCTTGGAAATGGTCCATGCAGCTGGGTATCAGTAAATGCCCTGATATGTACATATTATTTTGACTTCAGTTTTAACAGTGCAGTCTAGACCTGTTGGTCAGCCAGAGTACTTAGCCTGCTGATGTCCTCCACTAATTTCATTAATCCAGTTCAAAGGGATCAATTGATTAAACACGCTCCTTATGAGACGGTGTGGCAGCATCACCTCAGCAATGGAATGCGTCAGTGTATTTTAATTGCTAAGTGGATGATCCCCGGCTTATCCCTCATAAGACATTATTGTCTTAGAAGAAGACAAAGATATCTTTTGATCTCAATGGAGTTTCATCTGCTGCCATCTCTCCCTGCCCAATAGCTCAGCTGCTTTTGTCAAAACAAGCCTGCCATCATCACGTAATTGAAATGAATACCTGTAATCAATGAGGGGTTTTCATATGCTGATTCCTCCAACATAAATGCTGTTTACTAAGCACACGCTCATGTACGTTTTCAATATGAATGGCTTCAGACCAACTTTCTTCTTTGTTACTACACCATTGCACTGTGGGACGGCCTATGCTATAACATTTTTAAGCACGAGTCTATACTTCAGTACTGATGATAGTAGAGAAGAATCGTCAGTAGCAGAAGAACACAGCTGCGTAACAATTAATAATGCAACGTGTTACTAAACATTTTTTACATTTTGAGTCGTTGGTGGCGGTGGTGAAGGGGGTGGGGGTTAGTGTCTGGAGATAATCCTGCCCCCCTCTCCTCACTGGAGGCCCACTGACAACATAATCTGACTTGAAGTTAGTTACCTCAGTCTTCAAATTGCAGGGACAGGTGAATGAAGTATTAGAAGAGAGTGGTCAACCTACGAAAGACATGTCACTAACACCCTTAATCCCTGCTAAATCCCTTTGACCAAAAGGTATTATGTATTCCAGCAATGCACCAGTTCATTTTTACCCAGTTGGAATATTCTACCCTTGAATCTAAAGGAGAGTCATGCTGCAGTGATAACATATTTTACTATGTAAACTGCTCATCAAATGGAATAGATGAGCATATGAAATATATAAATAACTCTTTTAAGTGGCTTTGTTACTGCAGGCAACTAAAACACTCTCCTCACATTCTCTTGTCTGATTGTCTTAATCTTCAACTTTCGAATCTGGAGTCATGTTATGTCTCTCTGCACGCTGGTGGAGCTCCTTCGGCCCCAACAGACATTTTCCTAAGAATTCATAACCTAAAACATAGTGCTTCACTTTATCTTATCAGTATGGGATGCTTACTGTCCGAACTGGCCCACGGCTTACTAATGAAAAAGAACAGTTGCAATTGGTGGGTAGAGATAGCTTCAAACTACCCTCAAGTGAAACTGTTATTTTTGAAATAATGACTGAAGTAAAAGTATCTACTAAAAAACTCAAGTAGGAGTGAATAAGCACCAGTTCAGGTGATAGAATGCCTATGCTCTGCTGAAAAAAGCAGCAGCTTGGACAAGCATCCATTTCATGTTGGTCTAAGATGGTCTGTGCTGGTTTATGGTGGTCTGGTTGATCAACATAATATATACCTTCTGCCGGAACAAAACAATGTGTCTTCTTTTTTGTTGTTTTTCAGTTTTATACATCATTTGAAAAAGTCTGTCGTCCTTTTCGTTGTGTAAATTTCATGAAGAATAGGCCAAAAGAAATGGTTTGGAATTGCTTGGGGAAAATAATCTGGTTCCATTGAATTGCATTAAAAGTAAAGGATGTTTTTTTTTTTTCCATTTTCCTAAAGCAGGGTAGAACAGCAAAATACATCCACTGCCAGCATAAAAGGTTTGCTATTCTTACCTGTTTGCCTATTGGGTTTAAAATAAAATTCTCTGAAAAGTATAAGGTGTGAGCAAGAGTGAGAGAGCCCAGGAGCTGAAACAACAGAACACAATGAGACTTAAAAATGGAACTAGACTAGCAAATGAAGGACTGAGGAAATGAATACACACATATCCTTCACAAATATAATGGAGTCCAAATTAAAGCAGGATTAAAGCACAGGGTTCTATTTCAGGTCCTGTAGCCGAGCGGATGGACCAGCCCACCTCTGACAGTTACCAGCTTAATTTAGCGGTGTTAAATATATCTGAAGATGGGTAAAGACACCTCGGTCCGGTTCACTGAACCACTGGGAAAGACGGCTCTTATATAAAACCTAAAGTTGGATCCTTCAGTCCTCACACGCTCCAAAAGTCCAGCTCACACTGTAAGAGAGAGTTACGCTTGTGACATCACCAGGCAGCAACAACAACAAAAAAAGTAGAGTGGAGCGCGAGGAGCGAAGCCGCCTCCAATCAGCGCGGCTCAAGCTGAGCGCGCGGCGCACGCGGTGATGACGTTCCTCAGAGCTCAGTGGCTACAGCGCGCAGGAGCTTCAAACCAACTTTCAGCCTCCACTGCGCTCCCGGCCAACAGCTCACCTGAGAAGAGGGCACGACAGCGCAGGAACGATGGCGAACAGGGGAGTCCTTCACCGTCTCCGCTCGAGCTCACACGGACGCCCGCGCTTGCCGTCTTCATAGTCGTTATAGTGTGACGAAAAAAGAACAAAAACAGAAAAGTTCTGAAGTTTGTTCGACTTACGCAGCCTGTCTGACGGGTATGAAGGAGGAGAAGAAGACGAGGAGAGCCGGGCTGCTGCTGCTGAGTGTAGTCCGTTGAATATCTGTGTGGATTTTTAACGCGAATTGATGAGGAATTTAAAGGAGACGACAGCTGGAGCAACGACCGACCGCAGCGCTTCCTCGTTTGGTAATTAAACGTTTTGTCTACTATTTGGGTCTACCTCTACTGTTAGTGTGCGGAGGGGTGGATGAAGGAGGGAATGAGGGACTTTAGTCTGACTGAAGCCCTGAAGTCTTTCAGTAGAAGTAGAACATCTTGTCTCGTATTGTTTCCTGCTTAGATATCACTTTATGTTTACTATGTGTTCTCCAGGCTACCACCTGTAGGTCTCTCTCTCTCTCTCTCTCTCTCTCTCTCTCTCTCTCTCTACCCTCTCTCTATGTGTCTCCTCTGTATCTCTCTCTTTTTATCCAGCGGCAAAACTGAAACCGCACCACATTTCTTCTTTAGCCACGCAGCCAGTCTCTCCCTCTCTCTCTTTCTCTGTCTTTGGAAGTTTCCTTTCATGCCTGCGCGTGATCTAAAGACAGAGCGTGCAGACACACCGCGCGGCGCACGCACGCGCGCACACCCTCCTCCTATCTTCGCCTAATTGCAGACTCCGTGTCTGCTCCCTTCATGTCTCCCTTTTCTTTCGATTTTTCTGTCTTTGATTCTCTCTCTCTTTTTTCCCAGCCCACCTCCCCCCGCCTCCTTATGTCTTTCTTTGTTTTACACCCGCTTTGGTCTCCTCTGTCCGTTTTTTAAATTCCCATCAATCTCTCTCCACTGCGGTTAATCACACACGGGTGGGGGTGGGGGTCGGCGGGACGTTATCTCTGACTTTTTTGTACCTTTAAAACACCTTTAGATGTGATTCTCACCGTTGAAGGGGGCTGGGAGGTGGGGTGGGGGAGTTCTACGGGTCTTCTTCATCTGCCCGCAGATCCTCCAGCTGTTGTTGCTGCGGTTGCTGATGGCACTCTGGAGCAGCAGCAGTGTTTTTGACCTCCTCTTCTTTCCCTCCCTCTTTAGGATCTGCGTGAGCATGGTGGCCGCGGTGCGCTCCGTCACGGCGCTGCTGCTGCTCGCTCAGGTGCTGCTGGGAGGCGTCGCCGCCGCGCTCGTGCCCGACGTGGAGCGGCGCAAGACCGGCGAGCAGAGTGCGAGCTTCCTGCGCGAGTTTGAGCTGCGTCTGCTCAACATGTTCGGCCTGAAGCGCAGACCCACGCCCAGCGGCGCGGCCGTCGTGCCCCAATATATGCTGGAGCTCTACCACATGCACGCGGCGGGTGGCGGAGGAGAGGAGCAGCAGCAACAGCAGCAGGGTGCGAGGAGGAGGCGCACAGAGAGAGCGGTCAGCAGGGCCAACACCATCAGGAGTTTTCATCATGAAGGTGAGCGTGCGTGTATTATTTATGCATCACCACAGTGTATGGCGTTTTACTGCTTTATGGGGAATTACAGAGGCAGAACTGTGCGCAGTGACAGTGATAGGAACCTGGGGGCCCTGCCTCCAAAAGCTGAAAGTTATTACACAACGTGGTTGAGACAGTATTACAATAAGGTATTGACCTGCAGTTTATAAAGTAGTATTCATTACAAAGTAGTATCCTCTAGTTAACGCGGAAAGATGACTTGCTTTGATATTGGAATCGCAATTTAAGAGATGCAATCTTCAGATCAAAAGAGCTGCAATTTTCCATAATTATAGGCTACCTTATCATTGTCTTAGGTCTTGTCTTGAATGGGGGAAACATAGCCTTATAACACAAAACATGTGAACTGCCTGTAAATGAGTAGACCAATCAGAGACAAACCCACACAAGCCTCCATGTGTTGTGACATCACAGCCACAACTTACTGGCAGTCTGGCAAAGCACTTTTATGGTCCGAGTCAGAAAAAGTGGATATTCTGGTCTTATTGCCAGAAAACAGGCCCGAACCTTAGTTAATAAAAAACAACCGCACCTTAAATTGCAATATTGGTCAGACCAGTGCCATTAGACACTTTCCCCCACTTTTAGGCTTGCCTCTAGTCACTAAAGGAATACACAGTATCATCAAACTCATATGCATGTAGTTCCACTAGATGTTAGGGGATAAAATTGACCTGGACATCATGACCTCCGGAGTCGATAACATTGCTTTGTAACAGACGGCTATCCTTCAAAATGCTCCACATGGCATGCATTACATCTCAAAGAGTGAATCATGCTTATTTGGCGTATTAACCGAATGGACGTTCAAACAGATTCTTGCACAAAGTTAATTTCTTTCTGAAATAACTGGAGAAAGGTCCTGCTCTTTTTCTAACCCTCTGATGCAATCATTGAGAAACTGGCTCTGCATTCCACACCCACTGCTCACTATTATTAAAAGAGGCAAAAATGCTATCCTGACTGCAACCTCTCGGAAAAAAAATAGCTGATAGTGTTTACATCTGCACAAAGAACGTTTTTCCAGGCATATGAATGCAAATGCAGCCGGCATTACCCAAGCATCTATGCATTTCACAGCACTATCAAGATGGCATTTCCATTGAGATTTACTGGCATAAGCATTCCAGCATGAAGCTTCAAGCGCGTCTTAGCTGAAAACACAGTTAAGATTTTACTTGTGTATATGGTTTTTATCTCGGTATGACTTCTCAGACTGGCAGGTTATCTAACGTCCCAGGTGGCCTTCTGTGTTAATTGATGATTATGTCCCATTTTGTCAGTTTGTGGGAGGTCTAACCATGTGCAGCATTATGAAGGTGGAGTGTCTTCTGAACCCTTCTCTGTCTATATTGAATGTGATGAGCAACAAGTCTTCTCTTGCTCTGTTTTAATGTTTGTGACCTTTTTGCTAAGTGCTGGGGTAACTTGGGCAACTTTGGTTGTCGTAACATGTATTGGACTACTCCTTGGTGGCAGACATTGTATAATGAAATGTAAAAATCTCAACAAGGAGCTGTTACAGGCACAATCTCAGGTCTTAAGGTTTGCATAGCATATTAGTGTTTTGTGTTGTTTTTTTTAGTGCAGTGCATGGTGAATAATCATTTTCGTGTGTTGATTACTAGTTTGTAGTACAACAGATGGCACGTGAGCTTTTTTTTAGGTAGGTGTCCAAAAGAGTAAGCCATTAGTGTTGCTGGGCGGCCTCACACAGTGATATGGACTCGCATGGATGACACCCAGTGGTGGTGCTGACATAGTGCAAACAATAGCTTTGATCATTTGTCAGCGCCTTGGCGGTGGACCGCACATACTGTATTTGTTCATTGTTAAAAATATTTTCTTTACATTTCCCAATACGCTTAGTTCTATTGTGCCCACACTCAGCTTAGTTGCCCCCAGTGACTGGTGTTATCATATCAGTACATTCAAGTCAGTGGAGGTCATCTTATTTCAGCAAAAGGACACACTGTTACTTTATAACTTAGATACATTTATCACAAACTGTACTATGACATGACATGTCATAGGAATATAATTGGATGCGTGTCTGCCCAAATCATTCAGTTCCTCTCTCATTTATGTCATGTTTAGTTCTGTGTAAAGTGTCTGCAAAGAATCGATAGGTAATGTATCTCTATAACGCCTAGTAACGGGAATAGCCTGAAACATATGACTTGTTATTAGCTGTTGCCTCCTTGTTTTGGCATAAGGCACAAACAGAAATTAGGAATGTTGATACACTCATAACTGCGGCTGACTACTCCAGACATGCCCCAACACGTTCACAGAGTTACTCCCCCTCTGGAGGGACTGACTGAGAGAGAGGGAAAAGAGGAAGAAAGAAAGAAAGAAGGAAGGAGCAAGGCTTGCCCACATCAAATGAAATATGTTGTCCTTTTAGGTGATTATGAAGCAGATAGGTTGGATTATGGAGAATGGAATTTCCAAAACATCTCACTTTAAAAGAGATTAAGGGTTCTTTGGTGTGAGATTGTCTCCTATTAGTCGTGCAAAGAAAAAAGATGGCTTTTCATGTGATGATTGCGACCTAGGAACGTTTGAAACGTTTGAAGCATTTATACTTTTCCTAGAATACAACCATACATAACAATCCCACCACACTTGTCTCTTTTTTAAATGCCATAACACCTGATCCAAACACAGAGGCAAACTAGCAGGAGAAGTCAGCTTTGGCAGGTTTGTAGTTATTAGCATGAAATGAACCTAGTTTAAAACTTAACATACTTCAAACAGGTTTCTGAGGATGGGTTAGGCTTTGGCTGTGGCTGACCAGCACTGATGCGCTTGTAACAATGTCATTCTTTTTTTTTTCCAGAGGCTTTAGAGGCCCTGTCCAGCCTAAAAGGAAGGACTATACAACAGTTCATCTTCAACCTCACCTCAGTGCCAGCAGAGGAGCTAATCACAGCCGCAGAGCTGCGCATCTTCAGAGACCAAGTGCAAAGTGACTTTACAAAGAGCAACAGCAGTGTTGCTGGGGGCTTTCACCGCATAAACGTTTTTGAGGTTTTCAGGCCAGCTCAGGCCTCATCTGAGGAACCTCTTACAAGACTGCTGGACACCCGTCTGGTGCAGGACTCACATTCGCGGTGGGAGAGCTTTGACGTGAGCTCAGCAGTGGCACGCTGGACCGCAGACTCTCCAAACAATCATGGACTGCTGGTGGAGGTGCTTCACCCTGAGGAGACAAGCAGCGGCGAGGAGGCTGGAAAGAGCAGGAGGAGGCACGTGAGGGTAAGCCGCTCTCTGCATGGTGACGAGGACTCATGGCCACAGGCCCGGCCTCTACTGGTCACCTACAGCCACGATGGTCAGGGAGCACCCCTCTTGCAGCCTCAAAGAGAGAAGCGTCAAACACGGCGAGGGCCAAAGCAGCGGCGGAAACCGCACCAGCGCAGCATCTGCCGCCAGCACCCGCTCTATGTGGACTTCAGCGATGTGGGCTGGAACGAGTGGATTGTGGCACCGCCTGGCTACCACGCCTTCTACTGCCATGGCGAATGCCCCTTTCCACTCTCAGACCACCTCAACTCCACAAACCATGCCATTGTCCAGACTTTAGTGAACTCAGTTAACTCTAACATTCCTCGGGCTTGCTGTGTGCCCACGGAGCTTAGCCCTATCTCTTTGCTCTACTTGGATGAGTATGAAAAAGTTGTGCTGAAGAACTATCAGGACATGGTTGTAGAGGGCTGTGGCTGCCGGTGAGAGTCAAACTCCCAATGAAGACTTTTATTTATATGAAAGAACATTCAAAGAGCTATTTTGGAGGGAAAAAAAGTATATATATATGATAATATTTATGTTGACTGAAAAAAACGGGAAAATAAATATTTTAATGAGAGGGTTTTGCTTTTTCAGTGGTTTTGAAGCTGTTCGCCCAATGTACATTTCAGTGCAATAGCACATGAAGTATGATGCTCAGATTTTTAATATGTATTTATTTCATCATAACCACTTTATTTGTAAATGAATTATGTGTATTTATCATGAAAAATATATGATCTTCTCCCACTGTGGCTCTGCAGACACATTATTTAAACAGGTTCAGGTCTCCTTTTATGTAGTGTATATGAATGCGCTTGTACTATGGTAATGGGATAAATACCGACTCCATTCAGAGATCCATGAGCTTTAGAACAGCTTATGCAATGCTTAATCGTTTCCTGCGTGGTTGTTGGATATCCCTGTACCTTCCTTTTAACGGTTTTGATTTTGAAATCTGGCACTGCCCTTGGCCCGCCTTGTCTGGGGGCTGTACTGTCACTGTAGGTTCTCCTTTTAAAATCCTATTTAGTCTAAGACTAGGCTTAAGATGTGTCTGAACATCTTGCCGTACATGTCGGCTGAAATTAGCCCCAAAAATACCACACCCATTACTGGGAGTTTCTTTATGTTCATGTCAGAGTAATGTAAAACGTCTCACTTCGAACACCTTGTGGTGAGAATGAGTTATCATTCGGACAGTTAGAAATGTGAGCAGCTGATGAAGACACAGTGGAAGGCCTGAGCAATGCTATAAACAAGCACTTCATTAATAATCTCAGAAGCAAACAAAAGAGAAGATTGAGCCTGCTGTGATTGTTCATGCTGAGGCACATTCAACTCATCTCCCTCTCTTGGCAGAATTCCTGTGTCATTGTTTAATCATATTGCATTTTTTGGCACCACATTCTTTGGCTTTCCATGGAGCGTCAAAAAAACAATTGATTAAAGAGTAATACAGCAGCAACAACAATCAAAGTGTGTAAGACGCTAGCCCTAAGTAAGCCTTTTGGATGAAGAAAAATAGAATTATTCAACTTCTAAAAGAACAGCTCTGTGGGAGAGAACTATAATTAGTCTCTTCAAAATACAAAAATGGTAAACACTACCTAAATTGCTGCGATGAATGTTTGAAGTGTTGTGCCGCAGGTTTGATGTTTACTCACATGTGACATTCAAAAATTCACACAAGCTATTTCGCAGCCCTGAAATATGTTTTTCAAAGGCTAGATCATGGAGTCTTTCCAGCCTGGGGTATCTTTGATTTTGACTGTTTGCTCATGCCTTGTCAACCTGAAGTTTGCACGAAACATGGTAATTCTGTCTGCATTGCCTTGTCATCGTATAAAGCCAACCGCAGCACTGGAGAGGAAAAAAAGCATCCTCAGTGGTCGGCATTCACCAATTTCTTTTCAGGGCCAGAAGGAACTGTTTTGCCCTAAAAACCTCAGAATGAAGGTCTTTAATGAAAATTACATTTCATGCAACAGTAAAAACTTACGTTCCTCCAACCCGTCCAGGGCTCTCTAAGGGGGAAACGTACTTTGGGAAAGTGTTCGATTTAATGGCTGGCCTTTACTGCACCAAGTCCATAAAGCTTTAATTGAGTTGTGTGGGAATACGACTCCCCTGCCATGTTTCCTATTTAGTGCACATTTCCCTTGGCCCAGCATCCACTCTCCAAGCCCTCTCTGGTCAGAGGGAATGCCATAGAAGGGGTCAGGGTCATAACAGATAGCCCCAAAGGTCATAGGCCTAAAAGTTACAACTTGTAACAGTAGCTGAAAAGTATGTGCCTTAAAAGACACCCAAAGGTTTTCCTTAGAAAGCATATTGTTCCAATTTATGAATTTTGGTAGGTACTTTGTGAAATGTATGCTTTCAAACTAAGATATAGTGGGAAAATGACCTGTTCTGGATTAAGAAGCATCTTGGAAACAGCTCAACAACATTATGTTCTTTGGTTATTGTGTGTTTTAGGTTTTAAGGTGTTCTTTGAAAACTGGACATTATTACTGCTGTTTACATAGTCATCTTAAAAGCCAGTCTGTCCTGTGCTTTAGGCACCTGTGTGAGTCCACCTGAGAGAGAGGAAGCACAAACTGATGTAGCATCATGTATCTACTTCAACATCTAGGCATGTATGGAACAGTAAAGTAGTCCCAATGTAAACCTGTATTGTCTTGGACATAGCACAACACATGTATGAGTGCAGCTTCCGAGTTCAGTTTTCTACCTATGATAGATCATTTTACTACCACATCTTACTCCAGACGCAGACATTTCATATTTTGAAGGAATATGTCAGACCATCTTGTTTCTTGAATTCTTTCCAAGTAGATCTTTTGTCCCACAGTGGATTCTTTGTTGAAGAAAGTTGCTGAGAAACTGTTTTGCTCCATCAATGTGAATTCAGACAGAATGTAGTGTTGCAGTATTTGAGTCAGGCCACAAGACCAACAGTCAACATTCTGAATGTCAGCAACATATTCAATCATTCACCATCATTTATGTCCAAACTGAATGCAGAGTTGATCTTAGACTGTCATGTGGCTATCATGCATCTATCATGTATTATTAATGTAAAATGAAATACAAGCATATTTCGGTTCTTTTCTCATTATGTCATATTATAAGCATATTCTTTCTTGACTATGCTACTACAAGATCTCATCTTGGACTGGGTTTGTTCAGCCCTTTGTCTTTACTCTAATGGCCATGACAACAGTATACAGTAGTATAGAGTATGTTTTCCCCTTTTCCTATTTAAAACATCAAAAAGGACTGCGAGGAATACAAGCGTAAAGGTTTCCACACGTTGGGCTTAGCATGCTGAATGGGGCTGAATTCCGTTTGGAAAGGAACTGTAATTTGATTCGTCTTACTAAGTGCAAACCACACCGAAAGTATCTGTAGTTCCTCTGACCAGATTCACAGAGCAGCAGAATCAGATTTCCAGATTTCTGGCGGTTGGCGTTCGGAAACTATGCAGCATGTAGCTTTGATGAAGTTAACCCAAGCAGGCCAGAATAGGGCTTTTGGCCACATGCCACGGGGATGCCGGAGTTCGGCCCACGTCCGCGGTCGACCGGAAGGCCTTTGTTATGCCACAGTGGCGCGCTAATTTGAGATGTGGTTTACTTCGCCTTTCTCAGAAGCGTCCGTAACATGACGTCCAGCATACTTGGAAACGCAGCATCTGTGAAGTAGCTCAAAACACATCAAAAAGTCTTGTATCCACATTTTGGTAAGAGAGGAAAAACACGCACTCACACACACAAATTACTTTTCCAGAGTGACCGAAAGACCCAGAAACGCTGGTTCTCATTCTTATATCCCTTTAAACAACACATTATTCTATTACATTATTAGTTTTTATGATGCATGTGGGTGTGTGGGTGATTGGTAGCATGGGGCCTATGTCTGTATGTGAGGGCCAAGCTGGGAAATGTTAGGAAATGACTCAGTAGTATTTATGAAGTCTAGTGTTTGTTTGTGCTTTTTTCCACTTCTCCCTCTGGAACAGCAGATTATCCCCTCATTAAGACTTCACCTAGCAAAAACCCTCAGTGACGGATTCACTGCCACTAGCTGAGGCTGGGCAGCACCAAAGCCACTTTTTGCGTTGCTTAAGCTGGTGCACACTGCCACTGGAAAATCCGAAGTCACCTGGTGCATTTTCACTTCAGAAGCCCGTCTAAATGACTTTTTCAGTCAGGGCTGACCTCATAGTGCCTGACAGGTGCGGATGAGCTGAGGAAAGATGGAAACAAAAGCCTATATCAATCAGCAGCTAAACTTGACATCTGCATATGTTTTTTTTTTTGTAATGTGCAATTTGCCAAAACCTTGGAGTACTCAGTTTTTGAATATGCTTTTTTTGGCTCTCCGTTAGCTTCCTATGAAACATGTGTCTTTTGCACTAATCACCAGAACAGAGTAATTTCGTCCTTCAAAAACAAACAAGCAAACACGCACTCCTACACCCACAGAGCAGGTGCCTTGGTGGAGGTGAGTCAGAGCGCTCTCCCAGGCCCTCATGGTCAGATGCACTGTTTTCTTTGATCTTGCGCCAATCAATTTGACTCATACCTCTAAATATGTGTTGTTGGGACACAGGCCTCTCTAACTCTCTAACAGACCACATCCCTCTTCCCAAGAACCCCATTTAGTCAAGTCTGGTTTCATTTCCTTCAATCTATTGGTCTATGGTCACCATGGCAGCGCAGTGAGTTGCTTGAAAGCAATCTGAGTTCTCTTGTAAAAAGCTGTGTGGAGCGTGTCTCCGTTAGGACAGTCCCTCTGAGTGAGGGCACAAACAGATGGCCAGAGAGAATACACTTTTGGGCTGTTTGTTCCTACAGGGCAGCTGGAGAGCAGTACTAAACGCAGTTGGTGGTCTAGCTGGTGCGTCTGTTCTGTGTCTTTAAAAGAGCTTTGGTGATATATGTGGACTTTCAAAAACAAGTTCCAGTTTGGATCATATTCCCCAACGCTGCATATGAGTCCATTTATAAGATCTTTGAAGTACTTTCTATGTATGTATATACTCTATAGCAACAAAGGAGCTCTGTCTGCCTATAGATGTTTCAAGGCCATCAGTTGTGAGAGAGGTGAGCTGTGAATGATTCATCTTTTCCCTGTTTACTGTTGTTTGGAGATCACCGTACCATTAAGGCATGAATTTGGAAGACGTGTAGGTCTGCTATCTGTAATCATGATGTGACTCAGGCACTCGAAATCTGATGCTCACAGGCCGATAAAGAATACTAAGCCTGTTTATGACTTGATGCTTCTGACCTGTCTTGATAAGTCTTTATTTTTAACAGATCCAACCAGCAGATGGCATTAATCAGTCTCTCTTGGTGAGAAGCTCCTCCGTCTGATACAATGCACTTCAGTATAGTGAAATCTGTAGAATCAGTATAGGTAATATTGTCAGAACCTGGGAGATTAGCATATTGATATGTTGCTTCCAGTTCATTATCTTTACCAATGAAAGTGGTAAAAGTGGCAGCATCTTTAGGGTAGTTTAATGCTAATCGGTCCAGTTTGTGTTGAAACAGTTCTTTTAGAAAGCACACTGCACGCTGTTGGTGGCCTAGTGGCATAGTCTGGTCTTGAACCTGCTCCTTAGAATGGATTAGCAGGAGGTTACAGGCAGCTGCAAGGCCAGGAGGGGAGGGGAGGAGGGGGGGGGGGTCAGTTTCCTTGGGTGGTACGGTGCTAATTCCCTCTCCACAAGTTTTCCATTAGCCTAACAGGCTTCATATGAAGCACTAGCGCAATGGCGGTCAGGGACACATGCCATCCCAGCCCTGCCTGATTCATAGCATCTTTCACTGCATGTGAGTGGAAGCCTTTTTCACCACTCTTCTCCATGAATGAGTAATGCCATGCCATATCATGCCATTCGCGTGTTTCCACCATGGACGTCATCGGTCCTGTAATCTAGTAAATCTGGCAATGAAGCAGTGGTGTACATGGACCTGAGTAAGCCTACTGAGTAGCACGTTCATCACCAGTTTATGTGAATAACTACTGGCTGTCAAAGTTAATCATATCAAGGTTAATCTGTTGAATTCATTATCTCAAGAACATTGCACTTGTGGGAACTGCTGAGAATCCACTTAAGTTCTGAAACTTGGTGCCTGATTCAGCTCAACTTAGCATCCACTGTAAAAGCGCATGTGCATGCTTCACCCGTTAAACGCTAGAACGAGTTTGTGTGCAAGGTAAGGGATGGATGGCCGTCTGCCTGCTTAACCTCACCTTACTTCCTGTGAGTCACTTCCTGTTCCAGGCCCAGAATCCTGCTGTCTTTAGGGTGATGTCAGCTTTCCACTCCTGCCTATGGAACACAAACATCTGGCCATAACATCATAGGCCTGAGCTAGGTGCCAGCCCCGAGGGCCAACCCAGTCTACTCAATCAAACCAAATATGACCAAGTGAGCTGCTGCATTCTGTTCCTGAATTTATTGACTTTACGCTGAGTGGGTGACTGCCTCATCCGTAAGATCTTCTTCTGCTGTAACACTGAATGGTGCAAAAATACATCAAGGGCTTCTACTGTGTCTGTAGGAGCAGTTTAAGAGCAAGCTCGCCAAAGACAACACAATAAATAGGCAAGGCTGAAGTTTTTCAAGCCCACAGGCAAATGCAAATATCATATGGGAGAAAAAAACATACTTTTTTCACCCCTTTCTCTTCCTTTTTTCAGGTTTAAAAGCAGTCGTATATTTAATAAAAGACATTTGGTTCTTTCATTACTTTGTCTTGGCAGCACCTCCTGATAAAGACCATAAAATTCTCTCGGAAAGGACGCATGGTGGTTAAACTTGACATCTCCAAGTTGACACTTCGACGGGTATGTTCGTGAAGCAGGCAGGAAATGCCGGAGAGTGGTCGTCAGTGGAGAAGGAGGAAAGTATCGGTGGGTTAGAGGTCAGAGGTGAACACGAGGGGGCAATGGGCACATTTCAACATTCATTTCCCTTCTACTTCATCCACGGAGCTTGCAGAGCATCGCTTTTTCATTTCTCCTCTTTCATTTGGTTCCGCCCCATTTGTCCCCGCTGGGCGCCTGTTGACAGTGAGGGCGGCACTAATAGTCTGCTGTGGGAAAGTAAGCGTTGTGTCCGGGGCATTCCGCACACCGAAATCTATTCGACAGAACCGTTGAAAGATCACATAACCATACAGACGTGTGAGAGAAAGGACAGGAATGTTTGGATAGGGCCTAGAAGCAGCTCTCTCTTTCTAACTGACTGAAACATTCTAGGTTTTTTCTTGGTGTGGTAGTCGCACATTGTGTCTTGAGATGTACAAAACCAATTCCCTGTGAACTTGGCATGTTCCGGAAGCTTATGAAATGGAGGGTGACAAATTTTTAAAAGGTTCTGGCAGGACGTCTAGGCCCACCTCACTGGCAGTGCATTAAGAATTATGTATGTCATGTCATGTTTAGTTAAAGAGGGTCATTTAACTATATACATCAGCGATTTCACCTCTCTCTGAGAAAATTCTAGATCTCCTCATGTACGTCTTCGCTGTAACAGTAGGATGCACCAGGACTTCCCACAAGTCAGGCAGTAGTAAAACAGTTGTACATCATGTCCTGAGAAGGTCCACTTACGTTCCCGCAAACATTTAGACCAGAGTGACACGCTTGTGTATGGCATTAGGGAACATAAATCCTATAGCTCAATTGAGACCTTCTTGTAAACAACAGACATTTATAACAGCGGTGAGTATTTGCAGAGGTTATAAACAATTCTGACCATCTCGGCTTCAAGCCTGTGCCATCACTGTTCAAACACGAAGCATTTGTTGACTGCGACATAAAATAGTGCTGTTGGGTTTTGGGTTTCCAGAGAGGGAGCTGGGCTCGAGTATATTGACTCCATGTGGGGAGGACGGTTTTAATCGGACCGTTACCCACATGTCTTCCTGTTTCTAATTTGGAGCTGTGGTGGTTTTGTCTCCTGGCCAACAGCCTCTCATCCACCGAGTGTCCATTTCCTCTGAAGTGAATAGTAGCAGGTGTGTTGGCATGGCTTTGGGAGAACAGCCTCCTGAATGGGCCATGTATTTTTCTCCTTTCCTCTCTCTCTGTGGTCGTCCCTCTCTTTTTTTTATCATTTTCTTTCTTTCTTTCTTTTTTTCTTTCTTTCTTTCTTTCTTCCTTTCTTTCTTTCTTTCTTTCTTTCTTTTCTTTCTTTCTTTCTTTCTTTTTTTTTCTTTCTTTCTAAGTAAAAAAATAATCCATCAAACCATAAACAAATCACACAGATTACTTTAAGGAGGGCAGCTACAGAAATGTGCATTACGCACATTTGCCCTTGTAATTTGGCCCCTGCCAGAGATTCATTTTGACTGGAACTGCCTTGTGATGACAGACATAATAAAAGCGCCTCCATGCAGCATATACACCCATCTTCTCTTCCCTGGATGACTTAAGAACTGGGGAGGAGAACCTATCTGGAGCGATTCTGCTCCCTCGCCTGTCCGCTTCGAAACAAACAGGCTTGTCATCTCCTGGGGAAGAGAGGTGACCCCTGCTTGGGGGAAAGGCACAAAGAAAAATCAACCTGCTCAAACTCATTAGGGCCAGTGAAAGCACACAGACGACCTCATCCAGCCTCAGCTCCACTGCTGTCTCCTGTGGAAGAGATGCACTGTCAAGATTCCGTATGAAGGCAACAGAAGCGGAATTAACCCCCATGACCCTGCCCTTAACTTCCGCTGCTCCCTGGACTCCCACCAGCCTGGGCTTAATGAAGGAACCCTCTTTTGTGGATAGCTCCACGTGTAGCAAATGTAACAAATGTAATTTAGGCCAGGGAGGTCTAACTTCTGATGAAGCTTCTTGTCCAGAGGTTGTTTAGACTCATGTTGGTCATGTGGTCAGACTTGTTTGAAGCAAGGGAATACAATGCCGGCAACTTTGCTGGTTGGATCTTAAAGAGGGTGAAAAGGTTTTCAGCTGTTTCCTGCAAATGTAGCAGAAACAGCGAACTAGTTCCACACTCCCTTGGTCCAACAAAAGAACACACCAGGAGTGATTTAATCTCTCCCATGATTAGTGGCCTGCTTTACTCACAATCTGATAAAGAATTCATTTTGCATGTGGAGTGGGCATCCGGTTTAGCCGTAAACATAGCCAAATTTTTCTTTCATCTCTGAAAGGTTCCAGGTTTCCCCTTAATGTGTTGGGGCTTAAATCAATAGAGAATTTGGTACCACATTCATTTTCCTGCTAGGTCTTTCACAGCTTTGAAATAGGAGCTATAACCGTGACTCTCTGAGGAGCATTATCATGGAGCATTTTCAGGTGCACTTTAACTAGGCCAGCTTTTAATATGAAGTCTGTAATGGTTTTCTTTTACAGTCCACACATCAGTGGAGGGCTTCTTTGCTGGGTCTATTTCAAAGACCCGAAGCGAAATAATCTCAATAATGGTACATCAAAGTCAGAGCATAGTCCGGTATATTCCTTTTGGAAGATGTTCAATTCCCACATTCTGTTCCTTTTTCTCTCCCCATATGGCTCATGCGTCCTTGCAAATTCCACTGAAAATATCACCTGATCATCCCGACGTGGCTTAAGCTTGCTGCCAGTTCTTTTGCTTTCATCTGGGACAAACCGGAACCTGGTAGCTGTCCGCCTAATTGTATCACATTATCTCATCTTTGTTCTCCGCATCCTCCAGTGAAGAAAGCTTGCCGAAATCTCATGTGCCACATCATAGGGGCTCCTATTAACCTCCGACCTCTGTTTCATGTGTATGGATCCTCACACCCAACCCTGGGCCCATTAACACGTTGCTGCAGTGGAGAAAAAGCTATTTTGACGGGCTGTAATTGCTGCTAAGTGACGGCAGACAAAGCTGGCCTTTGTCCGCGGGGCTACCCGGGTGAGCCCGAGCGTTCCGGCTGACGTTTACTGCGCATGGGAGGCTGAGACCCCCGGTGGCCCGCGCCGGGTTTGCGCTGGGCCAGCCTTGCGGCGGCACTCGTTTGAAAATGTGAGATAATGAGGGGAGGATTTTGAAGAACTGCGCCCAATTACATGCCCCAGATGGACGCGCTAGGCGCTGATTAGGCCATTGTGACGTGGCGGTGCTTTCCCTTTCAGAGGCTCGGCACAGGCCTCCCCCAAGGCCTAGAGTGCGTAATGAGTTTATGTTAACTACAAAAGGTCAGGGGCCACTAAAGGCCGTGGCATTTTCTTTAAGGCAGCGCGCTGCAGTGCAGGTGCTGCCATGAGGTCATTCAATCCCGGCCTGCCAGCGCTCGTACTCCACAGTCCAGCCCAGTCGCAAACTGGGGAGAAACAAGGCTCTGTTTGTTCTCAAAGTGCATCAGACCTGATTGATTCCACGAAACCGGACATGTCATCTTCCTGAGATATTGGCAGCCATAGGGTAGATATGCTAAATATATCAGCCTGTGTGCATAAACCCCTGTCTTGTTTTTATTTTGCGGTTCAGTCTAAATTAAATACTGAGGTGGACCTCTGTTCCCCGAGGTTTCAAAGGTTTGGGCACAGGATACATTAGGTTTTAAAAATGTCTTTCAAAGCGCTCGAGGTTGTTTTTGTTTGAAAAAGTATCCCGGCTTAAAGAATTTCAACATAATGCGGTCCTGTTCATCGCAAAAAAGATCTTCCGTGAAGTATGTTTGCCAGCTGCGGCCGTTTCCTGTATTTCATAAGCGTGTAAATGAGTAAATGATAAGGTGAGGGAAAAGTGGACACCTCGTTACTGTGAATCAACCTACTCATTGAGAATAGACATTTTAAGACCAAATGCTGTCATCTTCGTATTTAGAAGTCTGACGTCATGAATGGAGCAGAAGTGGCACTGGAGTCTTTTAATACCAATCTGTTGCTCTGTCATTATGGGATTGGAAACCAGCTATCAGAAGCAGAGTGAGTGATGTGGCAAAGCCTGGCCCTCTCCTCTCCACTGCTCTGCTTTGCTTCTCTCACCAGCCAGTCCCCAGTGGGACCAATGGGTGGCCGTTGATGACATCACCACACTCCCCTTTGGAACAACCTCTTTAGGACCAGTTGGAAATGGAAAAAAGTTAAATTAATTAGTCTTGTATGGTGGGAACATTTAACCAAACTGCGTTTGATGTTATTTTAACCTGGGAGAAACGTATTAGGGGCAATGAGACAGACTTTCACATGTTCACATGATTTCGCAATTGACTTTGCTTGAGGTCAGAGGTTAGCCATTAAAAGGGAATTTCCCACTATTTCACATGTCAAGCTTAGTATTCACACCCACTGCTGTGGATATATCCACTTCATCAGAGGGCTATGCTACTCAGACTATATTGCAAGGGCTTTGCAAATGAATGCATCCTCTTTTATTCCAGGCTCAAGAATAAGATTCATGATTCATGATTAAGATTCACTGTCACTATGAATTATCTAGTCATCACTAAGAGTTAAGAGAGCTGGACTCTGAGTTCAAGGATCCTTTCATTAAAAAAATGCTTTTGGTCTTTCACTTGAAAACAATACGTCTTAAGGCTCTATTCTACCAAACTCTTTTGAGCCTATTTAATATGAATCATATTAATCTTCAGAGCAACACCTGCAGCTGATTCAGTGACAGCGAGCTTCCAGCACCACAGAGCTCTTTGTTCCCACTCTGTATTGCCTCTCCTGGTCCCGTCCTCATAGCACCAAGCATGTGACTTTGTGGATGAACACCTGCAAAACACAGTGAGATTTGTTGGGCAATTAGAGACCTCTGAACCTAGCAGGCGGAGGAGAACCAGGCCCTAGTTTAGCCTTGTTTCGCTGTGGTATCATTCTGGTCAATGGGCCTGTTTTTGGCCATGCTTGCTTACTGTTCCATGAAATGCGCCTCTGGAACAGTGCAAACTCCACTGAAACAGACTGGACACTGTTAGGCAACAGTGCACCCTTTGTGTGGAATTGTCAAAGCTGGCCCTTTCCTGATGGTCCTCCCTTTCTTCAGAGCTTCAGCTGTGAGCAAACAAAGCAAGCTCCAAAGCTGTGTGTTGCTACACAAGCTAGCCACGTTGGAATGCATGGCAATTACAAGGGCTGCCATGTTGACTTTATCGTATGTGATGTCACTAGTGCGAGAAGAGTGTAATAAGAGTAGTAACTGGAGGACCTAGTAACACTAAATTTACAAAACTTTGTACCATCAGTGGGGAATCCACAGAGCCTTCTAGGCCACTGTTGAAAAATACACATTATGGGACATGCCTTAGTTCATTTCTTTCAAATATAATTATTATGAATGCTGTGTTTAAACTCTGCCAGAATTGTGGTAATACCACAATAATTGCTGAATTATTATATTTTGGGTGGAAACAAAAGGATCAAAATCTTGAAATAACCAATAGAGAATGTTCCCATCCAAGATCTGGTTCTCTGTGGTCTCAAGGTAGATTCAGCCAAGCGAGTTATTCTCAACTCAATTACTAAATCCCATTAATTAGGACAGGAGCTGATTTAAAAGCCTAACTTGTTAAATTAACCATCATAATGGGAGAGACCATTTCTGTTGATGTAAAAATATACTGTATGTATTAAAATACACCATCATCAAAAGAAAAGTTGCACCCAGAAGAAAATGTTGAATCGCAATCCTTTGGTTACCAGAAATAAAAAACAATAAATGATTAGATATTTAGACTGATATGAACAATATTTATTGAGTTAAATATACAGAAGTAGTGTCTCTCAGCTAATGCAGCATGTGTACGTCTTAGCACGGAGTTGTGGAGGTTTCTAATAGTGTCCTGTAATAATCTCATACAGTTTGGATATTCTCACATAGTTAATACAGACTTTGCTGTAGGGGTGGAGGTGGAGTGACCCCAGACCTTCTGGACACGTGACACGTAATAACAAACCATTTGTTTTGGCACTAATCATGTTGCCTCCACACACAGATCCATTGGTCTTCTCCATCTAAACAAAAGCGGGACTCATCACTAATACTAGGTCACTCCATGGCATCCATGGCAGTCTCTGGCGATGTTGTTGTGGTGTCAAGATGAGTCACTGTATCGGTCTGCATGCATGCAGTCGTGCATCATGCAGCCATCTGCCAATGGTGCTGGACCTAACAGGATGACTCATGGAGGGCATCACTGCTCCCTGAATGTTTGTAATTGTGGCTGTTGGGTCAGTCAGGTACAGCCATAAAGCCTGCCTTTGCTTACATCACATGCACGGCCGAGCGTGAAACTTGAATCTTTCGCATGTCCCACAATGTCAAACCCAAATTTAATTTCTGTTGGTTGATTCCTTCTGGCTGCAACTATGCTTTTGATGATGTGTGTATACAGTAATGCATCAAAATACTGCTAAAAATCTGTGTGGATTATCATCTTAGTTCTAATACAGTATACTACTAGACTGAAAGATTTTAGCAATATTTTTAAGGTGGTGTTTTTTCGTTTATGAGCATGATTTGACATTTATGGCCCAAACTGAAGGCTAGCCATAAAAATGTCATGGTTTTCAACCAAAGTTCATATAGGAAAGCTGGTTTACTCAGCAGCCATCTTTGCAATGTTTATTTCCAGTCATATAAGCCCAAACTCCTATCCATATTAAAGGGGAGAGACCAGAATACTCACACCTAAATGTCAGATCACCATCAAAAACATATTTGAAATCATTTATAAAATCTAATAAAACCACATAAATGACATTTGGCTTAATAACACACAAGAAAGGACCTGAATGGTTCAAAAATCAAAAGATATCTACAGGTAAGCATGTTATCTAAAAAAAAAAACACATGCAGGTACCATCAAAAGAAACATAAAGACACATGAACTTGTTGTTGATTATTGTTAGGGAGGTGTTCATTTCTTTCAAATATAATTATTATGAATGCTGTATTTAAACTCTGCCAGAATTGTAGTAATACAACAATAATTGCTGAATTATTATATTTTGGGTGGAAACAAAAGGATCAAAATCTTGAAATAACCAATAGAGAATGTTCCCATCCAAGATCTGGTTCTCTGTGGTCTCAAGGTAGATTCAGCCAAGCAAGTTATTCTCAACTCAATTACTAAATCCCATTAATTAGGACAGGAGCTGATTTAAAAGCCTAACTTGTTAAATTAACCATCATAATGGGAGAGACCATTTCTGTTGATGTAAAAATATACCCACCATCATCAAAAGAAAAGTTGCACCCAGAAGAAAATGTTGAATCGCAATCCTTTGGTTACCAGAAATAAAAAACAATAAATGATTAGATATTTAGACTGATATGAGCAATATTTATTGAGTTAAATATACAGAAGTAGTGTCTCTCAGCTAATGCAGCATGTGTACGTCTTAGCACGGAGTTGTGGAGGTTTCTAATAGTGTCCTGTAATAATCTCATACAGTTTGGATATTCTCACATAGTTAATACAGACTTTGCTGTAGGGGTGGAGGTGGAGTGACCCCCGACCTTCTGGACACGTGACACGTAATAACAAACCATTTGTTTTGGCACTAATCATGTTGCCTCCACACACAGATCCATTGGTCTTCTCCATCTAAACAAAAGCGGGACTCATCACTAATACTAGGTCACTCCATGGCATCCATGGCAGTCTCTGGCGATGTTGTTGTGGTGTCAAGATGAGTCACTGTATCGGTCTGCAGATGTAGTTGATCACCCAGGACATGTTTATTGTCAGACTGCGGCATACTGCACAAGGGGTTCTTCACTTTTACCACCTCAGTCCATCTATTTATCACCATTTTTGGGAAATAACTCTGCACTATGTGACACTTATGAATAAACATGAAATATTGACAGATTATGCCAGTGTTATATTATTAGGCATAACAGGTGCAAAGTTAGTGGAATACCATTTCATGAATGCAGATTTTCATAAACTAAGTACACTGTAAATTTAAAAGTCTTTTCATCATTAATAAACATTTTGAGTCTTATAAAGACTGTATATAAGTGAACTGTGTTTAACTGGAGAACACAATTCACATGAACTACATTGGGCAGATTGAACCTGACAGTGAACTCTAGAGTCAAAGATAGATCTGGGGGATAGTTTCTTTGGGCAGATTGGTTTTGCAACTGAGGGATTTTTTCCTGTTGAAAAATGAAAATCAGTAGCACTTGGTTTTAAGCCTCCGTTCACTTTGCATAATGGTTCCCAAGGTTGCTGTTTTTTATTTCCAAGCTCTCGGTGCCAATATAATTCAATTTCTTGATCCAAGCCAAATATTTGCCGCGTGGCCCACATTTCCACACTGGGCTGCGTGCAGCTTGGAGCGTGGGTGCTTGCACAGTGCTTCTGCTGTTGTGGCTGGAGGACTTTAGCAGTGACGCACAGCCGTGCTGTACCTGACACCTTGCTGTGATGACACGTTGACCAAATGCCTTGGTTAATATTTTTCCATGGTATATACAGTGCTATGCATATGTTCCATTGTGTATCAAGATCTGCACTTTGCAATTGCATAACGCAAAAATGATTCATAACACTATCCAATTGTTCTTCTATGATGAGTGTGGCCAAAGTTGGAACTTCCCAATTGCTACGGTAGAGCAGTAAATAGACAAATTAGCGTTTTCTGGTATTACAAGGACACTTAATTGTACTCCTTCCAAAATGAAGCCATCCATACCCCTGCAATGGAAGCTGAGCAGGTGGTCCATCAAGCTCCTGAAATGTCAAAGCTCATTAACCTGCAGTAACCTTCACCTGCGTCATAAACCAGCCCAGTGTTAATCAGTCCTTTAGTAAATATCAGGCAGGTCATGCAAGAGATCCAAACAATAGCACGGTCAACAAAGAAGTGGGCCAAAGAACAATCATGGTGAAATTAATCTAGCTACTGTGTAGACCGTGACAACCATGACGGTACATCTTATCAATCTAATGATACATTGGGCAGAAGGAACCTTTTTTTTGTCTGACAGTGAAGTTATGAAAGAGGCATAGCCCTTACTGAATGGAATAAGAGCCGCAGTCTGGGATTTGTTCTTCTTTTTTTTTGAGGAAGGTCAGTGTAACATTTTCCTATCATAAAGTAGGTCAGGCGAGCTGTGTGACAGGTGAGAGGGATTCTGTTTGTTTGCTGTCGGTCAGCGACCATCTTTTCCATGTAATTAGAAGAGTTTTATTCCAGACGTGCAGCTGGCCATCACAGAGGAGGCTTCTGTCACTGTGTTGATGTAGACCTGCTGTATCTTTCCTGCTGCCTAAAATGGCACTCAGAGCTCTGTGTGCTGAGGGAATACAGCTTGCCTGCTGAAAACGAGCAGTAAATCTGGAAATATTGAGCAAAACTCGGGAAACACCTCAGTCGACACCCGTAAACGCCCTCCGACTCTGATTCAGAACTGCGTCATGAACATGCCATGAAAACGGTCACAGTACAGAGTGACATTCAGTGAAATGTCTGTGTTACTTTACACCGGGGTAAGAGTCACTTTGCTCGCCACATATCAGAAGCAATTTGCAAAGGGTGACATGACCTATGTGCAAAGACCTCATGTTGGATCCATGTGTGACTTTATTCCTGTTTTCACATGTTGTTTCCAGGAAACAGTTTGCAGCATAAGGCAATTATATATCAGAGAGTAAAAAAAATCAACAGGTGCTTATTGGCATGCAGACTTTTCCATGTCTGGAAAACATCTGCATAGGTGGTCTCTCACTCTCTCTGTCTCACTTTCTCATTCTCTCCCGGTCTCTCTCTCTCTCTCTCTCTCTCTCTCTCTCTCGGGTCAAGGAGGAGGAACAGTTGATTGTAAATACTGCTTGCTCCTTAAAGCCAGAGAACTGGTCTCATATTTCTGGAGCGGAGAGGCTGGTTTTTACCCGAGCATATTTTTATCACTGAACGCCAACACGGATACACCAGGCCTGCACAGCTGCGCCTCTCATTTGTTTAAGCGTGTACAAATAGGCCGACCCACACAAGCCATAAAAAGTGAGAGGAGGTTTTGCTCAACATGGCACTTTTGTCTGACCAGAGAAGCAGGGACGCATTCCAGAAAACAAACACATTATAACGACAGTATGAAAAAAACCCCCTGAGAAATAGAGAGGAAACGAGGTGAGCAAAGGCCTCTACAGCTAAAGCTTGCTCTAAAGAAAAATATTTTTTCCATGGTATTGCTTTTGGTTTTGGAAAATTTTTCTTCTACCTTGTTTGAGAGCTGTCGTGAATGAATGAAGATTGCCCGCATGTCTTTTCCATTTGGATACCCATGTACATTTCCTTTGTAAGCACCTGCTCCAGATGTGAACTGGATTTTCTTGCTTTACATGCTGAATTAAATGGATGTACAAGGCAAACAAACGATCACTGTCAAAAACAAAACCTTGTATCTCCTTTTTGTTCTTTTCCAGTTTTGATGCCATTTGATACATTTTTACCATACACAGAGCAGGTGGAGTGGCTTGGAGGGTGGTGCAGAAACAACTGTCTAGGTAATTGTTGGCTTCAGAAAGACTCAAGGTGATCACTCTCCACTGCATATGCAAGTTCACTGGTGTGCACTACATCACTAACTGCCCAGCCAGGAAAGCCCAGCAGCAGCTTCATGTTCACCTACGCAGGACAAAGAGAGCAAACCCCTGACCCCCATCCTCACTACATTGTTCAGGGGGACAGTAGGGAGCCCCTTGACCAAGTGTCTCTGGTCTGACTGTTATGGAAACTACTCTTGGACTCTAGGATCCTACAGTGGATCATAAGGATTATAGGGAGAAGACGAATGGGTGTCTTTACCCACCACTGACACCTTCTTCGAAAGGTACTTCATGTGCAAGCCCACCACCATTGAGGGTGACCACAACAAGATTCTGCAACAGTTTTTTCCCCAACATGGTCAGATTACTGAAAGCTCTGATGGCCCCCCAACATCCACAGACTGATCACACACCTCTTAACCATCACTGCACAACTTTAAATTCTTAACTGTTGGTGTAGTATTAGTATAGTTTAGTGTAGTATTGTCTAGTAGTCTGTCTAGTATAGATTGTCTTGTGAAGTTATTATATATTCTGCACTCTTTGCACTCTGTGTAATTTACTGCTGTTGTGTGCTGGAGCTTGAAAAATGACATCTCATTCCAATGGACACAAGTAATATAGTAGAATTCTAAAAAAAGAGACAGACTTAAATAATTTCAAAACTCCATCACATTGTACGGGCATTTTATGATGAATGGACCAACATAAGTGTTCCAAAATGAACTGGAATAAAAATATTTATTTATGTTCACTTACCTTTAAACTTGAGAATTATTTTCCCTCATCCTGTATGGTAACTATTTCGGAGATATGAGGTTTTGTTCTGCCAGCAAGAATATAGACCCATGGAAGCTCTCTCTCTCTCTCTGTTATCTTCTGAACTGCTTTATCCTTCTATGTCATGGTAGGTCTGGAGCCTATGCCAACGCTTAGTGGGCAGAGGACAGGAAACACCCTGAACAGACTGCCAATCCATTGCAGGGCAAACACAGAGACATTCTGTATACATTCATGTTCACATATACACACGCAAACACATAGGGGGCAATTTAGCATCTCTAATTTTCCACACAGCATGTCATTGGTCTGTGGGAGGAAACCAGAGCACCCGGAGGAAACACTGGGGAAAATGTAAACTCCATAAAGGAAGGACCCTGGACGCGAACCCAGGCCCTTCTTACTGTGAGGCAACGTTGCCTCCCACCACAGCACTATGCTGCCCCACTATAGAATTGGTGAATTTTCAAAATCAAGCCAGTGCTGTTCATATGCAGTTCTATCCAAATCTATCCAAGTCCCCAGTAAAATTGCAAGTTTTCTGCAAATTGTAGTCCTCTTTATTTGCTGACATGTTGGAAAAAAAACATGAAAGTGCCATAATCTTGCTAATTTAACTTATTTCTCAATAAAACATGTAAATTGTCAAGGGCTTCCAAAACTCTTGCATGTGTCAGCATGTCAGTTCACTATGGTTGTGATATCACATAAGAGCATTTACATACATCCCATTCAGCCTACAGCAGGTTAGCCCAAGGTGATAAGGAGCGTCCCTACCTCAGGCAGTCTGTAGTGGGTTGTTTGAGAGCTGCTTGAATGGAAGATGATGTAGAGAAGCAAATGATTAATTTGGCCTTCTGAAGGATCCGCACATGTGAAAGAAAAAAGTTTGTATTTTTCTGACAACCCTAAGGAATTCTGTCCGAACAGTGTGTTCTGTACAGTTCAGCCCAGGTCTCTTTTTAACGAAGCATAATACAGGGCAGCTGATCAGTTACATAAATCACTGTGAGAGGGAGAATCACAGAAACACCTTGTTTCAGTGAAAAAGGGAAGACAGGCTGGAAACTGGCCACATCAAAGATAAATCATGGTCGCTTTTGGTACACACAGCCATGCAAATGTTATGAATGGACTTTAGGGTTGAAAATGAAATGTGGGATATGGGCCTTTTCATGAGAGAAGCAAGGTCAGGATTAATGTAATGTTGCAATACATCCCAGCAGGAAAGAAACTTATACAGCACCCTGTTACACATCACACGGCTGGCAACTGACTCACGGTCCTCTTCCCTAGAAAGGAAGAGTAAGGTCAGTCTGACTGTGTTTACAGCCATGGCCTATGAAATTTTATGAACACTTGTAGTGTCTCTTCTGGTCTCTCCCCTCATGAGTCACTACCGGGATTTAGCTGGGGTTTATAGCTCAGGGTGACATTTTTACTTTTTTAGCCTTGTGGCAAGAATTCACAAAGGAAGAAGCCTGCCTCTGTTCCCTAAAGCCATTGGATGACGTGACTGTGTTATCCGTGTATGGAATATCACTGTGGTCCAAAGGGGCTGTTGATTTTGGGAACTTTAAAAATGTCCTTTATGAACTTTAAACACATAATTTCATGTGTTTACAAGTAGATTAAAGGACTGAAGTAAAAGTATGATGTGGGATACAACATCTGTCAAACTTGGTTTCGCAGAAAATAATGTCTTTGCACCATGTAAATAAATAGGTGAATGGAACAGTCGGAGTGGAAACCCTAAACATTTGCTCTTCAGAAGTCGGAAAACAGGTGCAAACGAGCTTCCCTCTCTAATCTTTAACCATCTCTCCTTCCACTCCCCCTTTCCTCAAAGCTCGGGCTCTCTCTCTCCCTGTCTCTCTGTTTTATGCTAACTCCCCTCCGTCCCCAAAGAGGGCCATCCCTCTTTCAGGATGTGTGTATTTGGCTGCCTTTGAACAGGAAACATCTATTACAGCACATTGTTCCAAACAGGCATCTTTCTGCAAAAACTGAGGCCTTGGAATTGAAGCAAGGTGGGTCGCTGAGGCCAATGTGTTTAAAATCTTGTTGTCAAAGTTCTTTAAGTCTCACTGGACATACAATGTCTTTGTACTGGCCACCATTTATGTTCAAAGAGATGCATTACATTTGTCTCCATCGAAGAAAACAGTCACATTACAGAATAAAGAAACCCCAGTGAGCAGCGGGTGAGGCCCCACATAGAGATGTCTGCTAATTCTTCATTTATCCATAAAGAGTTTTATTTGCTCTTGAGCAATTTGCTGTGGAAATCCCCCTGCAGGGCCTGGGCCATAAAGGACATATATGTATGTTTGCACGGGATTTCCCCCATAAGCCCCCGTCTAAGCGACACGCTTCAAACACTAAACTAGGTGCTAATGAACTGGGTTCTGACAAAGTTTACTTTCCTGGGTTGAGTCCCACCATACAATGGGTTCATTCACTGGATTTCAGCCGTGGAAAGTGTCTGTAAGGTAATCCTGTAAGAGTTTGCGCGACCTTTTCAAATTTTCAATATGTCTTTCTCCTGAACTGCCTTTTTGCCCGTGCCAAGGATAACACTAATATACCTCAGCTGATACTAGCAGTCAATTTGCATGAAGCAAAATGGCATCCATTCACGAATCGCTGGCAAATTCGCGGGCGGAGGAAACAAACACCTCCCCTTCAGTGCCCTATTACTCACCCAATGCACTTACAGCCTAAACATCAGAGTCACTGGCCTGCTGTAACTTCTTTCAGGGCAACATGCCCAAAGCACAATCAAGCTGTATCTGAGTTTACCTATAAACAGCTCGGAAACTGCGGGCTATGGCTAAATTCTCTGGAAGATGTCAGGTTCATATTGGGATCAGAGGTTAGGAATACGAGGTGAAATGGAATGGGTTTTAGCATGCAATGGGCAACTTTATTTTGCAGTGATATGAAACTAGTTGTACTTGGAAGGTTTAAATAAAAAGCCATTTTTTATAAACATAATGGGCTAAAATACACATTTAAAATGTGTCATATGTGAGTAAGGTATATAAGTTCCAATTTTCCATAGTAATATGCTCACCTTCAAAAAAAGTTGTTGCACCCAAAAGGAAGTGTTGGATTGCAATGCCATTTGGTGAGAAGATTAAGTTTACCTGGAACAGTAAATGATAACACATTTAGGCTGATATGGGTAACATTTATTGAGCTCAACATACGAAAGTAGTGTCTCACAGTATGGCGTCGGGCTGCCAATTTTACTAACTTATAGAGTTGGGGGTGAGGTTCCTAATGGTGTCCTGTGATAATCCATCCCATGTTGGTTGAATGTTCTCACATAGTTCCTGCATTAGGGGTGGGGGTGGAATTATACCATGCCTTCTGGACACGTGGCATGTAACAACAAACCGTGACAACAAACCACACACTGATTCGTGGGTTGTCTCCACCACCGCAAAAAAGCTGGACTACTCACTGAAGACGACCCAACGCCATTCTAAGTCACTCCATCACAGTCTGACACCACATCATAGCAGTCTTTGGCACACTGACATGGTATTAAGAGCAGGTGTCATAATTGTCTGCGTGCATGTAGTCCTATGTCATGCAGCTGTCTGCCACTGGTGCTGGCAGTATCAGGGTGACTCATTAAGGGGATCACTGAATGTCCACAAGTGTAACTGTTGGGTCAGTCAGGCACAGTGAGAATGCCCATCCTTCCCTAAGTCACATGCGTGGCCAAGCATGAAACTTGAATCATTCACATCTGTCATTCATATTTACAGTGTCAAACCTGCCCGCCAAATGTCATTTCTGTCGGCTGATTCCTTCTGGGTGCAGCTATTTGTGCAACTATGTTTTGTTGAGAATCCTTGAAGTACAATTGCTTAGTAATTGTGTTTTTAACCAGTGGTGCATGTTGCGTGGATTATGAACATCCCACTGAAAGAAACCGAGGTTTCACTTAAGTTTTCCTCCACAGGTTCAGTCCAGCTTTTGGCTAACAGTTTCTCCCTTTATTTTTTTTTACTAGTGCAGGATGTTCTGATGAGTTACAGGGATGTTCTGTTGGTGATGCTGTTTGAACCAATGGAAACAAAACTTTGAATCAGAAACCAAAACAACTTTGGAAGTTTTTGAGATTAATGGTGAAGCTCTTGAGAATAGCATTGATACTGCAGTACTAAAGCTCTGAGCATTGATGCTGAGCTCTGGAGATTAGCTTTGATGCTCTTGAGATTAGCATTAATGCTGCATCATTGAAGTTCCTGGCTTTTGAATTAGCATTAAAGATCTTGAGACTGAGATAAGGCAGTATCCAAATGTTGTATCTAGGTGTGGGTTTATAGAAAGTGGAGGGGGGACATTATTTTCCATGTACCTTAGTGTCCTATTGTTATTTATTATATATGCCATATTTAGCTATTTATAATCTGCTAAAAGTTCCATAGATAGCCAGTTTAGTTATTTTTTAGGGGAATGTTAATCCAGAACCGTTTAATCTGATTAATCTATTACATACAATTATTACATACAACTGAACTAAAAAACAAAAACAGTAATCAGCTGGTTTATAAAGGAGCATGAAGAGGCAAAATCGGGACAGACACTGAGGCAACAGAAGAAACCTGAGGGTTTCTAAAGATGGCAGGGTTGAGGAGGGGGTGTTCCGTAGGTTGCAATACACACCCTCACCACTAGAGGTTACACACCGCTCCTTTAAAACCTTTCTTGATGAAGAGGATTTGTTTTTCTCTTGACTAGTTTTAACTAACTCATATGCTCAAGAGTTTATTTGTCAGAATCCAAGCAGTAGAATGAGAATATCATTTATGTCTAATATGTGTATATTTTTGTAAATTGTAACACACACCCCCTATATTATGACACTCATGCCTCATAAAACCTTTCAGAGAAAAGTAATGCGATAGGTGAAATGATATCTTTATCTTTACCCACAGCTGAAACCGCAACTTTCTGTGGCATTTCCTCCACCGTACATGTTGGTAAAATAACACCTCTCCCCTTTGAGCTGTCAGAGATTATACCCTTGTACGTCACTGACATTTTACATGCAGGTGGCCTCTGTCTGAGGAGACACAGCTTTCAGAATGCTTTTTGGACGCTTTCGGTTTGATTTATTTTCAGCTTGCAGGAAACGTGTGTAGCCCACAGAGGGACAAAAAAAGAGCTGTGAGAGGAGGAGAGACCACAAACTATCTGGCAGATTACCTCCATCAAAACATATGAGTTCGTTCATCCATATCTTTTATGTCTCCGGGTTGTAGAGCGATAAAACACTACCGATCAGATGTAGAGATCCAGTGTGTAATGGAAGCTGTTATACAGTAGCTGCTCTTCAAAGCACGCATGATATTTCAACATGTGATACCCACTTCCAAGGATGAGGAAGATAAGACTAGGTGGGGGTTGCATGTGGCAGCAGCTGTATCCATGGCTATCTAACCTGACAAGCTGCGATGCTTTATTTACATCAGATGTTTCCATGAGAGCAAGAGCTATGGGACTTGGCTGATTTTGACGGAAAGTTCAGATCTGTGAGTGAACACAGAGATAATTGAAAATGCATGCTGCACTTTGGTTTTTTCTTACACATGGTTGTAAGTTTTTTTTTTTTTTTATGAAACTGTGCATGTGTACTTGAATGAGAGGGGGGGGGTGCACGCCTACATGTGTGTGTCTGTGTTTGTATGTCTTATTCTCTTCACAGTGCTGACCTGAACCCAGTCACATTTTCATAGGCTTCCCTGGAAACATCCACAAGCAGAGACACATGTTGCCATTTTAATAAAGCAAAGATTGTTACACTTGCATAAATAATCAATTAATTCTCAAAATAAAGAACCCATTTATGAAGGTTTTTTTTTTACCAGCACTGAGATGGACCAGTCAGCAAGCCTTCTGGCCTTCTGGCAAACTTACTCAACTATATCTCTGTACATAAGCAGAGTAGACAATACCCATTTAAGTTCTAAATACTTTAAGCAGCTCTGCTGACATAGAGTACATACACTCAACAAGTTCTTAATGCTTTAAGCAGTTTACCATCAGTTCGATTCACAGACTCTTCGATTCACAGTCTATTCAGTCCTAATACTCTAATATGATTATCCATGTTTTACTGACATAGAGAATACCCATTCAACAAGTTCTTAATCCACGTCGTTGTCCCCCCTTTATATTTTGAATTATACAACCAAAATCTACTGTTATAGCCAAGTTAAGGAACATATGTTTACCTGTAAAAAGGGGCCATAGAATGGGAAACTGTGTTTACATTGGTGTCGTTGAATAAGGAGAGGTCAGTACATACAAGTGACAAACCATGAACTTTAAACAATGTTGTTTCCTCCTACAAGTACAAATCTTGCTGTCACACTTCCGGTTTCCCCTTTGCCTATGGCCTCTCTCAGAATCCGCACTCTCACCTTCAAATCCCGTCTGGTTTCCTCCATCGAGATCACCATCTGTATTAACTCTGTTTGCTTATATACCCCTGGTCTGCCTCTTAGTCTTTGCAAAGTATTGCCAACTCCCATTGCCTTACAGAGCGCTCACTCCTGGTGATACCTATGCTGACTTTCTGGTTCCTGACTCTGTTTGATCTCTGGTTTGCCCCTTCTCTTCTTCTACCCTCTGACTTTGCTTGCCCTGTTCTGGTTGCTTATTTGGTTTTGACTTCTGCCTGCCTTCTTGTATATGACTTTGCCTGTCCCTGGTACTATGTTTGCTATGTTTTTAACCCTGATCTGTTAAATAAATCCAGCCTTGAGTTTAGCTCAGCGTGGGTCAATCAGACTTTGTCTGGCGTGAGACCTGTCTTTCTGAAAGAGTGCAGTGAAACGGGCCAAGTCCAAATCCCTAAACTGTTATGTAACAGCCTTTACTACTTGTTTAATATTTACTTATTAATAATTACATACGAGTGGAGAAATATACTCTTCCAGACTGTGAATGCAATCTCTGCACTTTTCATACCTTTTAAATAAACAATAAAAAAGTCCATAGGCATTAATGTTCACCCTTAAATGAGGCTGATCTTGGCTTCCTATTCATCAGAATCTAAAACTGAAACCTTAAATGTTACATCTTGTACAAGTGTAAGGGAACACCTTGTAAAGGAGAATTTCCTAAATAAACTGGTGAATAGGAGCCCAATTTCAGCTCCCACATGTTTAACAACATTAACAGCAGTTTGGCAAGAACAGGAATGTTACACCAGAGGAAACCTCTTGAGCAAGCAAGGGCCTTCAAAGGACATAAGAATGTGGCTTTTTAATCACTGTTTGAAAAAGCAGGTTGCTGTCAGGTAGCTATCTACTACAGGTTATAGTCCCCTGGACTAAAAAGACTAAGGCTATAGCCTGGTTTGCTAGTGATGGCTAACTTAGCTAGCTTGGTAGCAGATTTATTCACTTCATTACACCTGGAAAAAAAGCTTCTACATCTGAAGCTGCACTTCAACACCCGTGTGACATCTGTACCTGAGAGTCCAGTTTTGAATTCCGCTGTCTGGTGTCCCATTCAACTTGTTAAAGCAGACACCCAGACAACACTCTGATGGCTACACTAATGCATACATTTAAGTGAGAAGTTTAAGCTGATATTAAAATGTGTTTAGACGTAGACGTAGGGTGGGAATGGTGTAACAACGTCTACATCACAGCAGGACTTTTCTGATTTGTATGGGTTATACTCTATCCAGTACACCATGTTTCTACCTTTTAAACAGCTAATATGGCAGGGGTCTACACCTTCAGTCCTGCAGGGCCAGGGTCCAGCACAGTTTGGTGATGTACCTCTTCAAACACACCTGATTACACTCATCTGTTAAGAGCCAAGTTTAATGGGTGTGCTTGGAGTGAAAGAATTACCTGGTCTATGACATGTGCTGTAGACAAGCCCTCCAGGACCAGAGTCTGCCACAATACCTTGACCAAAATGGCATGCTTTACAACTCTGGTTAATAAAGGTTTTCTGTTTATGATGTCTGGCCCAACTGTGAAGGTTCGGTGCTGATTCAGGACGCAAATCCTGTTTTGTTTAGAAGTAGCACCTTATCACCTATAGGAATAAAAACACCTCAGGTAAGAGGGTGTTAGGTAAAGCAGGAAACCTATGCAGGATGTGACTGCACTAAACCTCAAACACTGGGTCCTTCGATTCCTCATTTTGATCCATAAAGGAGGTCTTTGCATTAAACTGAGGGGCTTCTGGACGCATTCATAAAAATGGAGGGGAAAAAGCAGCAGCCCTGCTTTCATGAATAGAGCTTTGTGATGTACAGCGGTCTTGTTTTCAATTGCACTTGATCCAGTAGTGAGACTGCTAATTGTCAAAGCGTGTTCTCCAGGTCAGCCTGAGGTTTAGCTCTCCACAAACACACACTTCTGCATGGTTAACCTTCAGACCATGCATCCCAAATAAGCTAATAAACTCAAGATCTCCAGAATGTACAGTATTATATGTGGGGTTCAGACTGTGGAGTTCAAAATGCCTCAGCCCTGTTAAGTCCTTTTTTAGTGGAACCATTTCTACACCAGAACTTATAAAAATAAAGGTGTAAAAAGGGTTCTTTGATAGAAGGACCTCCCTAGGTTCACCTAACAGCTGTTCAACAGATGGTTCTTTACAAAACCATATTTTGTAAAAGAGATGTACTGGTGTACCTTTTTCAAGAACATTGCCAAAATGTAAAGTGAAGGTGAAAGTTTCTAAATAGTTGTCAGCTTGGATGTAGGATTCTGGAAAAGACATTCAGTATTGGTGTAGGCTCTATATTCTTTTATTTTTAAAACTATAACAAATGCTTTATACCTACCCATCTGTTTAGAACAGTGGTTTTATAGCCTCTTTCTCCAGGCCCTTTTCAACTTGAATATTTCTACAACTCCAAAGGCAACTTCCAACAAAGGTTAAGGTTAGTACACAAATGCAATATTTTACCATATGGACATTTTTTAAATGTAAAAACATGTGTATTCCCAATTTAATACCTTCAGCACATTCCAAAAAGTTGGGACAGAAACAAGTTGAGCACTGTGCTGGATTACAAGGTGCAACAAGCACTTATAATAAACACTTATAATTAACATTCGGGCTCTGAAGACACTTCCAGTTTTGAATGTGAAAGCTTTTTGTTGTCATTCTTCTGTAATATTTCTATATTGATCTATATTGAATAATATAATTTCAATAGGATACAGGTCTGGGCTCCAGACAGGCCAGCCAAGAACCTGCACTCTCTGGTTACGCAGCCATACTGTTGTAAACCATGCAGAACGTTTCTTGGTGTTGTCATGTTGAAATGAATGTCTCTGAAAAAAATGTGTTCAATATTGATGGTTCTTTCACAGATGTGCTGGTTACCCACCAATATCCCATCCATACTATGCAGCACACAATATTCTAAACTTTATCTCTATCTGTAACAGTCTGGCTGTTCCTTTTCTTCTTCAGTCTAGACAGCACAATGACTTGACTTCTACTCTATCCAGAGTATAATTTTTGGCAGCATGCCAAGTCTCGACCCATCCTTGTTTAAAAAGGACTAGGTCTTTTACATCCTAGTGTAACTGTATCAGTGTTTGCTGCCTTAAACTTGAAACACATTGCAGGATTTAACTAAATTAAATATCTACATTTAATACCTTGTTTTTGTACAATTTTCATTCAAAGCAGATTTATAAATCACTGTTTCATGGTCTTATTTGCATTTGTCCTAATGTTCCAACTTAGAATGGACTTTATATATGTAGTCATTTGGCTTTATTTACAACAGTGGTTAAAAAAAACATCAACTGAAAGATTCTTCAGGAAAAGCTAAAAGTGTTTCCCATCACTCTAAATAACACTTTTCCCACTTTTATTCTTTAAGAGTTATGTATTGTGCGTATTGCTAATGTGAAGAGCAGGTGCTGTTCCTATGGTTCATCAGTATTCTCCGCACGATCCCCAAATTGGCAGAGCAGGTTGATGTTCCCAGCATATGCACCTACTGCCAGTTATACCCCTCTTTGCACCTGAAACCTTCCCAAACATCAATCTTCATTAACAGAACTCCTCCAGTGTTTTCTTGGTAAACACACAGATGTAGTAAATCAACATATTCTCAGAATACACACGCACACACACACCCACACACACACGCACCCACACACACACACACACACACTTTTATGCGAGTTGGGTCATTTAGGTCCCAAAAGTAAAAATCCTCCCCAGGATTTGGTTCTAACTGTCTGGACACAGTCAGTACTAGCTTGAGCTAATTAGAGCAACCAGGCTGTTGAAACTAAAGCCTGGGGAGGATTTTTTCTTTCTGGATCTGGACCACCCAGCTCTGCTTGTATGTCATCCATAAGTTACTGCATCTTACAGCAGTAATACCATTTACACTTTCACTGTTACTGTGCCCTTCCCTTCTTTTATCACAAACAACTGAAGTACTTGTGCAATGCAGAAGCTCATAAGAGACACCTGTACAGCTTCATAAAATGTTAAAGCCTCAGCTGTCAGCCCAGAACAACTTAAATCAGAAACTGGATTAGGAGCTTGTACCTGATTCACAGCTCTATGGCACCATCTTTTGACAATAAAGAAGCTTTTAACGCTCAACCTTAAACTCAAACCGCACTTTGGATTGGAAGGGTCGACCAGACCCATAGCACTATGGCACCATCTTCTGATTTCCCCACAATTAACAACTGGCTTTGCTCTGACTATAAAGCAAGTTTCAACACTCAACCTCAGGCTCAGATCAGAAACTGAATTGGAAGGTTCTATGTGTTCCACAGCTCTATGGCACCATCTTCTGATTACCCCATGATTAACAATCAACTTTGAAAATAAAGCAAGTTTTGAAGCTCAACCTTTAAATCACATCAAAAGGTGGTTTGAAAGGTTCTTCCTGAGCCATGGCTCTATGGCACCATCTCCTGGTTTCTCCATGATTCAAAACCAACAACCAAAATAGAATTCTACTCCACACCGAGGTGGGCTAATAAATCTCGAATAAATCTCTTGGAACTAATGAAACCACTGGGCGGTTTCTGAAAATACACCTACACTACACTACACCTTTACACTATGCTGACAATTAAGGAAAAATAGATGCTCTGTTACAAATTCAGAGGAACCTGCTTCACCCCACAGTAAGCAAGCTCCTGTCTTTGGTATTCATAACTAACTAGAGCTACAGTACTGGTCTACTTCAGGGTGGCACTGTAATAAACAGGTTCATCCTGTTGGACCTCGGAAAAACTGCACAATAAACTATAAAAAATATAAAAACAATATGCTTCGGCATATTTGTAAATCTGAAAACTTGTACTTGTTTCCCAAGAGATGGAGGTGGAAAGAAAGAAGCATTAGTCATTTGCTAGACCAAAGACAAAAGAGGGAATGAGTAATATCTCAATGAATGTGTGGAGGAGCACATTACCAAATGAAATAAGAGTGTAGAATTAAGTAGAATTCTTAAATCAAACATTTTTTAAGAGAAAAACCTTTTAACCCAAAGAGGGTTGTAGCACCTGTTATTTAAGTCATGACCAGCTAAAGCATTATACACTGTAGACCATATCATCAAAAACAGGTATCTCCAAAATCGCAACTTTACAGGAGAGGCCAAAAACCTCATTTAATTTGAATGGAAGTCAATAGAACCAGATGTCTTTCCAAGCAGCTTTGGGCTATTTCTGTTGGGCCTTTTTTAATTAAATTTCCACACAATGTAAAGAGCAGCTCATGTGATCAAATGAGGCATAAAAGTCAAAATCAATAAAAATGGAGATACATGTTGTTCTTTGGACAGCGACAATATTCTGACCAACAGTAAGGAAAACACATTTATACTAATTCTGCTGACATTAAACAAGCAGTTTAAAATATAAAGAAGCAGTTGCATCTATTATACCACTGCAAATGAAAATCTGAGATGACAAGTTCCCTTGACACAAATTGTCACTCAACTGCCGCTTTATTAGGTGCAGCTGCTCCTCTTAGCCTGTTCCTCCAAACAGCGACTCATGTAGTTGCAGTTCGGTAAATAAAGCAACAGTCATCAGCCCTGAGTCTAGAGACCTATGTAATAGTACATCTGTTTAATATTACCTTCCTGCAGAGGCTTGATAGGCTGGATCAGGGCTCCAACGTTTGGTGAGAAGGTAGGATGTGGTTGTCCAACAAATTAAATTTTAAATTTTGCAGGAGGATGATTAGTGATCACTGATATAGAACACGTAAACATTAACAATTAAATTATTTCTTGATCGAACAGTAGAACTGAAATATGTTATAAGAATCTTTGACTCCGAGATGATTGTTGGTGTCAAATTTGCTGGTTCCAGCAAAGGATTTTACTCACTACAGTGCCTGAGATTCACAGAGAGAACTGTGTTAAACAAAACACATTCAGTGAGTGTCAGCCATGTGAGTAAAAACGCCAGATGGGAAATCTTTGATTAATCCCAAAGTAGCCACAAATAATAATCCTTTACAATAGTGCATAAAATAAGACCTGTTCAACAATGGGAGATATATTAAAGGGTCTCAATAAGCAGCTATTATGCTACAATCATCTTAAATTCCACATAAGAAGTGTATATACTGTAGTGTAAAATACTGTATGTGAGCCTGGAATGGCAATGGAGAAAGCTTGGAACTGTTTCCCATAAGTGGCAAGCCTACCAAAAATTCCTACAAGAGCTCAGAAACAACTTATATCCAGGAATAACTTTATCCAGGAAGTCATAAATGAACCCAGATGAAGCTGTAAGAAACTGCAAGGATTGCTTGTCTGAAAAAAGACAGCATCCAAGGTTCCACCATTAGAACAAGACTGGGCAAAAATGGTATCCATGGAAGACAAAAACTAAAGCAGCAACAAATGACTATTTGACTGCTAAAGCAAATAATGGCTTATTCGGATTTTGAATTGGCAGTTGCCAGGGTTGTTTTATGCAACTATGAATGAAGGCAATAAAAAAAAATACCTTATTTAAAATTTCATTTACCTTTCCTTCTAATACAAAAGATAAATAAAACTCCAATATCATTTTCATTGCAGGAATATGACTGAAAAATCAAAGCATATTTTCCTCAATCAAGTAAACAAAACCACAGATGATAATTATTTTAACATTTAAACAGTACATTCTACACTTCGGGCTTTGTGCTGTCTGTCTACACTGTGTTGCAACTAAACTCTACAATCACTGGTCTTTACTGAAACAGAGGAAATGATGTCAGTAACGAATGGACCATTAGTCATTGATTTTAGTCAACTAAGTCAATTAACTGTGGCACTTCTAGTGAAAACTACTGCTACCACGAAGAACATAAAGGCTCATCTGTGACCTGAAGCTTAAGCACAGTTGGGTTATGCAGCAAAACAATGATCTTAAGCACAAGAGCAATTTGACCTTTGAACGGTTCAAAAGAAACAAACTCAGTGAGTGGGTTTTGGAGTGGCCTATCGAGGTGCTGTGTCAGGTTACCTCTTTGGAATGCTGTGTCAGGTTAAGCAGACAGCTCATGTTCAAAAGCCCTTCAATTTGTCTGAATTAAAGCAGTTCTGCAAAGAACAGCAGGTAAAATACCTTTACAACCATGTAAAACACTGACTGTCAGGATTGTAGGAAGAGCATGGTTGCAGTTGCTAAATGCGGCTGTAATGGAAAACTTTCCATTAGCGCAGTTGAACAAGGAGTTCAGTACATAGAACTGACATGATCTCCTCCTTCAAATACTACTTTACAAATAAGGTCAATAAAGCAGACTGGATCCATACTGGACAGACTGGACTATTAATATTTATGCCTCCAAAATGTGCATACACCAGCGCATGTTCTAGTGTAGCGACAAAAACAACAACAGGCCAGGAGGAATGAAAATGACAGACTATGCACAAACATACCTTTCCAGGCTGTGAAGTGGATATCAGCACTTTTCATACCATGGTAGATGTTTATATTTAGGCAAGGCTGACACTGGCTTCTTATGTACACTAGGTGTATGACATATGTATACTTAATAAGGATATGTGTCTCTATATTTGGCTGCTATTGCACAGCTCTGTCATTTATTCACAGTAATACTGCATACTGTACAAAAGCTTTGCTCCTATACCTCAGACTTAGCTAGCATATATTGTACATTTTCCTAATTTATATACATACATATCTGTATTTCTTCCCTCTGGTCTTTCTTATGTAGTACTAAGTATTTATGCTGTAATTGTTAGTACCTGATGTCCGGGTGCTAGCATAGTGTAGTTTTACACTAAACAGACTTAGGAGAAGAGCAGTTCCGCCTTAGTGTCACAACCTCAACAGCAACCTGCCAGTTATAGCCTTGCTGTGAGACTGTATCAGTTTTGTCCGAAACAGAACATCTTAAACTGAGTGTTTCATAGAGACACTTTGACTTGTTGTCAAAATCAAAGCATGTAATTGGCATAGGATATGGAAAATACTTTTTAGCAGTACAGCACATTGCAGTCCATATCTAGGCTCTAAACAAAGTAGTAATGGATTTTACAGGGAACAGTTTAGCATTTTTCCAGCAGTAGATGTTTGCGATGATACCAAAGCACAGATTACAGATTAATTTCAAAGGAATCTTGAGGTTTTACAGGAAGCACCGGTTCCACTTCCTTCACTCCAGCCGTCGTTAACTTGTCAAAGATGCCTTCTGCCAAGTTGCACTGGCACTGGTTACACAGTAGAGGGCGATATGTTTCCTTCATATTTCATGGACGGGAAAGTTATGAAAGCAATGTAGTACGCTTTGCTCAGCAGTGAAATGAAAGACTTACATCATGTTCTGCAGCGTCATGTTTATTAGTGTCATTGTGCAATAGAACAAATAACTTCTGCATAAGTCACTTCCCATATCCAGACTCTTGTATTACGGTATGTGATTAGTCTTCTCCAGAATTTATGCAGAATGTTTTATGACTTCACTCTACTTAAACCTGTCACTGAGGCATAATTGCTGTGATGTAACTGAAAGAACCACAACAAGTTTCAACAAGTAGAAACACTGAGCTTCTTTACTATGCTTTATCAGTTAGTAATGCTATGAATATAGAAGTCAGAGATCTGAAAACATTATTTTGTATGGTTCACATTTATGGGCACTGCATGTTGACATTCATCATCAAGGACTGAAAGTTTGAGGTCCAGAAACTTAAGCGTAAGGAAGATAAGTGACATGCATAAATAGGAATGTTATGAATTTTCTGTCAAGGTCTTTGTTTTTTCTTTAGCTTCTGTTTGAGCACATTTACAGCCCATGGGGAGATTTGTCAGATGGAATTAATAACACAGCAAGCTAAAAAGTTTAAAGAAAGAATAAATATGACATTAAAATTCTGACAGCAGAGCCACAAAAGGCCACGAGAGCATGCCCACATCAGGCAGCAGTGCTTGACAAAATGCTTGACAGAGGATGTTTAGAAGACCACTCAAGAGGCCTACATAAGAGGGAGGGCAGAGTATAACTCTAAGAATATTATTCAGCATTCAGTACTGAAATATTAGCCTCGCAATCAGGTCTTGGGCACGCCATTCTGGAAATACAGGCTTGGGAAGATAGTTAAAAGCATTTTGAGGCACTCTATGACTTTGGTAATGATTTTTTTCTGAATGGTTGATACTAACTCAATAAAGAGCTTTTTGTATGAACAGGATATCGATGCCTTTGTGTTTATTTACATAGCTAGGATGATCACCAAGCACACGTGTTAGGAACAAAATAAGAGAGAAAATGTAAAAGAGATCTACTACAAATTTTAAAAGTCATAAAGCTAATCATATAAAGCAAACCACAGTTGATCATTTTTGCAAAAACATTATTGAAGCAAAAAACACAGTTAGCTTTATTCAAAACTTTCCAACTTGTATCCAAAAACTACCCTGCCTCTTAACTCTAATACATATGATCCAGCCACCCCGGAACTTAATGAGAGGTTGATTATCTGGAGCTGTGGAATTATGCTCTGCAAAGAAGGTGTAACTCCAGAACTAGAGTTCAAGACCACTTTTCTGAAAGTTTGTAGACATTTGTTCATCTTCTGAATTCTTGTCAGCCTCTACTGTACTCTGGGAAGACTTTACAATACATTGTGTTTCTTAGCCCTGGTCCAGAAGGGCCACTACCCTGCTTCCAACACACCTGATAAACTAATCAACTCGTTAACACCCATTACTGAGTTAAGGTGGGTCTGTTAAATAATGAAAAGCACTACAATGTGCTGGACAGTGTACCTCCTGGAGCAGAGTGGAGAAATACTGGAAAAAATGCTGGAACATTACTGTAAAAAACGTACTGTATTCAGGCAAAAAAGCAATAGGGAAGTCAGGTACATGTGTTGGATGTTCATCTCTAGATCACAAACTCATGCCACTTCAGTTTAACCCACAGGTATTAGGTGTATTCTATTGGTGGATGCTTTTGTAGGGAGCTTATACAAGTTGTGTGTGTTTGCATTTAAACACATGGATCAGCAATAAATGCACTCTAAAATAGGGTCTGGATACCTTTTGACATCCAAAAAATTGAAACCACTTTTTGTTTCTACACTCAGTGTCTATTTTATCAGCTCTACGTACCATATAGATGCTCTCTGTAGTTACAATTACTGACTGTAGTCCATTCAATTCGATGGAGGCTTTGTTAATCCACATTCACCCTGTTTATCACAGGCCAAGACCCTTACAGCACCCCCATAGAGCAGGCATTATTTAGGCGGTAGACCATCCTCAGCACTACAGTGACACTGACGTGATGGTGGTGTGTTAGTATGTGATGTGTTAATGTGAGTGGATCATAGGCAACAGTGCTGCTGGAACCACCAACTAACCACTCAACAACCCCCTGTGGGCAGCATCCTGTGACCACTGATGGACTAGTAGAAGACCAACACTCCACCACCACGTCAGTGTCATAAAAAGCAGCTACCGAAGTATGCAAAGAAACAGATGAACTACAGTCTGTGACTGTAGCACTACAAAATGTCCCATATGGTAAGTGGAGCTGATAAAATGAGAGATGTATATGAGTGTAGTTTTAATGTTATAGCTGACTGGTGTGTTCTCTCACCTCATTAGGAATACCTACCCAGCGTCTACACTCATTATCCATTCCATTAGATACACTTACCACAGACCTGCACTTTTTAGATATGTAATTAACCTGTGCATTTACTTGCATCATTTGTTAGCTTTGTTGTAATCACTCATCAATGTCAAGACCCCCACTGGACCACCACTGAGCAGGCTGATGCATCATCCTCAGCACTGCAGTGTACTGTAGACTCATCTGAAACCTGAATGAACAGCCCCATGTATGAATGATCTGGATAAACCGGGGTGTTATGGCGACCGGAGGATGGCGCTAGTGCGCAGCCCCACGCGCATTGGTGCTTCATAAATGGAGGCGCGTGTTCTCTCACTCGCTCACTTCAGCGCTTTCAGAGTCCGGACGGTGTGCGAGGCTACGTCCGCGCTGCTGTCCATTTAATCCAGCGCAGGGAGCTGCTGCAGGATGGGGAATAGCGTGCTGGCCGTCTGTTGCTCTTCACTGTAAGGAGGGACACTTGGGGCTGGACTTTTCAGCAGGATAGCAGGAGTTTGCCCGTTCTTTCTGCCCCGCTGCCCACTGTCCATATGGCCGGAGCACAGCCGGGTGTGCACGCGCTGCAGCTCAAACCTGTGGCCGTGCCGGAGAGTCTAAAGAAAGGGAACAAGTTCATGAAATGGGAGGATGTAAGTAACTCCTTCTTACCTGATACACTGCTTGCCTCTTACTGTAACTGCTGCGGCAGCGGTTGGCGCAGCACTGCTACAAGGAGTTCCAGTATCCCCTACTCCTGCAGGTCGAAAGATACTGTAAGAATGAAATGTGGCAGCTTAGTTCTGGTTCCTAAGTGCTGGTCACTGACTAGGATGCATGCATATGGTTATGTATTCCCTATACTGGAATGACTAGCTTCATATTTTTCTCTTATCATCTGACATATGTCCAGCACATCCAGTACGTTGGAGACACTTTAAGAGGCATATACCCATTAATTCCTGTCTGATATTCATGTAGCAGTGACTGTCATTAAGGAGCACATAGACATAAGAGAACAAGCATATCAGGATTCAAGTCATTAGAGGAAGAAGCAGCTGGAGCACTTACTTAGATGTGTTAGTCTGTTAGGCTGGATATGTAAAAGTTCATCCAGAAGGCGCTGCTGTGGTTGTGGTGACCGGAGTTGAGAAATGTTCTTTAAGCTGTTTATTTTTTGGTGAAAATGATTTTTTTGACCTCCACTGGGCATATACTGGGTGATGTAATGCTTCTCACCCTCAGTGCTATGAAGGGACACTTACGTGTAGTCATCTTGCATGATGTAAAATGGGCTTTTACGTAATGCCTTTACTAAAACAAGCTAATCTCTACAGACGTGTTCTCCAAAGAATGGAGATAGAGGACCAGATTTGAAAAAAGTATATGAACCCAAATTCCCTTACCAAGCTGTAACTTCTTCAGCCAATGCGTACAAAGTTTGCATCTTTATATTTGATGAAGGCAGTTGTAGCTAACAAGTAATGAACGTTACTGGATGATGTAGATTTCTGCTTCTTTTATAAAACTGTATTGATTCTACTTTGTATAAACATTGTCCAGTATAAGCACTTGAACTGTCACCAGCAGACAAACAACACCTACAGCTTTTATCTTTTTGAGAGAGGAGAAAATTCCATTCTAGTTCCATTTATCATTCAGATCTGACAACATAGACAGGTGCTTCTCTTTATCCTTCCCAAATCAGCGCTGTGGATATGAAAGGATGTGTAGCCCCCAATAAGCTTTTACTGAGAAAAGAAACAAAATTTGTTAACCACCACGTCAGCTGCTGCCAGTCCCAGAACAACGGGCTCACCACCCCAGAGTGCAGATCTCAGCGTTATTAAATATGTTGTGATATTAAATATTAAATATGATTATTTGGATCATAAAAAGCGAAAATGAAGCTTCTAAGACTGATCTCTGGGGGAAAACCCTGCAGATTTCTAGAAGTCTGAAATAAATGCAAACAGTAGACACAGTAAATACTGAAACATTGCTATTCTATTTAAGAGCTTTCCTTTGTTTCCTGATACTGAAAAATAAATAACTCCCGCTTAATGGCACAGGTAGTGATTCTGGATTTTGATTGCTGATGTTTAAACTGAAAAGCAAAACAAAAACACCCCCTACTTTAGTGGTCTTTCAGAAGCTCTGTCCCTCACATTCATGGACATGCATGGTCAAGATAATGCAAATTTGTATTTTTAGGTTTTTCTTGGGAGTGAAACCCTTCACAAAACCTTTTATCCACTGTACAGATAAACTGCCGTGATAAGACATCAGAGCAAAGAATGATGTAACGTAACTAGGTTGTGGGTTAGCTAACTGTCCTGAAACACCTGATTCTACTAATCATCTCATTAACAAGCCCTTCAGAGCTGCAGGTGGTGTGTTGAGGTAGCACCAGGGTTAGGGAAACACTTGCTGTTCACTATTTGCTATCACAAACATTAGCAAGTGGGGCAAAACAATACTGTCCATAATAGGCACATGTTCCCTGCCTGTCTAGCAGAAACAGACCAACCCTCAATTCCTCAATCCCTTTTCATGCCTTTCAACACTCAATGAGGCTGAAGTCGGCTTCATTTTCACCAGCTTCTTTTCCAACTTCCGCTTTCTCTGCTCTGTTGTGCACGAGCATGAACACCCCCTGTTAGTGACCGGCTGGAAGAGTGTTGCGTCAGAGTCGGGTCTGTGTATAAGTACTAAGTTTATGTCCAGCATACACACAAAACAAAAAGCTTGCTGACTGTGTGGAGACATTAGCAGAGTTGAAGAAAAAGCATATGGATTACCATTGCTCAGTGCACCTCAAATGGGCATTTTACTGGAAATTAAATGAGGGGTAATCTCTGACCTTTGATGCCCTACTGTATGTTTTGGGTGAGTGGAGACATTAGGAAAATTAGATTTTCTTCTGAACTGTTCCTTCAGCGCTTGATAAAGCTTGGTGTGTCAATGATGTGTCATAGCAAAAACATTTGCATTCAAGGAATGACCTTTCCAGGCTTTGGGGCTTTAAGATTAGCCCTTGTAGGTTTTAGGATCGGGCTAAGAGAGCCTTGCACTGATGATGATGTGTTCTGGTGCTCATGGCTGCTGCAGTCACTCCATGCTGCTGTATTTTTACATTTTCATTGTGAAGAGGTGATTCAGCTTTTGACAGAAACAGAAGTCATTCATGAGAGACACTCCAAAACACCACAGGGAAGTCATAAATTATACATTCATAGATCTCCTTCCCACTGCTCTCTGCTGCATGTATGTCTGCATTCCTGTCCATCAGTCTTTGGGGCTGCAGTGGCAGGGCTGCTTTGGCCTGTTCTAAGCCCCTGGCCCTTAGCTCTTTCCCTTGTTTTCCCAGCATGCTGCGGGTATGGGTGTGGGCCCTCCTATGGCCCTGTTCCAGACCTCATATCCAGCAGCCTTTTCCGAAGTTCCCCCTCTTTCAAACATGTTTGTCCTGTTCACTCCTTCCTTCCTCTCTCTCTCTCACGTTCTCTCTCTCTCTCTGTCTCTCACTCTCTCTCTCTCACGCTCTCTCTCACGCTCTCTCATTAGCTTTTCCCACATTTGGTGTAAGGTGTAGAAGATACATGAAGTTATGTTCTTTGACAATAAGTTAAGAAGCACAGCAGCGTTCCACGTGGACTCATAGGTATAGATAGATAGTAGAGTTTTTCAGAATTTTCAGTATTTCTCATTTACTGGCTGCGGTGGTGACAGCTTGCTGTTGGGGTGGTCTCTGCAGGTTAAAAGACAAACTCGGCTCAGTTCCATGGCCCTGTCATCATGACTATATTTATTAGAGTTGCCTATAGTCTCACCTACCAGACCTGCATTACCCATCATTTACTGGAATGGTGTGCAGGTCAACGTATTGTGAGCAGAACTGGTCAGTGCTTGGGGTGTACAATATATTGTCCGCTCATTTTCAGCAATAGCTCAGAAATTTTTATTGGTATTCTCTAAGTGATTATAAGTGATAATGACAACCAATAATTAGTGTCTTTAGTGATCCCACACATTAAAACCTGGAAGTTTAGTTTCCCCTCCTAGGCATTGCCCCTGCTATACACATAAGAAGGGAAAATTTAAATGATTCATATTACCAATTTTTGCACCATCGATACATTTTCAGTACAATTGCATTAAAATAATGCTAACATAGCCTTTGCTTTCTTTCTTTCTTTCTTTCTTTCTTTTTTGTGTAAAGTTAGTTTTCTTACTTGGTCATTCCAAAACATTTTGACCATTCCGGAAGTCTTGCTTGATGACTCAGGTTATTTTGCGATTGGGCTCACGGGCAGATGTTTTGACATTTTACTATAGAATTTGCTTGTGTAATTCAGAATTCATCATTCCATAGATGATGGCAAACCTGATCCAAACACATTAGCACAGGCCAAAATCATAATACTACCATCTCTGTATTTTAGATGGGACATGTCTCATTCTCTAAACATAACACTTCTTTAAACAAAAATATCTATTTTCCCACAATAAACGTTCCAGTAGTCTTCTGGCTTGTCCATGTGATCTTTAACAAATTGCAGATGGGCAGCAGTGTTCTTTTGGAGACCAGTGACTTTCTCCTTGCAACCCTGCCATATGTACCATTGTTAAATGTTCTCGTAATTAACATTAGCCAATGGGAGCAAGGCCATTAGTTGCTTGGAAGTTACCTTGGATTCTGTGTCCTCGCAGACTTTTGGACTCCTTGCTCTTGGTGTGATCTTTGTTGGTCGGGCACTCCTGAGTTGAACAATAATAGTCTTGAATTTCCTCTATTTGTACACAGTCTGTCTGGTTGTGGAGTATAGTGGAGTCTAAACTCTTTAGAAATGGTTTTGTAACCCTTTCCAGCCTGCACAGCATCAACAACTCCCCTCCTGAGGTCATCAAGAATCTCCTTTGGTCATGCTATGATACACTTCCACAAACATTTGTTGTGAATATCAAAAGATACACTTTGTGAAGAAAACTCCCTCAGAGTGTGTGAAGCAGGAAAGAGAAAAAAACATGTGATTAAATGGATCATTGGATGGGCCAGCAGGATGCATGCAAAGGTATCACATACCATAGAACATGAAGCTCCATGGTAGGTAAACTGGTCAGAAATGCAGGCAAGCAGTTCGCATGCAGTCAAGGCAGATGAGGCAGCAGCATTAGACCACACAGGATGGGCAGTAGTTCAGCTTGGCCAGGAAAACACATATACTGTTTCCAGTTCTTCTAACAGAACTGTCTTAGTTGTTAAAAGAGAAATGACATTTCTTTAAATGAACAGAGTACCCACTCACACCTGATTGTCATCCTGTTGATTAAAAACACCTGACTTTAATTTCATATTATATTTCATATTATAAGTCGATCCTGATCTGGCTTTCGATGAACATATTACTAATATCACGAGAATAGCTTTTCTACATTTGTGCAATATTGCAAGAAATTCACTGACCCTACGGGATGCAGAAAGGCTCATTCACGCCTTTATTACTTCAAGGCTGGGTTATTGTAATGCCCTGCTTTTTGGTTGTTCCGGCAAAAGCCTTAACAAACTTCAGTTATTCCAAAACGCTGCAGCTAGAGTCCTTACAAGAACTAGAAAGTTTGATCATATCAGCCCAGTCTTACCTAACTTACACTGGTTACCAGTTAAATTCCGCATTGAGTATAAAATTCTTCTCCTGACTTATAAAGCTGTAAACGGCCTCAGTCCTATGTACCTCACTGAACTTATTTCGTATTATGAACCATTATGTGACCTTAGGTCTCAAAGTGCGGGGTCTCTATTAGTGCCTAGAATTAACAAAGGTACACCAGGGGGCAGAGCCTTTTCATACAAAGCCCCCCAGATTTGGAATAACCTACCAGTGAGTGTTCGGGACTCTTCTTGTTCACTCAAGTTTGTTGATGGTGGAGCAGAGGGGCGCTGAATTCTCAGCGAGCCCTCATGTCTGTATGACATTCTGGTTCTCCCTTTTAGTTCTGCGGCAATAGCCAGGTCTGCTGGAGTCACTGCTGCACTCTGGTAACACCATATAGTGTGTTCAGATCTTTTTTCAGAACTAGCAATCTATATGTTCTCTTTGCCTGAGCTGAACTACTGCCCATCCTGTGCTGTCTGATCCTGTTGCTACATCTGCTCTGACTGGGTGTTACTGCTTGCCTTCTGTTCCTAGCTGTCCTGCACTGTGAAGGCTTGGCCTGCGTCCTGCAGACTCTGCCGATAACCCAGCTATTTAATTACAGGGTGATCAGACGTTTATTCCTCTACCTACAAAACACTGAACACTTTTGTCCTTGTTTGTTTTGTTACCTGGTGTTGACCCGAGGAGGATGGGTTCACCTTTTGAGTCTTAGGTTCTCTCTAGGTTTCATCCTTTTGGATCGAGGGAGTTTTTTCTTGCCACTGGCTGTGGCCATTGGCTTGCTCACTGGGGGCTCGGATACCATATTCTTTGTAAAGCTGCTTTGTGACATATCTGTTGTAAAAAGATGTGTCACAAAATAAATGTTGACTTGACTTGCAAATAGTATTGCTATTGGTCCTATCATGTCGTAGGCAGTATCTCAAAAAGTGAGTACACACCTCACATTTGATAAAAAATTTAAATATTTTGTTATACCTTTTCATGGAAAACAATAAAGATATGGCACTTTGATACAATGTAAAGTAGTCAGTGTACGGCTTGTATATAAATTTGCCTGTCAGTGCTCAGACTATATGCCGTCCACTGTATCAAATTGGTCTGCATGGCTGTCGTCCCAGAAGGAAGCCTCTTCAAATGATGCACAAGAAAGCCTGCAAACAGTCTGCTGAAGACAAGTAGACTAAGGACATGGATTACAGGAACCATGCCCTGTGGTCTGATGACTGATGAAACTTATATGGTTCAGAGTAGGGCTGCCCTCTAGAAGTCGACGAGTCGAATTGTCAGTCGGAGACCCTCTAAGTCGACTGAGAACTTTCCAGTCGACTGACAACAGTGACCTTTTTTCATAAAACAGTCTAAAGCTTACAAAAATGCACAAGAACTTTAAGAATAAAAAAAAACATTTGAATAATTATTAAAAGGGAATAATAAATATGTATTGAAGTTCTAGCCGGGCTATGACGCAAGCTTGCTAAAAACTTAAATCCACGTGACAACGTGCGCTGTCGCAGTGGCAGTTCACCGTTGAAGGAAGTTAAAGCTGTGAAGCTGAGAAACACGGGTGGAACGATGAACATGAACGGATAGTGTCATAGTTTGGGGCTGCCTGAGTGATTCCGGCTGTGGGGAGCTACAGTTTACTAAGGGAACCATAAATGCCAACATATACGGTGACATACTGAAGCAGAACATAATCCCCTTCCATTGCAAGATGGGCCGCAGGGCAATATTGCAACATGATAAGGACCCCAAACACACCTCCAAGATGACCACTGCCTTGCTAAAGAAACTGAGGGTAAAGGTCCTGGTCTGGCCAAGCATGTCTCCAAACCTAAACCCTATTGGGCCTCTGTGGGACATCCTCACACAGAAGGTGGTCTCTAACATCCTCCAGTTCCGTGATGTCATGGAGGAGTGGAAGAGGCTTCCAGTGGCAACCTGTAAAGCTCTAGTGAACTCTATGCCCTAAAGAGTTAAGGCAGTTCTGAAAAATAATGGTGGCCACACAAAATATTGACACTTTTGTTGCCAGCGGTTTAGTTGTTGATGGCTGTGTGTTAAATTATTTTGAGGGCACATCAAATTTACACTGTTATACTAGCTGTACACTGACTGCTTTGCATTGTATCAAAGTGTTATATCTTCAGTGTTGTTCCATTAAAAGATAAAAATAAAATAAAATATTTACAAAAATGTGAGGAGTGTACTCAATTTTGTGAGATGCTGTATCATATCAGATAGATAGATAGATAGATAGATAGATAGATAGATAGATAGATAGATAGATAGATAGATAGATAGATAGATAAATAGAAAATTCCTCTACAAAAAATTCTAGGGTTAGATTCTTATCTATCGGAAACTATAAACATCCCCAAGTATTTTATTGGCCGTTTAGGATCAACACTACACAGATGTTGAATGGAGATATAGCTGTTGTTACATGTGTTTCCTCCTCACTCCAGTAAGTGAGACATTTGGGTGATGCCTTCACGAGTGAATTAACATAGTTGAGGTATTAGCAGCACAAACTCTTTGCCCATCGTTAGTGTACTCGACTGGGAAACTAAAGTACTCCCAAAACAGAGGTGAATGCAAGCTGACTTTGTTTTTCCAGCTTAAGCTTGTGTTCTCTGCCTGCCATCTCAAGCAGCTTGGCCAAATTCTACATCCAAGGTACCCTCTTTAAAAGAATGATTCTTGAAGGGTTCTATAGTAAAGGAAAAGGTTGTGCTTAGAACCAAAACAAGCAGAACCTTTTCCTTTCCAGAACTGCCTTATCTCTCTCTCTCTCTCTCTCTCTCTCTCTCTCTCTCTTTCTCTCTCTCTCTCTCTCTCTCTTTCTTTCTCTCTCTCTCTCTCTCTCTCTCTCTCTCTCTCTCTCTCTCTCTCTCTCTCTCTCTATATATATATATATATATATATATATATATATATATATATATATATATATATATATATATATAAAACCTTTTTTGTGCTCTACATGGTAAAATGGTTCTACAGACTACACACTTTGCATTACATCAAAGTTGGTAAATGCTGTGCTACATTAACACATTAAGTAATAATAATAATAATAATAATCATATTACAATCATATATAATTGTAATCGCCTTTCACATACCCAAGGACGCTTTACAATTTTACAACAAAAAAAACCTTGAAGAATTAAAATATTCTGAAGATAAAAGGTTTTATGTTGGCTTTTACGATTATTCCTATTATTATGTTAACAAGATTACAATTTATTAAACCATAAACCTTTATTTCAGTTAGCTAAGTATCAGTTAGCTTGCATATTTCTGAAATAAAACACAAACCTGTAAATTTTACTGTTTTAGGTAGGCTTCAGTTACAGCCTTCCATTAAAGATTTAGAATATGACTGCAAGGAATCTAGTCAATGTAGCTACAACGGCTTGTAGTTGATGTTGGACATTAAGGCATGGCTTGCAGTCAGCTTTCCAGTTCATTCCAAATGTATTTGATGGGGTTAAGGGTCCAAGAGCTTTATTCAAGTTGTTCCACACCTGACTCATACCTTCACTGAAAATAGTGAGCCCAAACTATTTAAAAACACCTGCTATCTCTACTATTGTCCTACACCAAACTCCTCGGTTGGCACTATACATTCTAGTAGGCAATATTCCAGTTTCCTGGCTCCACTAAACACTGAAAATGTGATTCATCACTCCAGAGAACACATTTCCACTGCTTCAGAGTTCAGTGATAATGTGCTTTCCACCATTCCAAACAATGCACTGAAACCATTGTGCACATTGACCTTCAGCTTGTGTGTGGCTGCTCAGCCATGGAAACTTAGTCCATGAAGCTTCCTGATGTTATACTGCTTCCCTAGGCTGTATGTAACTCAGTGGTAAGGGTTACAACTAAAAACACATTTTTACATGCTGTAACAGTGACAGTTACATTCTGTGAGCTTATGTGGCCTACCACTTTACAGCGAGCTGTTGTCGCTCCAGGACATTTCCACTTGACAATACTTGTGCTCACAGTTGTCTAGGGCAGCTCTGGCAGGGATGATATTTGACAAAACCTTAAGTCATTGACCTTCTCAGTATGATCCATTATATTGCCAGTGTTTGTTTTTGGAGATTGCATGGCTGTAGACTTGAGTTTATGCACCTGTTAGGAGTGGGTGTGCCTGAAATAGAGTCCACTAATAAGAAACGGTGTCCCCATACTTTTGGTTATGTAGTGTATTGTGTTATTAAATGATAATCACTCAGCACCTATGGAAATTGTAATGCTCCTGGGTTTTAGACAAGGTGCTTGTATCTAAACTATGTATTTGTGTATTCCAACCCTACATGCAAGCTAAAGTTAACATCATGTAAGATAGAACCTGATACTTCCTATACGACAGGTTTTTGGTAATTGGTCTACAACACCCCTTCAGTCTGGGGCATCTCTGAGACGAGGCCTTAGGCCCTCACATAGCGACTACTCACTGCTCTATGACAGAATTGCCTCTGGGGCTTTGGCTATTCAATGCCTTCCCCTGTAACAAGCATTGCTTTCCAAATGGCCAGCGCTCCTTTTTCAGACAGAGCGATTGATTTCCCTTTTAGTCATCCACCCGCTGCTGGACCCCTCTCGCAAAAGCTCACCCGCTTTGAATTCTCTCGCTGTGCCTATCAGAAGGATCAATTAACTCGACGCTCGCCCTTCTCCCCCCCTTTATCTCTCCCTGTCTTTTGTCTCAGCGTGGATGTGTGCGAGTGAGCCGTATTACCTGAAATAGAATCATTCTCTGGCCCCTGCAGGAAGGCTACGCTGGGCGTTGTCATGTGTGTTTCATGCAGGGAATTCAAAGTGCGGGAAGATTGAGTTACAGTAGAGGAAATGGAGAAGGTTACAACTGGCCTCCTTACCCAGGCCTGTGACGTGAAGGCGCTGTTGGCGCTGTTATCCCAGTGTTCCTTCTAAAAATGTGAACATTTCCCATGGAACGCCATGCTAGCTGCGAAATAGCTGTCCTGTTTCACCCAAAGGCAGTGCACGAGGCACCCAGAGACAGCCTGGAGTACTTGTTGGTGGCCGGCATGCTCGTTCCGGTTCTCTTATAACAACTCAACGATTTGAAGCGCTCTCTGATCTCAACTCTGTTTTGTTCCAGCAGCCAGCTCTCCTCAGCGCTTACTGACGTCATTCCGTGTCTTTAGGGAGCCAACACAGTGGTGTCATGCTGTAGCTAATCTCTGCTTTTGTAACTTATTCTGGTATCATTTAGCTGTTACTAAACATCCCTGCATCCCACAGAGCACAACTAAAAAGAAGCGGCTTGTTTTTGAATAGAAGTGTCCAATAATATCTTCAGTTGCTATGTAAAGATGGCCTGAGGGGGAAAGGCTGTGTGGTATGCCATGACACAAGATCTCCTCTGTATCTCTTTAATGGGCCGGCTTATGACCGAGGTCACTCCAGGCACTGTGTTTCACTCAAAATGTGATTTCTTTTATAGTAACACAACTCTCTCTCTCTCTCTCTTTCTCTCGCTCTCTGTCTGTCTCTCTGCTGTCTGTCTCTCTCTCTCTCTCTCTCTCTCTCTCTCTCTCTCTCTCTCTCTCAGGACCCTCTTATTGACAAATCCAATAAGTTTTACACACTGAGAGTATCTATGTGGTTAAGATATGTGATAAGCTATGTGGTACCAATTCCTTTCTCTGTGTCTGCAGGACTCAACCACTGTGACTCCTGTGACACTACGAGTTGATCCCCAGGGTCACTTTCTATACTGGACTGATCAGAATAAGGTAAGTGGTAATGTTGGCTGCATTTCATGTATGTTGTTGATAAGTGATTTCCAAAATTCCTCTACATGCCAACCGATACGTGCAAGACATCACTGTCATAATGCCAGCTATGTGTAAGTTCAAAAGTACAGTAGTGTCTAATGTAACATAAGTGTTAGCTCGGTTCTGTTTCACACATCACTGAATTAAATTGCCTGACATAAACTAGATGCCAACATTGTGCTGAGTGGAGTAGTTACTAAGTATGTACACAGGTGTAAGTGCGTTTTTAGTTAATTAGGGTAAAAACACAAAATGCTACAGATTGTAATCACTGATATGGTTTTCAGCACCCATAGCTCCAAATCAGTAAGAATCGCCAAAACGTCTTAATGGAGGCTGCTGTTGTGCTGGTAATCCAGAAAGCATCATTAAACAAAGCTGTGTATATCTTTATGTTGTAGTAAACTCCTAAAGATTAAAGACACAATGGCAGAAAATATTGGCTCTTGTTTAGGTCCACTTGTACATACCACTCTTCTAAACTGGATGCCTTTTTTCATGAAGAGGTGTCATTTCACTTCCATGGTATCAATTAGATTGGTTCCAACATATATAAAGATTTTGTGGTGCAACTAGATTTAATATGAGGACAGTCTGAAACAAGCAAGTGTTAAATAGGATTTCTCTGTATCAGTGGTTCCAAAACCGGTCCTCAGGAACCACAGACTGGCTTTATTATGGGTAATCCAACTCTCAAAACAGGCAGGAATCAGAACACAGGTAGACATCATCAGAGACGTATCCGTAATCAAAACAAGTCAAAGCAGGGGTCAAAACACAGGAATCACACTAACAAGGAGCAGGAAAACTGACTCACAAACAAGCTAATAAAACACAGACACTTTTCAGACAGGTATAACAAAGGGGGGATGTATGGAAGTCTAAATGAGTCCAGTATTCCTTGCAGGTATGGTGTGAGTGCATGGGTCCATGGAGAGTCCAAGTGGAGGCAGCATGATCTAGCACAGGAATTTGAGTAGATCGAACATACTATCCTACTATCTTAAACACATCAAATAAAACTCAGTAATTAGCTCAGTACTTCCAAACTGTTGTGTGGAGTTCCCCCTTACAATGAATTCTGAGTTAGTTTTAGCTAACTAGCACTGTATAATCACCCTCTACTTTGATAATAGAACATATGGCTCACCATCATGGTTGATTTTAATAAACGCTGACAACAACTTTTACCGTTACGCAAAATGCAAGCTAAAAGAAAACAACATATATGAGATATGTAACTGATGGGTAATTAATTTAGTAAATAACTTACTGTATAATTTCACCCCAGAAATCCAGCAAACCTGGTTTCTGTGACTGGATTCCAGTGGCTTCTGTGAATAGCAGCAATCCATATGAAACTGGAGTCTGCCTCAGACATATTCATTAGCTTCTTTCCCATTCCGTCTAAAATGGTACAGCGGCTACAATTGCCAGAATCTACTTGCTGCACCATTTTAAGGTGAAATGGGAAGTTTCACAAACGGGTGAATAGAAAGCAGACCTCAGCCTTGTGTAATCCTTTAGCTTTTTTTTTCTTTATCTTTCAGCAGTCTATAAAACGAGGGCTCCAAATTCAGGCTGAACCAATTTTTACAATCACCATCTTAGTTGTTTGTGTGTTTTCATGGCATTCATAAGAACACTGATGCTGACACTCAGCAACTGCAGTGACTCCTTCCAGCTGTGATCTCATGGGCACTTTTTTAGGAAAGATAAAGTTGCATTGTGCCATTTCTCATGTAAGCATTCATATGGTTCTTTGAATTGTTGTGATTCTATGTATAACTACTAGCTAGGGAAGATCAACATGTACTAGTCATGTGGCTGCAATTTTCTGCATATCATTTTTAGCAGGGGCGAGCTGAAGAAAGTGGTCAGTTCTTGTCTAGCCTGTATCACGTTGCCGATGGATGAGGAGAGTTCTAAGAGCTGAAGCTCACTTTGCCGTCTCCCATGACAGAGCTTAATTCTGTGCACTATTCATCGCTCTTTCGATAGTCATGGGGTCTAGTGCGTTGGCTGATCAGGTTGCTGAAACAAAGCCTAAAGGATTCTCTCACAAGGAGATTTGTGAATGCAGAGAGCTTTTGTTGACACACCCTCCTGCCCACCTGTACACAAACGCTGCTTAGTGTAATCGCTGGATACACAGTAGTTCATTAGCACTCCTTGCCAGCTAATCTAGCCTTTACCTTGTTTTTCAAAGGGTCTTTACTGAGTGCAGCAGATGGCATTACTGTGTTTTGTGTGATGTCGCCATGAGGCTGTAAATAACATATGGATAAACTTGTACCTACTTTTTAGACAGTATCTCATCTTGCCAGAAGCTGCTTTTGCACAGGGCACAAGGCATTCCAGTCAAACCTAGCTGAGACAAATACTGCTGACTATACTGCTGACAGCTGTAAGTTAAAGCCATGAAGTCATCACATTGGAGGCACTTTAAATAGATGCACCGGAGTGCCTCGAGGTCCTGGAAGAAGCCATCAGAGTTTTGTTTTAAGCTGTACACATACAGTGTAGTTGATGTGTTGTTGTGCACTGACACTCACTAGTTTGCTCACTATCCACTATCACTAATGAAATAGCAACTGGGGTGGAAGTGCATGCTGTCAGCTTTGATTTGGTGCTATTTGTATCTATACTGGGTGAACTATCAAAGAACTACAGCAGCGCTGGACCTTTTACCTGCTCCCGGGCAAGAGATAATGCTGCATGAAGTCATGAAACAACCAACCTGCCAGTTGTCCTGTTACCCTAAAAGGCCTTTGAATAAAAGGTTGCGGGACAGTTTGCATAATAGAGACGTAAATAAACAAAAAGTATGTGTGCACTGTGACCTCATAGTTTATTACATTTTGAGTGTTGGCATACAGGGCCAAAACTGTCACTGACCATATACTTGTGGATGGCACTGTTGTGTTGTGACACTAACCGGGCATGCATAACTTCCCAGAGGTATGTGAAGCTGTGCACATGTATTCACAGCGATAGAGTTATTGAAAGGCCAAGAGAGAGGGAGAGACACTCCTGTACACTGAAGAGGTTGCTAATGGTTTTGGTGCTGATGATGAGTAGTGACTGGGGCCGTCCTCTGAGACGGCTGAGAGTGTTTGAGCGCTTCATTCCCGTCACTCTGTCCTGGGGATGGAAGAGGATGAGGACATGCATGTGTTTCTGAAAAATGAGGCTCTGTCTCATCATGTTCACCAGCACACCTATTTTCCCAAACCCTGTTAGCCACAGCTTGGACCCTGTGTGGTTACTGTAGGACTGACCACTGTAATGAAAACATATAACTATTTTTAGTGAATTGCACACAGTCATGGAGGCAAGCCTAGAAACTGACTCCATCCCATTCGAGGCAGAACTGTTTTACACATCCACGTCTGCAACATCCAATACACTTATATCAGCCTATTTATGGTAGCCTGAGATGTTCCACTTATGAGATCATGAGATTGAATATTGCCACAATGACGTTCCCATAAAGGGTCCCGATCAGATGTGCCTGATTCTGAGGGCACCAGTGGAATCCAGACGAGTATGGCCTGAAGAGGAGGAACCATCTGGAGTTCCAGACTCCAGACCTAATAACTCCTGCTTATAAAAAGTGTGTGTTTAAATCTCTCTCTCTCTCTCTCTCTCTCTCTCTCTCTCTCTCTCTCTCTCTCTCTCTCTCTCTCTCTCTCTCTCTCTCTCTCTCTCTCTCTCTCTCTCTCTCTGATTCTCTGTGTGTGTATTTTCAGGACAAAAATGTCCTGACTTTGCTGGAAAAATAGAGGTAGCCCTCAAAGTCAGCACCAACAAAATGTCCCTGGTTTGTTTTGTTTTTTTTGAGAGAGAAAGTTGGAATTCTGCTTTAACAAACATTAATATTAGAATAACTAGAAATGACCTGAATACAGAAAGGAGGTAAATAGCATCAAATGTTTGATATACACTATCAAATAAATTATTTTCTCCTGGAATAATGACCACCAAAAATGATCCCATATGTCAGTATTTTGTTTGGTCAGCGCATTAGCCTTTCCTTTTCCGGACATTTTCTACAGCTGTGGGCAACTGACTGTCTAAGGCTCTGCTGTTTCTGTAGCACTGTAATCCAGCTTGTGTGTTGTTCGCCTGATTTAGTTACTTTGCCACTATTTAGAATGGGTTTGTATAGAACTAGTCGTTTTCCCTTATGTTAATTTTACATGCTAATTATTGCATAATTCTTATCGTATAACATAAACTATTTGTCTTTCACACTGGTTTGGTTAATTGACTTTGACATTGTGGTGGGACACAGGCGTCTAGTTGTTTTGGGTGCCACTGTTCAAATGACAAGTAAAAACAAAAACTAAACCATTCCCATTCTCTACAGAGAAGAGACTTTGCATGTATGGCTATTTCTGAGATGTAAACAAAAACAGAAACCATGCATTAGTCATCCTTAAGCCTGTTTCCTGTAGAAGATGCCTTTCACTTAGCATGTTTTATAGTACATATGAGACATTTGTATAATCCCACAACTTAACATCATATAAAGGCAAATTACCCCCCATACAGCCTTAACCTAGTCTGATCTGTAGCTGCTATCTCCCCCAGCCCAAAAGCACATTGAAACACACCAGGGTTCTATAAACGATGATAGATTTATGTGCAGATGTTCATGCATCTGTGTGTGTATTTATACACAGATGGCTTGTGTGACAGTGCGTGTTTATATTTACTTCCATGTGTAGTGCGTGTGTGTGTGTGTCCTATGGCCTGCCGAGCAGCTGCATTCCAGAGATTCCTCAGAAGCAGGGCTGTGTTCCATGCACTGCACTCTCTAGAGTCCAGCCTGGCCAGTCCAAGCCCGCCACCCTTGGATCCGATGACTGGCCTAAAACAGCTACAGCCTAGCACGCTCCACAGCTAAACTGATATTTAGCCATGAAACCACACTGTCTAACCTGACTAAATGCCTAACATCTCTGACACTAACGTTGTGTTCTGTTGGCAAATAGTTTATAAATGACCGCATGAAAGATTTTAAATATGAATATGATGTTTTAAATATGAAGGAGGAACAGAGCTGTAAACATTGTGCCACATGTTAAAGAAATTCTCTTTTTAAACCAGAAGTCTCACACACTGGGCCAAAATGCCAAAAACTGACCACAAGTCAAAACAGTTCCACATCATGGACAGTAGGGATGTATACCTACCACTATTTTGGGAGCAAACCCGTTCACCTTGGGTCATATTGGATGATTCTGATGCGTTTCCCAGAGGCTGCATCTCCTACGCCAACATCTAGGCATGCCTGTATTTGATTGGCTGCAAGGACGTGCGCTATCTGAAGGCTTGCGTCACAATTTGCAAATGTACTTACTGCCAAACACGGAGGAGGGAATAGCTGATCAGTGTGCTAACAGTAAGTTATCAGGGCTGTCGGTCCATATACCTTCGGCCAAAATTAGGCATTCATACAGCGCACTCCCCGTTCCTTACTACTGCACTAAAAAAGAGAGCGGGCATTTAGAGCTTATAAGCCATGTTGATTAAACTGAATACCTGCTTCCTGATGCCTCCAGCCGGTCCAGTGTAAAAAAACAAGATCAGCTCATGTTGGTTAATCATCTTAGGTAGCTTTACCAAGTCAGCCCTGCTTTTTACCAACTGTGCTATCGGTCAGGTTTCTAGCAGGAGTAAACATGAAATGGGTGGATATTTCAAATTATGAACTGCAGGTAATACAGCAGCATGATGGAGAAGTAGAGCAGACTGATAAAGAAACAGGTTCATCTTCAGGTTTTCAGGTGAGCACCTGATAAAGAATTATAGTTTGGAATTACAGGGAGGCCTTGCTTTACTACACATAGAAAACTCAGAAACCAAGTGATATAAATGTTGAAAATGCAAAAGCACAGAAATATTATTATTTATTAAATGTATTTCTGTCTTTCCTGTTAACAATGAGTTCCTCATGCTTACCTGTAGTCTTTGATCAGTTACTGTGTTTATTTTTTTTAGCTTATACAGTATTTTGTTGGGGGTGTGAAGTTGTGTCCCAACCAGAGACCAAACTTGTGCTCCTGTTTACCTTAATAAATGTGCTAAAATTATTACAGTATGTAGGTTCAAGTGTGTGCCATAAACTCCAGCACAACATTTTGTCATCCAAGGCAATAAGGATTTTCCTTTCTGTTTTGCTATTCACTGTGTTTCAACAAGACGTTGTGTATTCAAGTTGGATCAGACTTGTAATGGTGGAGTTGTATACCATTGTATCTTCTCGATATTTGTCACAAACAGTGGACAGTAGGAGATGTTTCTGCTCAGCTGACATTCTGCTGCTGCTCAGAGTGTTTGAACAACGGAACAATTTAATGGGAACAAAATATGTTTAATCTGCATAAAATTTTGGATTTTTGCACTTAGTTTTAGGTTTATTTAATCAAAGTATTTTGGCGTTTTTGCTGTTTGTCCCTTTCTAACTAAGAATCTTTTATGACTGAAATTATGGTGCATCTCTTTATTCCTAAATAACAAAATGACTGTGTGGCATCAAGTTATTTGTATTGTATTAGAATGGTAAACTCTACAGGCAGATAAGTTGACAGAATTATACCTCTAATAAATAACAAGCTGTGTATTACTACTTAAAGGTGTAAAAATATTAATATGGTATCAGAAAGTCTGAAAGAAAGATTATCTGTAATTAATTGTGTGTCAAAAGTGGCAATCCTGACCACAGTCTCAAATTCCTTCCCAGGAAACTGCTGTCAGGTGCATCGTTTGAAAATAAAGCTGTTGGCAGAGTCTTTAAAAGCCTCTGAGAACGTTTATTTATCTGAGCCAAAACATCCGAAAATGCTTTATAATGTTCAGCTTCAAATATTCATAACTACACTACATTTTGTAATGATAATCGTTTTGTAGTGAGCCCAGACTTTCGAGTGGCAGTGTGCTGATATATGAAGCAAACAAAAACTTGTTTGTAGAAAAATGCAAACAAAAAAAGCTCTTGCAAAGTTTTCCTGCCGAAGATGGCTTAAAGAGGCATGCTGCCTCATTGCTGTGTCCAACTGTGGCTGGGTTGATTGGTGTGTCTGTGTTTTACTCTCTTACACTACGATAAAATTAGAGTGGTGGTATGTAAACAGCACAGGCTGTGTGTCTTAAATGTTTGAGATTGTTTGTGTGAGGCTTCAGGATCCCATTTCAGTCTTGTTTTATATTCCTTTAGTATTTCCCCAGTCTGAGCCATGAAGGACAGTGCACCTCATTTGCACACTGGACTGCATAAGTCTTCTATGTAATGCCATTGGCTGTTTATAGTGGCAGAAAAGATGATTTTGCAGGTCTGAACAGGACGATGTTCGTACACACCCTGCGTACAGTTATACATTTCTACCAAAGAAGTCTCCAAATCGACAGACCTTGCCTTACTTTGCATAAATCTAGAGTTATTGCCATTTGTCTCCACTTTAAAATGTACCTAGATAATAGTTACATAATTGATTGCATCTATATTTAGTTTGCATCATGTGACAGCAGGGTCAGGTCTGCACTTCCAACTGTCTCCTGTTGGTTTTGGTATCAGTTACTGCACTTATATGCACCAATAATGTGATGACTGCAGAGAATCAGATGTTGTCAGTAATCCACTCACCGTGTTTACATGCACTTGAGTAATCAGATAATGGGAAAACTCTGGGTCTACATGTGTCAGGCAGTAATCTGATTTCTGCTCACAACCTGTTATGGCTTATTTTTCTTGTCATGGCTTTAACTAGAAAAGGAAGGATATTTAAATCCTTTGTTTCATCAAGCATGTAATTAGTTTCAGCGTCGCTCCGAAAGTGTTTCGTTGCCGCCTCACAATTGCTGTACTAACGGCCTTCTCTTATTTCCGTTATGGTGATTTGTTTTTTAAATATGCGTAGACTAAGAAGTCCGAAATAATATACATGCAGTCAGAAACCTGGTTACTGTGACGAAATCCAGCTCCCTTTATTAGGACATTTCAAAAGAACAGCTCAAATGCTCATAGAACCGCTAACAATAGAATGCAGCTTTGAGAGGATTGACTAAAGCTAACTTGTGAATGATGTAACAGCTAGTTCAGCATTTAGCCTGTACTATACGGTAAATAGTGACATGGGTTAATGTGTTCCAGTAGAACCAAACTCTTATTTAATCTAAATGACTTGCTCTTTTACAGTGAGTCAAACAAATAATCAGAATCATAATTTGGTCAGTGCCAACCTCTGTGTGATCAGTGAAGGCAATTTTATTCATGTTCACTCCATCAGTCATGCCTTTCTAGACAGCAAAATAAAACCAGTACTGTTTAAGTAAACTGCTAAGAGTGCTAACCACGCTCAGAGCTGTTTGTTATGCTCAGAAATGTCCAGTTTACTTTTGTGGACAGTAATATTTGTGCATGCAAGTTATAGAAATGGTGCTGGAATTTGTTCTGGAAAAGTCCTCAGTTGCATAGAAAATCACTCACACAGGTGTTACCTAGCATGTTCAGCGAGTGTCACATGTCCTTACATATCATTAAAAAGGGTGCAAGGTGAAAGATAAAATAAGCAATATAAAAGTCACATGGCACATGTTAAACAGGTAATGTAACACCTGTGCACGTGATTCTGAAAGCTGTTGGTGACATGAGCCAAAACATGCCTAGTCATGGCCAGTCCAGCACATTGCACTCTATAAAGTTTGGATCATTTTATTAAGTCTGTGTAGCTTATAAGAATGTAAAAAGCGAAAGGATTTTTTTTCTTTTCTATGATACTGTCCTGGACAAAGTGAGAACTCTTGTGATGTTGAATTAAACAACTACAGTTAGAAGCTGCTGATATTCTGCTAGGGTAATGCCACTCTCTTCAAATACTAGCTAACTCATTTCTGGTCGCAGTATCTGACCATATTATTCTTATTAGTGTGTACGCATCTTATTTATCTGTACGCATACCAGTCTGTTTGTGGTTCAGTGCATATGTGCATAACGCAGGCATGCCAGAGGCCACCATGGGTAAAAGCAGCCAGTAAACGGTTCCACTCTGCGTCACTGTCATTGAAGGCCATTTGCCTAAAACATTTGCATAAAACCCAAACCGCAGAGCCATGGCTGCTGTTTTAGTGAAGAACAGCAACAGACAACAGGTGCCTTCGTCTTACACACATATAACGTATGTTTGGTGAAGAGTGGCCTGTTTTGATAAGTATCGGATAACGTTGCAGCATATCTGCTGAAAAAATGTGTCCCTTATACAGTGTTTATTAATTCTTGATCTGGTCTGATACTGGTGACCCTTTGCAGTTGTGATAGCTCCACATAGAAAGCATACGGAAGAGGAGTAAGAGCATTATGATATAATGGTATAATGAGGAACCATTCTGTTATATGGAGGAGGCTTCTTATTAATTCATTAATACAGACTCCTGGACAAAGAACACAAACAGTTTCTGAATGTCCTGCTTGACACTAAATGCCTTTTATATATCACAGTTTGACTTGTTATGCATGATCAGGTCTGATCCTAAGATAATATTATTGATATGACTGAAATCACTGAACTGTTATATTAATGATTTCCATATAGGGATCTTTTGCAGGTGTGATTGTGCACTGAAAGCTCCACATAGAAAGCATAAGGAAGTAAGGTCTCTTACAGTAAGAGCAGTCTGATGGAGTACTATCAGTAACCATTCTGTCAGATGGAGGAGGCCTCTCCTAAATGCATTAATACAGGCTGTTGGACGAAGAACAGTAAAAGTGTCTCAAAGTGCTGCTCGACAACTAATGTCTCTTATACATCACTGTAACTGTCCATGATCCTCCTCTATTTCTCTTAGCGCTAACGCCTGTGCCTCCTTCTCAACTTTCCTCTCCGTGGCCAGCAGATGAAAGGCTGCTTTCTTGCCCAGCTATGCACTTTTATCTGATTAGCCAGACAGGTCCGCCTCCTTTAGCTGTGCGTCATTGGAGTAGACAAAGTGTAAATCTTGAGCCAATCTCCTGAAAGTGAAATGTGCCCCATGCCAGGCTGGAGCTGCTGCCCTCTTTTCGTCAGTGGAGGAGGGAGTGAGAGGAAGGAGGAGGAACAACTACTTAATATGCACAAGATCCAAATGAGAGGTTTTTTTTGTCGCTCTTGTAACAAAACCAGGTTCATAAGTGGACATTAGACAGGGGTATAATTTCTGTCATCTTGCCTTTACAATGTATTACAGCTTTAATTCAAGAAATTTAACTACATATTGCATTAAAACTTATAGGTTGTGTATAGAGATGTATTTTCTGCTCTAATTCAGTCAAATGCTAAACGTGATAGGATGGCCCAACTTGGTACAGATAGACAGTAACCCCAAACACACACTTAAAGCAAACCGAAAGCTTTATAAAAAGTTTTTTGAGATGTCACCTGACCCCAACTCAATTGAGAATGCTTTTCATTTACTGAAGACAAAACTAAAAGTAGAAAGACCCACAAACAAGCAGCAATTAAAGGTGGTCACAGTGATGACCTGACAGAGCAGTGAGGAAAATCTGCATTTGGTGATCTCCATAGGTTCAGGCCATGACCGTAAAGTATTTGCAAGTAATAAAAGCATTCCCTGTATTCCTAATTCTTAGTTTGTAGCAGTTAGCAATTGTTTAATTAAAGCAAAATGTTTAATCCTTTGTGTAGTGTTGTACAAAGGCAAAATTACAAACACTATGTTGCTGTCCAAATACGTATGAACCTGACTGTATATAGAGTGCTTCTCAACTGAACATAGATCAGCCAGTCAAATTTTATAACCAGAACTCCTTTGGATATTATAACTGAATCCATTGGAATGTAATTTGTCTATTCCAGGTACCACAGAAGGTATTTTGCAGGAAGCCAACCGTTTTTCCTGTGATTGGTCCATTTTAAACAAACTGCCCTAGTGTTTGCTAGTAAGTGAACAGAGTTCAAATGGCAACCTTATCTCTTGCTCTAATGGACCGAACATGGCAAACACGCTGGGGTCTAGCCTATGTCCAGCCGAATGTAAACATGCTCACTGCTAAATGCGCAAATGTAAATATTCATGCCAGTTTTGCACAGTGGCCAGCCTTTTTGTTTACTCTGCAATGTGTCAGCCATTAGAGGGGCCATCATTCATTTGTTTAATGAAACAATTTCACATTTCACACGGACGAGTGAGAAGCAGCTTGTTTTGATTACGATCTGAAACCTGACCTTTCTCTATGTCCAATTATTATGATTATCAGTCAGCATTAATAGAACTGTTGATTGTTGTTGTGAGGACTGCCAGCGGCCCTGTGGGAAAGACTGAATGGTCTGGAGTACAGAGTGGCGGCTGATTTGAGGACAGACACGCTGAGAGCAGCTGCTGCCGAGCGGACTGCCGCAGCTGTTTTCCGTAACGACATTGAGACTGAGCAAGCATGTCAGCAATATAGCTGCTTCTTCTTCGTGTCTGGCGGAAGATGTGAAAGACATGAAAGATATGAATACTTTCATGCTGGAAAGGATCAGTTGTGACAGTGCTCCAAACAAGTCTAGTCTCTTAACCCTCTCAGGCCGACTATGTCGTATGTGACATCAAAGGATGTCATAACATGAAAGAATACATTTCCTGAGAACGTTGGCTGCTAGAGACTTACTTTTATTTTGCCTTGAAGGGTAGCGTTGTTCCGTTGACAAGTCAGGAACGCAGCCTCTGATTGGTGGACAGATTGGGCCCAAGGCATCAATGGAGGACTAACAGCCATGCTAACAACAACAATAAGCCTTCACAACACAAAAAGCCACATTAGGCATTCAGCATGGGATTTGTCATCTTGGATTTATTTCAGGAAGACTCCAAAAAGACAGTGCAGTTTAAGACTGGTCTACAAAGCTTCTGAAAGAGATTCACACTGATGCCCTCATTACAATGGCACAGCATTACTGTACCGGGAAAAAAGATCTTCAGCATGTAGCTTTGCTGAGATTCTAGTCCCTTGAGCTTCCATGCAACACTGTAGAGCTGGGAGGGTTAATTGATCCATCAATATGCTGTTGTCTGGATGCCAACAACATGCCAGCAAGCTTCTTCTCCTCTGGATTCAGCTGTAAAAATAAAGGTGGCTAATAGGGATGTGCTGGAGGCTGCCTCTTCAGGTGAGCTAATGAGCTTACACTACATCTCAGTACATCTCTCTAGTAAACCGCTGGATGAAGATGACTAGTTATTGTCTCTAGGTAGCCTTTTCTCCTCAGTGGGTGATGTGCCCACATTTTTTTCAGAGGAATCTGGTCATGCTGTTAGCTGGGTTCGTGCTAAAGTTAAGGCACTCATGTTTTGTAGCAGTGCAGAATATTATGCATATTAAAAACAGTGCAGCACTGTCAAAACATATTATTGGGCGACATTCTGAGGTGGGGGAGTGAAAAGCAGGAAAGAGACTGAGTTTGAGCAGTTTGCTTGTTGTTTTAAACAATCCCAGGGATGCTCACCAACTGCTCTGAGCATAAAGAACACTCACAAGAACACTTCCTGTATGTCCTGCCTGGCAGCTCATCATTTTCTTCACAAATCTGGATGCAATAAAATTAATAGAACAGCTACAAAAAAAACAAAAGGTTAAGAATATTGTTCATAGAATGTTGTGGCTTACAATTCCACCATAAATGGTGCTGCAGTTTTGATTCTAGTACAGGTGCACCACTTTAACGTTAACATTAGCTAAAGCATCATTAAGGTGAATGGTTAGAGCTGAATAGGAAAGTAGCGAATGACAAGAGCATCCAACTTCTTTGAAAGAATTGTTTCTTGATCGTATCACTATAACCTGCAGCCACTCAAACCTGGGTAAGTATTTTTGGCCTGGAAATGAATAGCACTTTTATGTGGGGATGTTCTTTAAACAAAGTTTTTTTCCACATCCACTTCCACTTTTACTCATTATTTAAAAAATCATGCATTGAAAAAAATCTTTAAGGAACAAAGATTGGCACCAAAGATGCCTTTTATGCAACTTCACTTTTAGTAGTGATGGGGCAAGATCTTTAGTCTGCCACTGGGCAGCCCCTACCTTATCTGTGGAACAGATGAGTATAGGCCAGTGTGTTTAGAATGCGACACACATTAATTTTCCACCAGACACCTGGGAAGTTCTGTGGAAGTGGATTATAAATAATTCAATTATAAATCATATCCATATCTGTACAGAGACCCCTTTTGTTTGTGTTGGAGGTCTGCACTCTTCAATCACCAAGCATGCTCAACTTGCTTCCTCTGAAGCTCTTTTGTGTGAAGCAGCGAAAGGGCCGGGGGGGGTGCTCAGGATCCAAAGGCTGCTTGGAAATCAAAAGGCAGCACTGGGTTTGATTTACTCGGCTGTTTAGATATTCAGATCAGTTACCCTGCCACCACGGAGCACAGCTCTCTGTTCTCCATTGCTCTGAAAAGAGAAGCCGAGCTTCATTCATGAAGAAAAAGGAAAAGGAGGCGGAGCAGGAGCCCGGAAGGTGAGCACTGCTCCTGTGCCCTGTGGAGGTCTGAATGGGACTAAAATTACGCACTGCCCTAGCCAGCCAGCATGTGGGCCACCAGTTAGAGTTACACAGTTACATCAAGCCAGGAAGTCTCCCTCTGGCCAAGAAAGCACCCATCCAAAAACAATAGGGCTCCTATAAATTTGGTACACTACAGTGTTCATATGACCCTTAGAAGTTGGTGTCATTGCTGGCCTATAATACGCTCTTCTTCAAAAGAGGAGTTGCACACAGAGGTAAGTGTAGGATTGCAAGGCTATTTGTAGTGAGAGTAAACGTTATCAGGAACAATAAATGATAATACATTTAGACTGATATGAGCAATATTTATTGAGCTACACATACAGAAGTAGTGTTTCTCAGTATGGCGTCAGCTTACCATGTTTGGTTTGCAGCATGCAGACGTCTCGGCATGGAGTTATAGAGGTTCCTAATGGTGTTCTATGATGATCCATCAGCTTGAATATTCTTACACAGTCCCTGGAGGTTTTGCGGATGGATATGGAATGATACCAGTCCTTCTCGATGTGTGATGCATGCCAGCAAAATGAACATCTTGGAAACTGACCACGGTGTCCCCAAACACGGATTGATTGGTCGCCCCCTCCAAGACAATGTGGGACTCATCACTGAGTCACTCCATGACAATCTGGTAACACCGCAGTGTTCAGCACCATTGACGTGGTGTTAGGGGGAGTCATTGTAAGGGTCTGTGTATATGTACTCCTGCGCCGTGCAGCCATTTGCCAATAGTGTTGGCACTAACAAGATGACTCCTGTTGCAGTCATATGCAAATGTTTGGGTGCACCTGGTCAATTTTGTTGGTTTTCTACATCCTTTACAGTTCACTTAGTTTATATGAACAGAACATCTCTTTGGGCTTGCAGGTCAATTTCTGTATATTTTTGTACATAGTGTCATACTAAATTCACTTAGTACTTAATTCCATTTTTAATGAAACGTGCAGTTCGTCCTTGTTCTGTACGATGACAGTAAAATTACTGACAACATCCACAATATGCTCAAAAGTACATGCAGTGGCAATAGTGATAAATATCATTTCCCACATTACATTCTTATTGTTTCATAGCTAAGTCCTTTTAATGTAACTACCTCCTACTCAACTTAACCACTCCTCTGTGTAATAGAACTTCTAAACTGCTAAACTAGAATATATGCAATATATTGTGAATAATATACACGGAATGTATACAAATACAGTATATCAAGGCTGACAAGTGTGTCCAGAATTGCTTCCAAGACAGTCTTGGAAAGCATGATTTTTGTACTGTGGCACTGAAAAATAACCTGCTAAAGCTTCGCTCAGAGCTTGTTGAAATATGTATGAATGTATTTTCCGGTGCTAAAGGCCTGGCTTGATGAAATTTTGATGTACAACATTCTGATGTCTCATGCTAGAAAAAGCAGATTAGTTTTTATCTATTTAGCTCTCCCTCCTCCCTCCATCACCTCATATCCTGCTCATCCACCTACTTCATGCTCGGCCTCTGTCTAGGCGTCTCTGTTTAAGAGTGTGCGTAAGATTACAGCAGTTGATAAATGCATTTAACCACAGCTTTGCCACTTTTGTCATTTACTCACTAGTGCATCTTCAGGAGGCCATACAATACTTTTCAAATTCTCAGACCACCCTTCATTTAATTTACAGAAAATCAAGCTCCACACCAGAGACCAGATCTCAACATCACTGAACATGTCTAGGATTACTGGCATTGAGAAACTGAACATGTAACTTCTGAGACTGAATTTTGGGTACAAAATGTCTATGCAAATTTTTAGCTGAAAGCAAGTCTCCTAAAAGCGGCAATAAAAGTAAAGGATGGACACATTGTACGCTCATTGCTCATTACTAATGGCTTTTTTGGCTGGAAATGAAAATAAATAAAGGGTGGTCTCCATGTTCCCTGAAACCTGCCATTTTAGCTGAATTCACCCCACTGATATACATTCTTACTTGTACACTCACCAAGCACTTCATTAGAGACGCCTCCCTGTTTCTGCACTCATTCTACACTCACTTTCTCTGACTTTTGCACAGTACTGTAAGTCCGTGCCATTCAATACCACTCACATTATTAAAAACTGAGCATTAAGATTTAGAGGATCCAGTTTTAGCTTCGAGAATCATTTTCATATGATATGTATACATGCAGAGAATGCAAATACATTCAAATATGCAGGGATCAGAATGCTGCTTTCTCTTTTTTCTTTCGTTTTCCCTTTGAGCGTGACATACAAAAAAACATAGATTTGCATGTGACGCTCAGCAGACAAAACACTGCTGTCACCGTGCTGTCCGTAGGCCTGTTGTTTGTTTTGCTAGTGATTCAGTGTTTCATACTGCTTAGAGGTGGTGGGTATCTTAAATGACCTCAATATCATTCAGTTTAATTGTACGATATTTCCGTGGTGGTCATCAAACACATGAGTGGAGTGCATGATTTTAAAGCCACCATACAATAAATGTTAAACCTCCTGTTTAGCAATTGCTAAATATTAAACAGTGTTGATAACTGGAGGAGAGGAGCAGGTTAGCCCTAGCCTACCTAGCACAATAACAGCTCTGTCCACCAACAACTGTCATTGTGACAAATTCAGCCCTGCATCAACTCCTGTCTTTAGAAACCTGGATCAATAGTGCTGTATTTTCAGACCACCAGATAGACGCTCGGTTGTGGTGTAGCAATAGTGGAAAAATGATGCTCTGTGTGTCTTTGCTGTGTGTTTTTGATTGCCCCAGGGGGTCAGATGGCTTCTGGACCTCTGTTAAGATAATGACTGCAGCAGAAGGAGACAGTCTCAGGCTACACTCTCTCTCATTGGGTAGTGATGATGGATTCAGAGCTAAGTCTTCTTTTGTAGAGAGAAGGTGGTGGATGAGACAGCATTGCAACGTTCTGCTGGAAATGAATGCAATTCTGTGCACGCTGATCAAACGCTGCAAAGAAAAATACATCCAAAGATTTTTTGACCACTTTTAACTAAACTGCTGGCAGAGTAATTGCAATACGTGAATGTCCATATTGGTCATAATAACAAAACCAGCATGTGGAATTGGAGCTTTCTGTGTGCTACCATGTTTTTACGGTTATAGAGAAGCATGGTGCTGTATTTTATTGCTGTGTCTGAGCATGCAGACGCATGCAGAGTAGATTGAGATGGGCGGGGACATGCTTATTACTGGATTGTTTTATAAGAGTTACTGTAAGTGCCTGTCAGGACAAAAGACTCCGGACCGACGTGTGCAGAGTTAAAAGGCTGATGAGTTCATTACAATAACAGGGAATCTAATCAGGGAGTAATACACAGAACAGTAACAGAGAAAATCGCAGTCGGGGACAGGCAGAGGTCAGAACCAGAGTAGACAAGCAGCGGATATAACCATGTTAGAAGGGTGAGACGGGAGGTGTAGTCGAAGAGTGAAAAGTGTTAGGTCAAGCCAGGAAACAGCAAACTAAGACAATAAAGGGATAAGGCGAAAAGGAGTAGTCAAAGAGCAAAAGGGGATCGAAACCGGAATGAGAATAAACAGAGAAAACGCTCAGGATAGCAAACTGGGATTGGCAAAACTTCACAAGGAACACATGGGACATGTAAACCACACGTGTGGCTTAAAAGCCAGTACAAATCGACAGCAGCTGTCTAATAATCAGGAGACAATAAGGGAATCAGATTAGACAGTCACGAGCACGTGAAGCTGACGTCATCGAGTAAAGGCCTCTGGAAAGTGCAGTCCAGGAGAGCGAAAGAACCGAGGAAACCCAGAAGCGTGACAGTACCAACAAACATGTGACATAAATCCCTTTTTATATGTTTTCTGGATCACAATTTTAGTTTGTTATAGATACGTTGATAAGATAAATTTAGGTTATTTTACACAAGACAGAAAGGGTCGCTTTGCGTCTTCCCATTAAAGAGTTCAGGAAGGGAAACCTTAAACAAGGGGGGATATTCCACACACATAATACTGTATGCTTGATAAGTAACAGAATAAGGAGGGGGACATTCAGGCACTGACAGGGTTAGCACTTTTCTGGCCACACTGGTAATAATGTACAGAAGAAGATCTGCACAACAGTAAAGTATGCCTGGATGTTTCAGCAATGCTGTGTTTTCTTTGACTGCTTAGTTTAGATGCTGATGCTCTAAAAGTGATTATGTTTATCGGATCTGTATACACCATTATTCTATGCTAAATACAGTAACCAAAACGGCCTGTTTAAGTGCAACAGATAAAAAGAGATTGGATGTTTATGTAAATATGAATTAGGGTTGTTTTTGGTACCTAAAGAATTGGACCTTTTGATAAGCGAAAACAAATCTACAGGAATATAGTATAGGGGTCTTTGCTACTTGACCCTCTCTTGCTATAAACCTACACAGGATTAAGTTATTACCTCCACTTCACCTAATGTCCCACTTCAGCTGAATTCACCCTGCTGATTTACAGTCTTACTTGTACACTCACCAAGCAGTTCATTAGGAACACCTCCTTGTTTCTATTTTATCCTCTCTACTTACCATGAAGGTGCATTTTGTAGTTCTACAGTTACAGACTGTAGTCCATAGTTTCCTGTGTTTCTCTATACTTAGTTAGCCCCCCTTTTGTCCTTTTTGTCAGTGATCAGAACCTGAACAGAAGCACGACAGAACAGGTATTATTTGGGTGGTGAATTATTCTCAGCACTGCATTGACAAAGATTGAAATTGTGGTGTGGTGTGCTCCTACATTGTTGGTCTGCATTGCAGTGGACCAGTCAGAGATGATAGCACATCTGTTGTCATCCTCTAGTCCTTCATCAGTGTTCACAGGACGCTGTTGGCTGGATAGTTTTGGCTGGTGGACTGTGCAACATTCTCTATTATTGCGTTCATGCCAGTGTGAATGCTGTAAAAGCAGCCGTCTTAATGCACACAGGAATGGTGTTTGTGCAGCAATAGCATTAGTGGCTGTGTCCAGTGGTGATTTCTTTATATACAGTGACCTGTATTTGTATTCGAGCATCACAGATTTCATGCAGAACTGTAGACTGATTCATTTTCAAGTTATTATTTTGGGAACAATGCGGACTTTGTGCCGGAACTACATGAAGACTGCAGTATAAAGCACATCTCAAGTCTCTGAGAAATTGGCTGCTTTCTTCCTCTCTGCTTGTGCCTGGAACAGCAGCTGCATGTAATAGCAGGAAGTTGCTGTCAGCGTGTGTTTGGGTCTTCTCTTCATGCTGGCGTAACAGAGTACGACTTACATGTGCTCCTACGGAGTTGACTCATCACTTAGCCACCGCTGACACACACTTTCACCTCACACACACACACCACTGCCTGTTGTCATTACAGTTAGCATCACTGCAGATTTGTCCTGACTGTCAGCTCACTCACAGCCCGCTGAATCCTAATGTAACCCTTATTTAGCTCTTAGTTATTACATTCATTACATGCAGTCATTTTGCTGTACAGTTTAAAGTTTTTATGTTGTAATTACTTAGTTCCATAACTAATTACATATAGCGCTGTTCAACCACCACTCATTTATTTCATCTCCAGGCAAAATTGCCATTATTAGCCATATTATTAGTAAAAGATTTTTCTTTTCCAATACATTTCTGAGGAGATTAGGTGTATGGTGGCCTGTTTGCAGGTTTTCAGAAGCAAGTTTTCAGAAGTGGAGTTTCTATTAAAGGCTGAGGAGCAAATGAGACTTCTTACAACCTTGCAAGACCTTGCAGCTTTCAAAATTAAAGACTTCATCATTGAGAGACAGAAGTTCCACTCTTGCTATTGAGCTGAAAAATGCACAACATGTATTTTCAACATCTTTACATATGCTTAAATAGTTAGATAATCTCTGGCTTTCTGAGTCAGGCAGTGATCAGATTTCTGCTTCGCAACTGGCCAGTAAACTAAAAGAAAAGGAGATGGTGACAAAGTGTCGTAAACTTAAGCGTCACGTTGCAGGTTTTTTTCACATCATGTCACTTTCACAACAATAATATAAATAAATATCTTTTAGAATATTTTATCTTCATTACTCCAAGCACGCTGACTAGTCAGTTTCAGTGTCGCTTCATAACAGATTTGTTAGCATCTTTAACGGATTAAACTCTAAACAGTAGGGATTGTGGGCAAATATCTATCCAGATTGCTTTGGAAAAGCAGGAGGAGGTAGCAAGTAGGAGGAGGACTCCCTAAAATGATGTAAGCTGTAATGGCAACATAAAACTGCATGTGTTCTGTTTTTTTTCTGATGCTGAGAAATGCCTTACTTAACGTATTTCCTAATGGTTGTTTTATACTGGAAATTGCGTTAAGGGTGTGCTCTCGCTTTTGCACAGTATTGTTGTTGCTCTGAATTTTCAGAATGCTTAAAAAACTTTTTTTCCCTGCAAAACAAGAGAGCATAACCATCAGTATTTTTATAGTAACTGCTTATTTGACAGAGTTTCACTTATGTCTCTTCACTGAGCTTCTGAGGAGAGAGAATAAAACTGGCGCATACTGTAGTTACTCCCAACAAATATGTATCTTCCAGTTGAACAAATTAGACAAGGTTTGAAGTTTACATTCGTTATCAAAGTAGCTTAAGAAGACCCTTAAGAAGAAGTGCCAAAACATACACAAATTGGCAATCAGAGCAAATTAGCTACAGTTCTGACCAGCCAAATACACAAATGCTGCATGCAGATGGACCAAAACGTATGCCGTTCTGCTTCACATACGGCGTCTTTACGCCAAATGCATTTAAAATATCATTATTATGCTAATTTCCCAGGCTGTTGTGGCGAGTGGTCCATAAATTAATAGATGTTTTTGATTGATGAGCAAACAGCCATGCTTGTCCTCTAAAATGTATGAGTACACATGTTTGGAATATTACAAGAGTTTTAATTCCCAGCCAGCAGGTCCAATCCCAGACCTCATTTCAGCTAACTCTCTGGATACTGCACTTACAGATCGGGAGACAAATTGAAGTCCACTGAGTTTTTTTTTTTTTTTTTACTATTTTAGATCAGTTTGAGAGATGAGATATGGAACAATACATTAGATGTTCCGGCTAAAACTGCGATCACCCATCAAGATTTACATGTGCCATGTTCTAGATATCTAGATACTATGAAATATTGATTTATTACCCCTCTATAAAAACACAAATGACTAACCATGCGTTTGTTTTCCCACACTGCAATCCAACAGTGCAGTTGAGTAAAGACATTTGTTCCGGCATGTTCACCTAATGACTAATGTCGTCAAGTTTCTCTCATGTTCTTCACATTCTTGTGCTCTTGTACTTGTCGTTTAGGTGCACAGTACGTGCTGTCCATTGCCTGGATTCCCCTCTCCCATGCTCCATTTCTGCCTTCACTCTTAAGTGTGTCAGAGATGTAGGTCACTCATCTTTTTCCCTGTGTTCAGTCAATTCAATTTGGAAAAATGATAAGAAAGTATCAAATTTAAACGCTGCCCAAGTGCTTTGAGGCAAGGCGCAGGCACAGGAGCCCGCCATACTTAAAATACCGGCTCCCCCGTGTCACTGTTCCTCGAGAGAGAGAGAGAGGAAGTGAAAGAGACAGCAAGCACAAAATCCGTCAGCAAATAGGTTGCTGATGAATAGAGCTAGTGGGGGAGTTGATTCATTTGCTGATTTTATGATATTAATTCAGAAAAAGGTTTGATGGCAGTGTGCCATGATATCGTCAGCACAGCTGCTGTGGTTGCAATATGGGAAAAGTTAGCTACAATTAATGGATTGATTACCAGTTACTATGACTTCACCAGCCCTGTGACTATACTGTGTACTTTGAATGGTCTTTCTTTACTTTTGTCTTCAGGGCCTTTAACTTTTGGGTTGAGCTGGTTATCCGTGAGAATCCACAATCATCGTCTTTAGACCCAGGAGCGATCCTCATACTCTGCTTTTCATCTGTGAATTTTTCGAAGGAGCGAGGCGTATCTTTTCAGATTGATTTCATACAGATGACTTTCTGAAATGCTTTGATTCTAGCTATAGAACTTTGAAAACCTGTACAACCTGGGAAATTACTTTCTAGCCTCTTGTTATTGTCCTAGTTTCCAAAGACCCCTGGCTGCTTCGGAGCTATACAGTACGGCTGTCGTTGAAATGGTTTCTGTAGTGGACCCACTTCAAGTCTCTTTCATCTGGAAGATGTGATGACGCTCGCACACTGTTAACGTGTGCGTGATATTTGTAATTGGTGAACGTTTGTGGGCTCCGGGCTGCGTCTCTTGAACAGTAATATCATTCTCTGCTCTGTTCAAACTTTGACTTTCCAAAATCTGTTGAACAGATTAGTTGGCTTGGTTTAAAATTTTACACATTCTTACATTACAGTGAGTTATGGTCTGATATATTGACAGTATGATAACGTATTAAAATGATCAAGGTTTCATATTATTATTATTATTATTATTATTATTATTATTATTATTATGAGGTGGTTAAAAACAACCGTTAATAAGTAAGTGAGTAATTATTTGCCTGATTGTGGTATGGGAGTGACTCAAGTTTGATGAAATTTGATTTACTAGTGTACATTTAATTTATGCTGCTCCAAATAATCGTAATAGAGATTGCTGTGGTGCCCAGTCAGTTTAAAATCATAATCAGCAATACAAAATGTGGATATGTCAACAATAAAGAGGCTAAGCAATTTACTAGAGGGTGTAAGCATACAGTCATGGGCAGCTGGCCAAGGAGGAAAGACAATACATAGATAAGCAGGGGAAAGACATGCCCAGTATGCAAATAGTTCCAGAGCCATGAGGCAATAAAAGCTTTAAAAACAAGAAATCATTCAAAAACTTCCTCTTATTTAAAATAGCAGAGTATGTGCGACAGATGTAATTTATTTCAGTCTGTGTATTGTGACACCAGGTGAAAATCCAGTGACCTAGATAACACATTTCATTCTCATTTATTTGTATGGGATTATTATGTTCTTTTAATTCTAATACTTTTACTGATTGTTACAAATTAGCCAGTTTGCATAATATATACTTTTGATTTGGTTTCATACAGTTGTATTGATTAAGGTGGTTTTCACAGAGTTGACTTTGCATATAGCTACAGAAGGGAAAAAGTTAGCATATTAATTACATATCACTGCCCTTCCCAAAAATCTCCCAGCTCGGTGACATCTGGTCCTTAGGACCCACAACAGTGTAAGCCAAGGCTTGTGCAAAGCAAAAACCCAGCCTTTTAATGGCAAGTCTGGCTGGCGTTGTGCAGCTCTGAGCCAAATGGCTAACTTTTGTATAATAATAGTACTTGCCAATTACAGTAAAGGACTAATGAAAGCTATGGCTGTTGTCCTGTTCACAGTGATTTAGATGCAAAAGAGCAGTCGATTATTTGCAAAGTCGTTGTTTGATTTGTATATGACCTATTGCATATGACAGTTGATATGTGTTTCAGTGGCTGCGTATGTGATATTACGAACTAGCAATGTTGTGAGGTCATCGTCCCCTGCATGTGCCAAAATGTGAGGAAGCCACTCTGGCCTGTTCAGGGCGAATTGGGAGGCAGATGTTTGCTGCTGAAGTAGCCTGACAACCACTGGTTTATGGAACTATAACTCACAGGCAGGAATAGGAAGAAATGCAATGTGCTTTAGTAAAGTAAACTGTGAGGTAACCCTCCCACTGTACGGCATGACTAACCATAAAACCATGACACCGCAGCAGCCCCATACAGCAAAATGAAGCACTTTTGTTGGCCCTGTTGTTTGCAACTGTGAAGTGGTTAGATTGGGACCTAAATTATGCAATGATGTTACGTGGATCCTTCAGAGAGATGAAAAATGTAGCTTTAAGAGGACAGGCTGTGACCTAAGGGAAAAGAAGACTAATCTCTCTTGGCACAGGAATGTAAAAGGGGATGTCTCTCCTAGGCATCAAGCTTAAGCTGGAAGATTGGTCTACAAAATGAAGTACCTGTCCCCAAGGAAGAAGCAAGCAGCGCAAATGGATGTGAGTGACAAGGACATGCTTTCTATGAGATGGGGGGCTGCTTCTCAAAGCTTCTCACCTCCTGGGAACTTGTGGCATTGACGGATGGACTTGGGGCGTCATATTTGTCCCTCACTGAACAAAGGCCAGAGGCACCTGCGGGCATCCTTCATTCAAAGTGGTTTGTCATGGGAACCGCTTCTGTGTGGCCACTTGACTGATGACTCTGTGATTCGGCTATATGGTTGGAGCTCACAAATCAGTCTTTCGGTCACAGGACCCTCGGCCTTTGAAAGAAAGCAGTGCTTCAGACTGATGTGGCCTGAAAGAGTGCCTTTTCTACTGGTTATCTTATAGGCCAGGGTGCAGGAGTGTGTGGGCAGTGCTGATAGACCGTTATCAGGAGGGCTCACCAGTTCACTCTGCTGAGTCCGGCCTGCTGCCCCTTCACTGCTCATGCCTGCACTGGGGGAGCAATTCACGCACACAGGCATTGACACCAGCCTCTTATCTGTCACAGTGAATCCACAGAGGGCCAGGCACGGCTTTATGACACCTACTTGTGTGGTTGAAATAAATAGCAAGAAAGAACCTTCACATGGATGACTGTCTCACAGAGACTGCATTGGCAAGCCCAGTGAGGCTGATGGCTGTGATTCAGTGGTTTCCTGGGGTTCCACCTGAGATCTGGAGGTCATTCTGTGCTGCAATCCACTCCAGCAGTGAACACAAAGCCAGCGGGAGAGATATACCTAAATACCATTCATCTTCAAAGCTACTTTGTTTATTCCTATGTGCTGCTCACTGTAAGCCGATGCCAGATCATGTTCACTCTTTTGGCATTTGAAATGGAGCGCATTGCCAAGGAAAGAAGAGTATATCCTGTCATTAGCATTCCTTAAAAGATCTCACTGTACCCACATGAGTTCCACTGTGTCATCAATGTCCTCAGTCTGGTTGATACCATGCATGTTAGATGAACTCATTGATTTACTGATGGGACAGATGGAGGATGTCACATCATCCATAGAGAATAATCCTTCACTTGTCATAAATATGCCAGCAGAGAGCACAAACATTTGCGCCCGGAGTTCGCAAGGAGAACAAACTAAAGCATGGCTTTACTCAAGTGTATTCATATCACGATCAGTCATATTTGGCCTTTTTGATTGGCCAAAGTCGATGTGTATGAACTGTGGTGTGTGGCACCAGTCCTTCTCTTTCTCTCTCTCTCTTTCTGTGCATAGTCTGGAGATGGGCCCAGAGCACATGATACTTTGTTTGACAAGGTTTATTTTGGACTTGCTGAGGGTGAGGAGCAGGGCTGCATGTCATACCTTTGAGGACCAAAATAGACTGACCAATACATTAAGGTGACCACCTCATCCCTCCAAGATCAAACCAGAGATTCCAGTACGCAGATCCCTGGCACAAGTGGAGAAGTACTGTTAAATATGAAGATTGTAAACTTCCATACAATATCAATACAATATCATAAGTAAAAGAGGAGATATATTGTTTTGACATGACTCTGATGAGTTTGTGTCGTTGTGTAGTGGGCGATGTGTCCATTTATCCAGTATACCAGTTAAACCCTCTTACGGTATTCCATTTTGTGTGCCACCCATCACAACTATTTCCACAAAGCGATGGCAAAAATATAAGCTCAAAATGAGTCACCTGTGACTGAAACGAACCTAATAGCATGTAATACCCATACAAGCTTTTGGCATGGACTGGATGGGTTTCTGGCTGGAGGCCACGTCAATGTTTAGCCACTCTTTCAGCAAAGAATTGTCCAATTCAGCCAGATTTGGTGGATGCCTTCCCTGGCACAATTCTGCAGATCATTTCCTGTAGACGGGAATTTTTGCTGCCGTATGACCGCACACTTCCATTCACCTGCAAATTCAGCTGCTTCCTCCTCACTATGGCCTTTGGCACGCCCACATGCGATCAGTCATTTTAGCCAATCATTAACATCTGCTTTATGACCCATTTTCCCCACATCGAACGAGACATTCACTGCACTGTACCACCTCCTCTCAATCTATGAATCCCGTTAAATATCCACAGGTATTTTTAGCCCCATCCTACTAGTTCCATGCCATATGCAGGAGCCTAAAGTTACTAGCACCTTAAACACGCAAGGGACTTCTCTTTTGTCCGGTGAGCTCATTATTGCGATACAGTAAACGTTCACAATACGCAATATAGCAATATTATTTTTTTCCAGACTTCTGGTCATTTGGAGCCGAGAAGAACAGTGTTACATTTTGAAAAATATTATAAAAAATGGTGAATACAGTGATTTTTATTGTGTGGGGCACTAAATCCAGCATTCTTATACAGTGGTGAACTAAATCCCGCTAAATGGGACAAAGTTGTCTCTCCTAAAAGAACATGCAGTACGTTAGTGCTATACAGATACCGACAACATCCGCAATATGTTCGGAAAAGCATATTTCAATGTATTCTGACAAGATTTATTACAATAACAATGTTTTGTCATATTTCCCAGACCTATTATATACTATTATATTCCCACTATACTGGAATGTCATTAGTAACTGTACATAATGCAGTGTACATACAGTTCTCATTATGTTGGTGCACTTGTTGAAATGTAATGACTCAATAAGTTAAATGACAAAAAAAAGAGTGGAATGTACAAAAATGATCTTTGGGGTTAACCCTTAGCCATAAGCTTAGCCTGAAGACTGGCTGGTTTACAGTGTGCATTACTTATGGTGCCCCTCACACTGTGACTGGTCTTAGGCTGCAACCCAGGAGGCGTCCAGGAGCTTCTCAGCTTATAGCGATGCTGTGAATGGTTTGAAATATTACAGAATATTTGTAAAGTCTTGTTTTGTGCAAATTTCAAAGTTTTTTATTGACATGCAAACAAATGGCAGCAATTCAGAAGCATAGACTTAACACTGCCTGTGCAATTTGTAAATTAAATGTAATTCATGTTGTAACTGTGTAATTATTGTGCATTTATCCAGCACAGCATAATGCACGTTATAACTATAGAGCTCATCACTAAGGTGCATGGCTTAGAAGGAAAGGCTGGAATGTTTTGCTTGAGGATAATGTTTGTCCTTGTGACTTCCTCCCTGTGTTGTGGTTATTGCATCTATGCGTAATGGGAACACGGTTTTAAATAGACATGCACTGACCTTGATAAGGCAGGTAATTATAATTTTACTACTACTGTGATTGTGACTGCTGCTGAATCAGTCCATCTACTGACTGTATCTGCACTGGTGGGGATGATGATGGATAGCAGTGATAATGAATCTGAATTGATTTCTCCAGTAATGCAGAGGGCTGCTGGAGTGTTCAGAGCTGATGGTTTTCTGACCCAGGCACAGGGGAGGACTGTTACAAGAGTACAGTTTGTCTTTTCTAGCTCATCACTGTGCTGTCCTCACATCATCCTCTACACACAAATACGCACAGGCAACGTCCTCCTGTGCCCTCTGTAGTCATTAAAAAAATATTTTGGCCCCTAAAAAATCTAACTTTACACAGTTTTCCCCAAATACCACAAATATGGTAATCTGGCTATTGTGTGATTGGTGCTCAAAGTAGACATCACATTAGCATCATTTTCACAACATGATTTTCCATGATAAACAGATCAATTAGATAACCTCACATATGCCAGTGTGACCTATTTGGCATCTGTAGAATAGGTGTCCAAGAAAATACAGTGAAATAAACAATGGAATACAGCAATGATAAAGACAATAAAACATAAAAAATTGTTTGGGCAATCTTAAATGGCATGCTAGATAAATACTAGAACATACAGAACACACGTTTATGCTACTGAATGCTTTCATTTTTGGCTTTCACTGGGAGACCAGTCATTAAATTAGTCACAGCTATCCTCTAAACAGGTGTCATTTTGGTGCTCAAAGTTTTGCACTGGAACTATTAGGCTTCCTGCCCCAAACTATGTTAAATTTTGACTTTCTTATATAATACCTCACAGTGTATGATGTGGTTTTATGGTATATAAATAAAAGTTCATTTAAAAAAGTTCAGACTACAATGCTTTGGTTTTGAGGCATGCCGTGGTCCATTTTAGCCCTACCACGTCAGATATTTTACACAAAGGGGAACTGTTTATATTAGAAATCACATTAGCATAATTTTCACAACATGATTTTCCATGATAAACAGATCAATTAGATAACCTCACATATGCCAGTGTGACCTATTTAGTGCTTCCCTGCACTGAGCTTGAACCCTACATGGAAAACAAGCAACTTAAACATTCAGCTAAATAATCAATTTCAAAACACATGCGTGCACAGCTCAACTACTGTCCTGACCTGCTAGCCTGTAAAAGTGCGTCAAAACATGATGAATGTTTTCACTTTCAGTGCTTTGTGTAAACTGCACAGTAAACTGTGTGAAGCAGTAACAGGGACTGCCAACAAATTTGCATCATCGTAAGAAGCTTGTTTTACCCTTGTGGGTCATTGATATTGTGACACATTATCAAAGGACGTTGTACATGAAAGAATAATCTTGGGAACTTTGTGTACGCTGGAGACTTACTTTTTATTAAGGATAGCATTGTTCCATTTTTCCATTGTCCCTGTTTCACACAGCCTCTGACTGGTCGACAGACTCAACCCAATATGTCGGTGGACAATTATTAAAAAATTATTATTATGTATTTATTTGACAAAGTTTCTAAAAAGATGGTTAGGTTTAGGCTGCATTACAAAAACATGGAAAGGGGTTAAATTGCACCAGATTCCTCACTGTAACAGGAAATAACAGGAAAACATAAAAGAAAGGATGCAAGTGTTCCTGAGATTTGTTTTTCTTTGTGTGACATTGTTTTATGTTGACCTGACTAAGGAATTAAACTTGTGCTTGCAGTTCTGCGGTAAGTAGCTATCTGTACTTTATCATTGTAATTTTGCACAATACAATTTATCCAGTGACTTTTTTTAATATGTGTAGTCTATTTTTTTAAATCCAAGTCATTTTTATGAATGGGTGAGACACAGATTTGTTTAAACAAATCATTGATAACAAATCAAAGCCACTGTAGTAAGATAAATTACTCATATGGTTTTAATTACATCTGAACTCGATCAATGCTCAAGCCAGCTGCAACAAGGTTGTTGTCCTACATGTGGAACATACAGGAGAGGGACTGAGTGTGGGATGCAGCATGCGGGCATAGTAAGTGATTAGTGCCTGAGGGGTGCAGAGCTCACTGGGCTGCTCTTTCCTGGGGCTGTGCAGCTCCCCGCTTCACGCAGTGCGGCATCTCTTTAAACAGACACTTCAAAGAGCAGCTTTTATAGCAGGGGCTGGAAATGCTAACCTTTGACTCAAAGTATCTCCCACTGCAAACAGGGCCTGTTAAATTGATTTGAGGAGCAAATGCCCTGCACTTTGTGTGTTTCTGTTCACCTCCGGTGCCAAACGAAGGTGTTTGCCAATTAAACAGTGGCTGCTGGGTAATTCTGTTTAGAGAAAAGTATAGCTTGGAGCAGTGCTTGGGGCATTTGGTCTTATCAGTTCACCACAGCATGCATTAATGTGAATTCTTTACTGGCTATGTGTATTGGGTGGTTGTTTGCAATCTTGTTTTGAAATCGTTTTAGCATACACCCAATTACCACGGCTAGCTGTTGTGTTGTAAAGTTGCTCTATTGAGTAAAGAGATTTTTTGCATAAAGGTAATTTCTGACTGTGGTAATTGACTGTATGTTTAAAGATGCACCAGACGTAGATTAGGTTGAAAGACACTCTAGTATACTTTTAAAGCAAGTAGGGTTAATGGGATGGCCTCTGCAGAATAGGTGAAATAAACAATGAAACAGTGAAATAAACAATGAAATAGTGAAATAACAGTGAAATAAACAATGAAATACAGCAATGATAAAGACAATAAATCATTAAAAATTGTTTGGGCAATCTTAAATGGCATGCTAGATAAATACTAGAACATACAGAACACACGTTTGTGCTACTGAACACATTCATTTTTGGCTTTCACTGGGAGACCAGGTATTAAATTAGTCACAGGTATCCTCTAAACAGGTGTCATTTTAGCATAAGGCAGCTGGAGCCACGTTTGTGCTGAGGTGTGTTGCGTGTTTGACCTGCTAACTATGCTGACGTACCCTGATGGCAAGCATACATGAGCATATACTGGATTGATAAGGTCAATGCCTTGCTGACTACGTGCCACTTTTGGTCCACTCTTGGACCACCCAGAATGTCCTTCAGACAAAGTCTAGCCTCTTTTCTAGCCTGTTTATCTTCTCAAGCTGGTTTTGAAAAATGAGTGATGACAGGTGGTGCTTAAACATTTTGGTCAGCCCAGAAAAAGCCAGCTTTGCCATCCATGGGCAAACAATGGTCTGCTATTCTCTTTCTATCTCTACTACCTTTCCCTAACACCGCAGTACAGGTTAGATTGTGGTTTTCTGCAGCACTAGTCAGTTTGTTTTTGTCATCTAAACATGTTTCAGCAGAGCACCATTTTTTATGGAATCAAGCCTGTATACTGCAGTCTGTTAACTGTTTGGGTCTGCAGCCTGCTATGCTAATGTTGAGCTAGCTGAACGGATTCAGACATGGTGGAACAAGCTTAATATTTCCTTTCTATTTGTGCAAAGACAGTTTGGTCTCTCATTGAATCAGTATTATCTAAAGTTTTGCTGGTGCTTTAGTCAGCCAAAATGAAGCATGTTTTGGCTAAGCTAATGCTAACCACGCCTTTGATGGACAGTTTGACTGTTATTCAGAGGTCAGTTATTAGGTCTCCATGTTGTCTAAGCAAAGCAAGCTTTGTAGATAGATTTGGAATAACACTGGACAGAATGTGGCACAAAAGTGGCACACGTTTTGTGTCATGTCACTTAGGACACTGCTAGCCTTCTGGCATTATACTGTACTGTATATTATAGTAATATGGCCAGGTGGTTTATGGGTGTAAAGAAAGGGGATACTGACCGGCCTTACTTTGTAGCTTTGTAGAAAAATTTTAGGGATACAGACTGTTAACTAACAGCCTTACAAAACCCAATATATGCCTACAGTTGTGCTACGAGTATCTTCTAGCCTTTATGCATTATTGTCAGTGATAACATATCCAGACATCTATAATTACTTCACAAATATGGAATCAGCATACACATCAGGAGCTAAAACCGTACCAATTGCTAGAATAGATAATTTGGTTTGTAAAAGGGTAAGAGAGCTTCTGTCTTTACTGTCAACCACACACAGTAAACTCTGCTTTCATCACAAAAGTGAGCAATAGTAATTTGTCTTTATTTAATGAGGTTCATCACTGTTGACTTGACAGTACCTGAGCCCTGCTAGTGTTCTGGTGTTAACTGCCTTCATTGATTCAAGAGATCTACATATACACTGTTAGAATGCCTACATCAGTCCTCATAACCACCACTAAACACAAACCATGCTAAACACAGGCAAATGTGAGATTCAAATGTATCCTTCACCTGACTGTTTACCTGTCACACAATTACAAGAATAGGAAAGTAGACTTTTTGTGGGAGACTGTCAAAATTTTTTTGCCTTTTATTCTCGTTATTCAGAGATTTATCTGACTCTGATCTTCAGCCTCTTTCCCCTCTAATGGTGGTCAGCGAGGAAATGCTCCATAAACCATGCAGCACACCCTGGCTGTGTTTTATCAGCCAGGATGTTTTATTATTTAACGGTGTGCAAATGGTGAGGGCGGCAAGTGTGATGCCGAATACTACCTGTGGTAGGCCAGCTCTGCAAAAACCCTTTGAACCTACTGAATACAGTAAGGGTGTGGGCAGATATTGGTTTGGATTGTCAGTTAAACATACAGTAAGCATGATGTTGATTTTTATTTAATCAGTTATTTGCTGATACCATTTCGTGGTATCATCATTAAATGTTCACAACTGTGAAACCAGCAGCAGAAACTGTATTGGGCCTCTAGTAATTTGCATTTATTGCATGTACTGTATCTAGGAGGGCGACTAGGAATGCAGCCACATGGTTATGAAAACAGAGCGCTCTCTCTTGCATCCTCTCTCTCTCTCTCTCTCTCTCTCTCTCTCTCTCTCACACTCTCTCTCTTGCTGGCTGTCTCTCTCGCTTTTTCTTAGACACACAAACACGCGCTGCACATACAGATGGCATAGAACCAGCAGCAAGATGTGACAGGTTAATCTCCCCCATTCTGCACCCAATCACTGGCATCTAAGGCAAAGATAGCTGGGTAATGTCCAGCTTAATTGTGTGCCTATGTGAGTGGGGCACAAGACACTTTTGAGCACAAGCAGAAGCCTTACTCAAAGTCTTGTTGAATAAACTGTTCTTAGTGATGTATGGTAGAAGTTGCTTGAGCTGTTTGTGAATGTCTTGTGTATTTATTGAGTCATTTCTTTCTGCATTTAGAGCTGGATAGACATGAGAATACCCCAACATCTGTTGTGGGCTGTTTAGCATTACTCACAATTTTGCACCTGTGGAGTGTCAACATTTTAATCAAAGACAAATGTATCATACTTGCATTTAGTTCAAACATCGTAGTCTGTTGTGTTTAGGAGTGTAAAAGAGAATCTTCAGGTGGTGATTAAACTTAAAGCAACTCATGGTTACAGTTGTCCAATGAAAGATGATAAAACCAATACTGATCTGACTTTTCCACCTTTAAGATAACTATAAAGATTTAAAATTTAAAAGATTTAAATCCCTTATTGATCCCACAGTGGGGAAATTTAGTATCCGCATTTAACCCATCCGTGAAGTGAAACACCCACTAGTAAACACACACACACTAGGGGGCAGGGACAACACTTACCCAGAGCAGTGGGCAGCCCTATCCACGGCACCTGGGGAGCAGTTGGGGGTTAGGTGCCTTGCTCAAGAGCACCTCGGTCGTTACTGTCCGTTCAGGGAATCGAACCGCCGACCCTCCAGCCCACGACTGCCCTAACCTCCAGCCCACATAGAAGTATAGTATACTATATTGTATAGCACAGTTTTAATGGAGATCTTTTAAAAACACATCTAAAAATATATATGTATTTTTAAAAGCTAAAAGATTACTTATAACAAACTTTATTTTTAACATGTTTTTCTATTTAACCTAAATGTATATCCATATATTGTAAGTCATGCCATAGGCAATGAATTGTATATAACGCAAGAAATCATAAGCAGCAGGGAAAGAAATAATGCAAATACAAATTAGGCACAGATGAAGTGAGTAGCATAATAGACCTGAAATATGCATTTTTTGTTTTCACATGAAAATGTTTAAGGAAGCAGAATCAACATGACCAGAACTGTGTATTTCAATCATGGATCTGAGAATCTGCATCAAAGCTGTACAAGTAAAACATGTGGCTTATGTGGTACATAGAATCTTTAAAGCAATACTGTGTAGGATTTGGGGATTTGCAGACCTCTCTGGCTAAAATATATAATTGTAACATGTGAAAGAACGTTGGTTCTGCTTTAAACCCACAGAAGTTGATGAATTTGACTATTATGAGCATGTAGAAAGAATATTTAAAGAGAACACAGTCAAAACTTGGTGAAGGACAGATTCTGAAGATGCGAGTAAATTATCTTGTGCATTTAAGACCTAAACATTGAGTCAGACCTTCTTTTTGAGACTGTGCATATGATATTAATACGCAGGCTAAAAATCCGAAAGTCTGAAATCCTTGGCCAATCTGCCTAGTACATGACTTTTAAATGAATGTTTCAGGCTTCACAGGGTGACACACAGCAGTACACACTTGCCGTATTTTAGTATTCTACTTAGGAATGCTGCTTCCTTCCTTTTTCAACAAAACATATCTTACAGTGCTGCTTTAAAGGGCCTGTTACTGAGAATTTACTACCACATTTATACCATGCTCATGGATGCAATCATGTGGACAGTCACAGTTTTAACTGTTGGGACAACACAGTGGCCCCCATTGCATCTTATGATGATTCTAACTATCAGCTGTTTGTTTCAATAAGCTGGATTTTATTTTGACAGATCATAAAAAAACAAAAACCAAAAGAAAGTTGCATGGAACTTTCCTATCATTATATTTATGCTACATTAGGTTCTTCGTTTTGTTTGTAATTTACTAGTTTACTAGTTATTATTTGTCAGTTCAATTATTTATCAATTACTTGATTAATAGAAGCAGCTATTGACTCTCTAGTTTCCCACCCAGATTTCCCATCAAGAGTAAAACTTTTCCATAAAATTCAAATTGGCATGTGTCCAGAAATTGTAATGCATGTGCACATGTAGCTTTGGGATGAAATGGTGTAAATGTTAGTGAAATCTGAGATTTTGTTGTTTCCTAACCAGTCATAAATGAACAGAATTGTGAGGTCAGAGATTTCTACATCTAATTGTATTACTAGGTTTCGTTTTTGAAGCCATTGCGAATTCCATCTGTGCTCGTTGATCTCTACACTATATTCTAAAATCAAAACAGTGGCAGTATTTGTTTTGTAGGTAACCTTTCTCTTCGGCTCCCAGTGGAACAGCTGTCTGGATCCAAGCCATGAGCCATGAAAATGCCATGCTCTTACAGACAGTGCTGGCCAGGCTCTGTTCTTAATTGCTCACAACAGGAGTCAGTCACCCATGCACCAGATGGAGCCTAGCAGATTATTTCACTTTCTCAGGGTGGAAGTTTCAGGTCTCCAGACTCATGCTATGAGGAAAAAACACTAAGATATAGATATAAAACTAGTGCTGGATGTGGACCAAAATCAACCTTCAACTAATGTGTTCTTTTCCATGCTATTTTCAGTGGATTACTCCCAGCCCTCCAGCTTCCAGCCAGAGAAGCCTCATAAAGATGTTAGAGTGAAGTTGATGGTAGAGTTGTGTTCATTAACATTTCACTCCTGAAAGATAAGTCTAGAGGAAAACTCATAAAGGCTTTGGTTACCATTGCATCTCTCTCTCTCTCGCTCTTCCTCTCTCTTACCCCATCAATAATAGATCTTTAGAGGTACTTACAGAGTGGTCTAGTCCACCATCTGGAGCCGCTGTGGTATTTAAGATGTGGTTATAGAGTGTCTTGTCTGGCTGGAGCTCCAGTTAAATCATTTTGACATGTCATCCTGTCATAGCACTCTTAGACTGAGATTTCATTAGCTCATCACAGTCGTGTGGCTAGCTTCGGCTAACACATCGCACCCATGGAAGATCTATTCTCCAGTACAGATGCACAAAAAAATTACTTAATGGACAGATTCATATTTCAGCATCATGGGAGAAAAAGCAGAAAACACGTGTTTAACAGGAATGTGCAAGGAAAAATTCTAAAAGGTTGTGCAGACAGACAGTCCAAATCACAAAGACATGTCCAAAGATCAGTCTTAAAAGTTGGTTACATGCTTCCCATGATTCCGGTAATCCTAAACACATTTAATAATGTTAAAATCTGACCTCTGAGGTGGTCAGTCTTTGTTTCTGAAAACACCAGCTGCTTTTTTTAAATTTTTTGTTATATTTCCTTTTATCAGTAAGGTCTAATTGACAGCTACGCATCCTTTTATACTTAATCTGTTGCACTCTATTCTTACAGTGAAGGATGGACAGAAACACCTGTGGATTTTTTCAGAATTTCAGAAGAGTGGAGCTTGATTTTCTTTTCCCTGACAAAGATGGGAACTGCAAGTGCTGTTTGTCTGAGGGAGACAGATTTGGTGGTCTACCAACACTTGCATGGTCATTAGATGCTCTGTTCTCTCTACATCTTAAATAATTTTTTACACTTTAGTTTTAGGAAATGCCTTTTCATTTATTTTCATTTTTCATTTTACTTTCCCCGAGTGGAATATCAGAAATATCTTCTTAAAAATAAACACATTTTATTTGAGGGTCATGTTAAAGACAAATACACTGTATAAGTATTACTAGATCTATTATTATATTGCACTCTGTATGTCCGGTAATATAGCTGTATGTTGTAGGTCTAAATAAGTTGTAGCTGCTTGAAAGTTGAGTCAACTTTAAGTAATTGCTGATTACATCATCAGTAAAACCACAGGAGAAGAAAAGGCTTTGTAACAAGCAAATAAAAAAAATAAAAAAAACTATAAATGTGACAAAGCCAAACTTCAGTGAGCCCTGGATTACACTGCTAGCTTCTGGGGACCAGAGATGTGGACCCTGGAATGAGAGTAACTGACCTCAAACGTAAGATTACAGAGCGTTATGCGTCTAGCTAATGATGTTTAAAATGCCCTGACAAGCAAGTTGATATCAACTTGAACACTAACAAAGTCAACTATTTAGCGAGTCTGTGCAACTCAAAGTTGTAGCCCAGTATTAAAGGTCAGCTATTGCTACACATCCTGAAAAACAGTGGTCTGTGCTTTGTAGCTTTGAATGTCAGTTAGACAGTCCCTTTCCTGTGAAAGTAAATGATAAACGCTGGTCATGCTAAGGGATGAGACACGCACAAAACTTGAAGAGTTTCCTTCTGGCTTAAAGTGCTCGTTTTCCTGCGACAGTGCCACTATTAAGGGTGTTGAAATGAGTAGTGTATTTGCGATTCGCATTTGCTCTTGCTATGTAGCTTTTCACAAAGTAGACTGACTTTATCTCAACTACGTTTCAGGATTATTGTGATAGTTATGGAATCAGGTGACGCTTTGCATAACACGTAAATGGTGTTGAATCTGTGTCATCTGAACATTCTCCTGTCTTTTTCAATCACAGGAGACAGACGTTCTGGAAATCTCTTCTATCAAGGATGCTAGAACAGGGAAATATTCCAGAACGCCCAAGGTAAGCCCATGTTGTAATGCTTCACGGTTCAAGACTGAGCTTTAGTGAGTGCACCGAAGAGATTACTCCTACAACTGCAGGAGCACACTTTGCTACTTTTCCTTTCCTTAAGTGTCCTAATAATGTTGAAAGTCAGCAGACATCTTTGCTACATTCTGAAACAAATGTTCATGTAAGTACTATTTGGACAGGAGCGTGTTGACAAAACCCAAAGCTCTCCTTGGCTGTGCTTGCCAGGAAATTTTTACCGCGTCCACAGATTCATTCTCAAAAGCAGAGATCTGCTGAGCAATGATAAAGAACGTTCCCTGCAGTGCTCTACACAGCTGTATCCAGATTTTTTTTGTTGCATAGATTAAACCTAAAAAAAATAAATAACAAGAATGTGCTTATGTATGATATATGACAAATGTTGTTGGAGGGAAAGCACACCCATCGTTATCATCAGAACAGCTTGGGTTAAATCACATAACTGTTCCTGAACCAAATGTTTCTTTTTTTTCATGTTTTCTATTTTTTTGTAATCTTTTGCCAGTGACATGGTACAGAGGAGCCGCAGTGTTCGGGTTGGTAGCAGAACAGATCAAATAGTGTCAAACACTCTTTTATCTGCACTGAAATGACTTCTGCTCTCATTAAACTTCAGTGTGGAGAGAGACGATGTGCTTTTCATGTTAAAGGCCATTAGAAGAACAAGGCAGTGCCACATACAGGGTGAGCCAAGGCCCAGGCAGAATAAGTGAAGCTAATGTTCCAGCCTCAGCTCAACGCCAAAAAGCACACTGCTTTCTGTGGCCAGGTTTTATTGGGCCATTTCTGACATTAGCTGTGCTGTATCTCCTATGCCACAGGGCAACTCGCTGAAATGATCAGAGAGGACTGTATTCTTCTGAGTTCTGACTGAATACAGCATGTGGCATTGCTAGAAGCAACTGGTCTCGAACAACCAAAGAGGGAGGCAGTCTTGTCAAATGACTAACAGCATCCATAAACGTGGCCTAATCCATTTACACAAATCAGCAAACCTCAGCTAAACATAGTTTTAAACATAGCGTCAGGAGATGAGTCACAGCCTCCGAGAGCAATGACCCTGTGACCATAGCGTCTCTTCTAAACCCCAGAAATTAAAGAAATGGTTCAGATAGGCTAAAATCTGTTATATTAGTCGTATTTAATTAGTTGCTTGTTATCTAAAACTTCTGCTTCTTAAGTTTGCATTGGAGCTAGATCCGTACTATAGCTAACAAGTAATGCATAAAGGATATATAGATTTATGGCTTATAGTTGCCATTCATGCAAACTGCCTGCCTAAATCAAAACGTACCTTGCCTCAGGTCATCTTGCCTCAAAGTGCATTTTGCTAGATGATCACAAGTATATTTGCTTATATGATACTGATCGCTTGTTGGCTATAAAACTTGTACAATAGCTAAAAAAGCAGACTTAAAGGCTGACATTTGTAAAGATGACAGTATATCATATAGAGATGGCACTATAAAAAACAGTAAGCTTAAAATTGCGTTTGATAGTACTTGCTATTTAATTTCCGCTCATTTCACTGAAATGGCCACCATTGAAATTGTCACCAATAGTAAATGTCACTGAAATTGTCACCAAGAAATTAGCATCACTTAAAGCTACACTCTTGCTCAGATAGGGGAAAAAATTAGCAAGTGTGTCTGTTTCTTCTTCCACTGTAAAACAGCAATGTGAGTGTGGATGATTTCAGATTTGTTTAAGCTTTCTGACAGTATTGGTCAGATACCAGTAACTATGGAACTGGCCATATCTGGTAATGATCATCATCCCCTTCTTTATGTGAAATTATCTTTACATTTGCTCTCACTCTAATTCTCCAGGTTATTCCTTTCCTTGCGCTGTACCACTCCCAACATCTCCTTAGGAACTGTTAAAGTTCCCTTTTGTGCATTTGACCTAATTAAAATCAGGTTGGAGTTTGCATTAGCATGCTGCAACCAGCCTGTGTTACTGCCAATGCAAATTATGACTGAAGACGAGTCGGCCGTGTGTTATGACTCAACCACCAGAGCAGCACTGCATCAAAATTCAAATAGGACTACATTACTGCTTCTCTAAGAGGTTCATTTTAAATGACTGTTCCTCTTAAAGAGCAGTTAATCCTACTGGGGGCAAATTCTTTAGTATGGGCCAGTGTGCTTTATTAATGGGCATTCAGACACTCATGAATGAAACAAATGGCAAACAATACAAGTCCTTCCTGTGCAGAGTGCTGTGTAGGTTAGGTAGGTTAATTAGCATATGTCCTCCCACTCATATTTCACTTTGATTAGATTTAGTTTTTTTGGCCTTATGAGACAACAGCTGCTGCATAGCCCTCCAATTAATCATCCTTGCATGTGTCAGGTAAACAGAACAGGAATGAATTGACTGTCTGGCTCCACTTTGATGGTGTGTGCATGAGTATGTGTGTTTGTCTGTTTTGAGCTTCTATGCTTGTTATGATCACAGCCTTTGACTGTGGTTGTTAATATCTCCATTTAGGTGCTACAGCATCTAAACCTGCATTTCAGTTTGCTTGTTCTGAAATATGCTGTCTTTTGGTAAAGCTCTTGATGTCTGTTTTTTAATCCTAATATCCAATATCGGGTGTAGTCAGGTACACGTATTTTCCTAAGCTACCTACAGCCACCACAAATTCATTTACAGACAGTAAAACCAGTTCAGTGTCACGCCTCCGGGTCTCCCTGACTCCATTTCCCAAAGTGCATTATCCAATGACATCACACTCACATGTCCCTAGTCAACCAATCACTCAGGGTCTATTTACCTGAGTACTGATTTGTTCCACCTGCTGCTCATCACACAGTCTGCTTATAAACCCCTCACACACACACAAACACATTGCGAAGTTTTGCCGAGTCTCTGTTTGTGACCTCTTGCCTTTTGCTCTCATCTCTGGTTCTGACCTCCTTTGTCTTTGACTTTCTTTTGCTCATCCTCTTTTGAATTGTTTGCCTGATTGTTCTGACTTCCTGGTTTTCAACCTCTGCCTGTCTCTCTGTCTACTATCCTGCATTACCCTTTTTGTTATGATTGCCTGGATTTTGCTGTTGTGCTTGACTGTCGACTTAAATAAACCTTTTATCATCCAGCCCAGTTCTTTGTCTCTGACATTCAGTTTTAGGTAAAATATGCCAGGCTCCTGTTAACGGTACAGTAAAATGAATGAGTGCTATATAAATATGTGATGCTCTGAACTGATACTTTTTATATTATTATATATGTTTACAGTTGACTACAGTGAGCCAGTTTGATTGACTGATCTGATTGTTTGGCAGCTGGTTAAATTTGGAGTTTTGACATGTGTATAGTGGTATAGTATTAGCTTGTATTATATTGCTAAAATGATATCCGTCAAAAAAGATCAGAAATTATGCTTTATTCTTCTTCTCTACCAGTCTGTGACATTTGTCTGAGCGAAGCACAATATCAGGGAGAGTCTCTGAACAAATGGTACCCTTTCTGCCAATGACAGGTGCGGGGCAGGGGGAACTGAAGCATGATAGTATCTGTCAATATTATTTTTCCCCGCTGACTAGTGCGCGAGGATAATCAAACATTCTGCGGTGTTTTAGAAGTCGACATTTGTCCAAAAAATGACTGAACCACACTACACTTAGTTTTTTAAATGATATGATGAATTATGCTTTAGGCTGTATGACCAGGGGCATGAACTAACAAGGTAAAAATGTCGAGTTTGATTTCAGGTTTCCTTTAAAGCAGCATGTGGCACTTCCTTCCTTACTGGGAAAGCAGAACAATTCTGTGACATTATTTTAACATTTAAAGTTAAAGACAAGTTAAATACACTATGGGTGTGGAATTTTATATGCTGCTGGTGGTGTGCCATTCACAGGAAGCTTTAAAAATGTAGCACTCAGTTTTATATATATATATATGCTGTTCTGTCCTTGTGTTTTCTAGTGTGCAGGCACCCTTAGCCTCACCTTGGGAATGGAACTAGGGTTTGGGCGCATGGTCCATGAGATTTGCTGCTCTTGAGTACCAGCCGCCTGTGGTTCTCCTCAGTAACACGGACCCTTAACCCATCATTAAAGCAGCAGAAATCCAACCAATTAAAATGCTTTTGATCTCTTTAAGAAAGCGCCACATTGTAGATTGTGGTTAGTTTGAACAGGAACTAAAACATGCTACACCGAATATTTAAATTCGTACACTATAAAGCGATTGAACAGTGTAGTGAATAACAACACAGCTTTGCACACTGGTGGCTGGGTGTCACATCTTTTCTTTAATAACTTAGTTCATAACAGCTTTTGATAAACCTATCAAAAGCACGTCCCTACCAAAATATCTATGCATGAAAATATACAATCTATAAAAATATCCCTGGAGCAGTTTTCATTTGGATTGGATTAGATCTCTAGTGTTAGATCCCTACAGTGAAAAACATAGCAGTTGTTTGACCTACAAACTGAAAATATATCGACATTCAAATAAATGAGAAGCCTTTAAGTAACTTACATAAACACACATTTTGTTCACATTATTAAGTACAGTTCCCTTCAATGAAAGCCAAAAGTGACACTTGCAAGTAAATTCCAGCTGCTCTCTATTTTATTGAATACAAATGAGGAACATAATTAAAGCTCATTAAATTCTTATTTTTAGTATAGTTCTTGCAATGTATGAAGACTGCACTGGGCTGCCTCCTGAAAGGTGCTCTTAGTTCACAGCTTGTCAAAGTCCCTCTGACTGTTTGTGACCATGTGATAGTTCTTTAATCCGTAAACAGACAAACTGACAGCTACTGCCTCTCTAGTCCCTTCTTTTCCTGGCTCACAACTTATAAAGGCATAAAGAACCAGCAGATAGCAACATGAAGTCAGTTCAGCACGGGAGGCTCTGACTACCAAGAGATCACACGCTTAACCTGGAAAATCAGGAGCATAAACGATTTAAAATCAAGAAATAATATCAGAACAGTTACAGTGTAAACCTCTCATTGATCTTCTTTAATCGATTAAACACAACCCAAATGGATAATGCCTACTCTGGCTTTAGGACAGCATCACTGAAGCCTGCTGTCACTGTACATTTGACTCTGACCCACATATGTGGCTTCAAGTTAATGCAATCAATATTATTCGTTTGATGGCTCGTCATAGAAAAAAAACTATTGTCTCTCTATTGTCAGGAATTGTACTCTGTGAATCCTAGTACATGTCTCACTGCAGTATAAGAACAATAGGCTGAATTAAGGAGCCTGATGGCTTTTTAAATGTGAGGTGCAACTCATGCCTAAATAAACAGTATGCTCTTCTTAGTGGGAGGGTTAATGAGTTGGATTGATAAGTAGGTGAGCATGACGAAACTGACTTATACAATAAAGTGAAAATGTTTTCTTTGTAGAAGTTTGTGTGAACTTGTGTGAACCATGGACCCACCCTTTGGCATACGTCTGCATAATAACAAGTTTAAACTCATTTTCACATTTATATAATATTCATGATAATCTTTGTATCAAGTGTTATACAGCTCTGGGTGTTCATAACAGCTAAATGAGCTTTTTCTGTACATTGCTTGAAGGCATCTTGATGTTGATTGCTCAGTCATAATAACGTGGGGTGTTTTTGTGATGCTCAGCTCAAAAGTTGACTGACTTTCGTTGAGTGACTACATGACTACTGTGCTTTTTTGAATTGAAGGTAGCTTTTCTAAGACCTTAAGCTGCTGTTGATATGTTTGTCAGGACATTAGCTAATTTAGCTGATGTGAAAGATAAGGTAATAGTGTGCCTTATTCTTGGTTTGCTTTATTATAGTAAACAGACAATGGCAAACAGGACATTCATTATTTTTTAAATAGTATTTTTCAATTCTGTTGTGCCACAAAACTATATAACCACCAAAGTGGTCAGCAGAACAATCTATCAAGAGATCAAAGTTTCCAACCTTTATACTTGGCCCAGAAGTGGAAAAAAAACTGTTTATTATTATTATTATTTTTTTTTTTTTTTCTGGAAATGCAGGCATAGTCTAGACAATCATGTTTAGCATAGCTTAAACTTCTCAAAACCTTCTGTGACAAGTGGTGGTGATGGTAACCAGATGTTGGAGGGTTTATTGCCACTCACAGAAGCTTATTGCATGAAATCGAAACAAGTATGTTGCAAGTACATGACAGGGTTTTAAGATAAGGTGTTGTCCTACAAGTAGGATGGTGGAAGAAAAAACAATCCCTGAAAACAGCATATTTTTATGCTAAGCTCCATTTTTCTGCTTATTACATATATGAACATATTTTCACTGGTCATTTTGGATATAAATAAAGTTATTAAGACCAGAAAGGCTACAGCAATGTGATTAACTAGCATGCTGACGTGGACATCTCATTTTCTGCAGGCAGTCAGTCAGATTAATTGCACATTATCTGAGTCAGGCTGAGCACTCTCTAATGTCTTATCAGCAGAGGTAACAGGGAGCTCAGTGTCAGAGGATATAGCAGCACACCGGAGAGGGCTTCTAACGGGTCTTATCTAGATGCAAATCTCTCCCACATACCACATAATACAGTAGACTCGCTGTTCAGGGCTGCTCTCTAGAGTCTCTAAGCTCCTCTTTGAGTTCTACCTGCTTGTCCGCGATGGTGAAACTGTAGAAAGGCCTGATCCTGCTATAACATTAGATTAGATTAGATTAGATTAGATTAGATTAGATTAGAAAACCCACAAGCATACATAGAGTGAACAGTTTACTTTACCAAGCAACAGTGACCGTGTTCTTCAAATAATAACAGTGTATGCATCACACACTGTATATCTCATGCAGTAAATCATAGATGTAAATACATAGATGCTGAGTTTATCTTAGGTAGTAAACCTGGGAACTAAATATTGGTCAAGATCCAATATAATGTTCTCATGATAAAATGGCCTATCCCGCATTTTTAATATAGTATTCTTGCAGTATAATCTATATTTTATATTTATATATATATATATATATATATAGTGTCTTGCCATGGACTTGAGTTTCCTAATGGTTTCCTGCAATAATCCATTCCATGCCGTGCAGTTTCAATATTCTCACACAGTTCCTGCAGATTTTACAATAGGGGTAACGTGGAGTGACACCAGGCATTCTGGCAATGTAACGCTTAACGAGTGCCTCCAAATAGGGATTCGTTGACAGTCTGGCATGACACCATTGCAGTCTTTGGTGACGTTGAGATGGTGTTAAGGGCAGTCATTGTTGCAGGCTGCATACATGTAGTCCAGTTTCGTGCAGCCGTATGCTAATGGTGCTGGCACTAGCAGGATGACTGACTGACATTTGCATGTCTCATTCACAGTGTCAAATGTAACCACCAAGTTTAATTCTTGCCGGTTGGTTTCTTCTGAGTGCAACTTTCTTTCTAAACATAAGTGTGTATATACATTATACATCTATTTTAGAGGAGTGAGCGATCATTGGGGCCATACTATTTTTTTCAAGTCGTTTTGTGATATTACTGTTGGTCCATTAATCATGAAAATGTAAACGGCACATGCTGTGTTCAAAACAAAAGTAAAAATCAACAAAAATGGAGATACATGTTTTTCTTTTGACATAAATGATGTATGAGCATTAAATGGTCCTATACACTTACTTACTTTGCCACTTAGTTTGCAGCTTGTTGATTTATCCATAGATCAGCCCAAGCACTGTTCATAGTCTGCCAAAGATCCAACAGTTTTGATTTAAAAGCAGTTTCATAGAGGTATTTGAGAGGATTAGAGATAAGATTATAGAAACATGCACCATGCGGTACTACTTATGTAAGCAGATTGTTGAATCTTGTATCTTATATCCTCGTTAATATTTCCTGGAGAAAAGTAGCTGATATCTTGTTTGTTTTGTTTTAACAACAAGGTTTGGTTCAGGCTATTGCCTTCAGCCACCACAGTGACTTGTTAAATTTTATCACCAGCACACATGATTTAATATAATAAGATATGGAATAGCCAAACCAGGTATTGCATGATAAATGCAAATAATAACAGGCTTTGTAAATGGGTAAACACACATATTAAGATATGTATAGTCTCTACTTTTTGCATTACTCCAGTATAAGTGTTTTTATAGTGCTTTACATGGTAAACCTTTACACGGTAGTGATTTATATGGTTGATGGTTATTAGTTAAAAAGAGACTTGAAAGTTCACGGACTCGCTGAGATCAAAAAGCCGTCTAGAAGACTAGCAGACCCTGTAACCCTCTGCGGAAGTCCAGTAAATCCCTCTGCATTAACTATAGCTCCTGACCATTTTGCCAAAGAACATCAGCTTATAACCAGTCTAAAAGAACTGTGAGCTCAGCTAACCTTGCCAGCAACTTTAAATGCAAACTGTAGAAATCTCTCTTCATTTAGAAAGTGAACTTGACAAGCACTCCTGCCAAGGACATCTGTGCTCTGAGCTGCTTTCCTTCAGCACTGCCAGTCAGCACCTTGGCAATCAACTCGGCGTAGTGTTGCCATGAATCCGAACCAGTGCATGTTTGATAAACTGCCCTTCCGCTGCCGGAAGGTTTGTTAGAGGGTTTATTTTGCACCTCACAGTGGGAAGGTGAGAAGGAGGGGGGGAGGCAGGTGAAAGGTCTGTCTTGTTAGGCTGTTGCTATAGCGATGGAGAGGGAGAGAATGCTTTAATGAGTGTAAAGAAGTGGACTGAGACAGTTGTGGACCTTGACAAGCAACTCCACTTCAGACCCATCAAGGAGTGTAGATCCCCACTACGCCTTTCATCCACCTCTCCACTATACGCTCGGCCTACCACATCCGTCTTCACCAGACCAGCTGAGCAATTCCCCTTTTCCCTCTGCTCGAAACTTGTTACTTCTCTGCGCTGCCTGATTCAGGATGAATGGAATGTGAGACCATGTGACTTCACATCTTGAACTTTTAACTAGAGGGCAGCAAGTTTAGGATGATGCAGTGAAGCCAAATGCATGGTTGATCGCTTGGGTGGCCAATGTTTTGTAACCTATACACGCACGTTGTCTGTTACTATAATCATGTTCTAGTATTTTTTATAGTATAAGATGAAAATGACTGCCTTTCAATATCAGAACACCAGACAGTGTTATAAAAAGGCATTGTAAAGAAGTAGTAGTAGTAAAGAAGTGAATACAGCAGGCATCCAGTATATGAAGGCATTCTTTATACACTTGAAGAACCCACTAAAGTGGAGTTGTTTAAAGCTGCATCATGTGAGTTTTAGGAATTTTGGTCAGAACTCTGGTCAAAACCTAATTAAGTGGAAGAACTACTCTTGCTGTCGTATATTTGAAAGTATAATGTTTATATGTAGTGTTAATATTATTATGGATCTTTCTCTGGAAAGATCTTTTCTCTCAGTGTTTACTGAGTTGCTAGGTAAGGTTGAGCTAACCCCTACAGAAATGTGTTTATATAGGGTTGTGTGTCATCAAATGGTTGCCTGTAAAGTGGCATGCTCCTGAGATCTTTGTCTCTTCACATTTTGTGAATGCAAGACCATATCTTTATTTTGTCACTGTCCAAAGAAAAACAGGTATCTCCAAAATGGCGCCAAAAACACATTTAATTTGAATGTATGGATGTATGGATGAGATTTGGACCACTGCTCAAAGTCTTCTCCAGCCCATCCCAATGGGGTTCAGGTCTGGAGTTTGTGGTGACCAACTCATGAGTGCAGATATCTTATGCTCCCTGAACCACGCTTTCACAATTTGAGCCTGATGAATCCTGACATTGTCATTGTGGAATATGCCTGTGCCATCAGGGAAGAAGAAAATGCATTGATGCAATAACCAGGTCGTTCAGTATATTCATGTAGTCAGCTGACCTCATTTTTTGGGCATATAACGTTGCTGAACCTAGACCTAACCAACTGCAGCAGCCCCAGATCATAGCAGGGCCCCCACAGGCTTGTATGGTAGGCATTAGGCATGATGGGTGCATCACTTCAGCTTCATCTCTTTCTACCCTGATGCACCCATCACTCTGGAACAGGGTAAATCTGGACTCATCAGGCCACATGACCTCCTTCCATTTCTCCAGAGTCCAATCTTTATTCTCCCTAGCAAACTGAAGCTGTTTGCCGGTTAGTCTCACTGATAAGTGGTTTTCTTAAGGCGGCACAGCTGTTTAGTCCCAGCCCCTTCGTGTTGTTCATGTGGAAAGACTATTACTTTCACTATTAAACATTTCCCTGAGTTCTGCTGTTGTTTTTCTACGATTTGATTTCACCAAACGTTTAAGTGATTGGCAATGATGATCATTCAAGAGTTTTTTCCGACCACATTACTTCCTCAAAGATGATGTATTCCCCCTGCTCTTCCATTTTTTAATAATGTGCTGGACAGCTCTTGACACCATTTAGTATTAGATTTTAGCAAATTTTTTACGAAGATCTTTTCCACGGCCACAGGATATGCCTTTCGACATATTTGTTTAATAAATGAGAAACTACTCTTTAGTAGTTAGGGTTAATAACTTGTTGCTTGCTAAAACATAATCACCCATGCAGTAGTTATCCAATGGCTCTTACCTATTTGCTTAGTTAAATCCAGATGGTGGCCTTTTTTGGCCAGGCAGTGTTTATATGTATATTATATATGATATAGTGGCCAGCACAATGCACCCTGGCAGTAGTCTTGTAAAACTCCTTATTACATTAATGAATTAACAGGAAACAAGAAGGAAACCTTGTGCTTGTTTCTACTGTGTGATATTCTATGGATGCAGGCTGCAGTATGGCACATCTGTTATGATGCCTCCCTCTGTCCCTCTAAAGCATTTTCCTCTGCCTGTAGCTCCCAGGCTTATTAGAGGCAGTCCACCTCTCCATTATTCCGTCCATTTTCAGCAGCCCTTATTTCACACGCAGACAGTTTATCGTGAGATGGTTGATGGGATACATTGGTGTAATAATGGCGGTGGCATGACCTTTGACCTTTCCTGACTCCTCCATCACGCTCAGTGAAGCGGACAGGCCGGCCGTTGGCTTGATTGAATTCTAGTCATAAATCTCAGGGAGGGAGAGAAGGAGAAAAGGGGGCTTGGCGCTCCATCTCTTAGAAACAGCCACACTCCCGGGAGCAATTCAGAACGAATCAAAAGGCACAAAGTTGTTAGGAATAGGCTCGGGCCCTGTATTTCATCTGGGGCCAAATCCAGCCCTCACTGGCCTTACAGATCTCGGTTTATTTAAGATGGCTTTTCTTCAGGAATTCACCGTTTTAAGTACTAAGGTTTTTTGTTTTTTTTTATAGAAATCCCTTTATGGTGGAGTAGAACAGAATGTATTGCACTTAATGCAAACCACAGTCAGGACAATATTTCTCTTGGACATATCATTATTAAAGAGGAGTTTTTTTGACTATTTTTCAACATAATTCAGTAAATTAGCTTTGATGAGAAATAATGCATTGTAGAGAAGACTTGTGAGAAGATTGTGATGGATGGTAATAGAAACCAGGAATTGCAACATCTGCTATCCAATTATTAAACCATGAACACTCATCATCAAAATAATTTTTTAAACTTGACATTTTTTAAACTTTTTTTAAAAAAAATAAGCTTTTATTTGTTTTTAGAAGTGTCGGATTGCAGTGCTGTTTGGAAGGCAGATAAAGGTTACCAGGAACAAAAAATTATGATACTGATATGGACTTGAACTAACTGAGGTATCTGTGCCATGCATGGTGAAACTAAATTTCTCCTCCAGTACTTGAGAAGAACTGGGAAAAACTCCCCTTCCTTTGTACCCTTATTTCTATTCCCACTGGACGAATATAACCTGGGGATATTGTTGGGGCTCATTTTACAGAAGGTAAAAGGCACCAGAATCTGTGCTGACAGAGGAGAGTGCAGTCGGTAAAAATGATCTGGCGCATTCGGACAGGACTAAAACCACAGAGGAACTCCAGTAATAATTGCATTACACCATCTCCCCATCTAAAACTAATCCTGTCCGAATAGGCCTTATGTCTGCAGTCGTGGCTGTTGGATCAGTCAGGTACAGCAATATGGCCAGTCCTTGCTTATGTCACATCCGTGGCCTGAGCATGGAACTTAAATTACATTGCATGTCTCACGATGTTAGACCACCCACAAAGTTTCACTCCTGTGTCCTGCATGTACTCCGTCATCCTCATACCTTTTTAAAGATATATTTTAAGCCACAATCCTATTTCAGAACAATGGTAAAACCATGTTTCAGGCATCAGTAATCATTTCATGTAATCATTTTCTGTAAGAGAGTTTTTCAAGGCAATGCACTCTTCAAATGTCTGGTTACTGTCACCACCACTGTGAACAAGTCTGACTTTGTACATTCCTCTAGACAACAGCATTTCATATTAAACCACTCCCAGTATCTCTGTTAAGATCTAAACAGTGTTTTATAGCTGTTTACGTAGTGAAAGACCTAGAGATCAATTTTCATGACAGGTGTTAAACAAACCATCCAGTGATATAAATAAAGGCATTAGATAGTTTTTGTATGATTTTAGGTGTATTGCAATTGCAGCAGAGAAGGTCCCAGAGCAATGGTGAGCTCTGCTTTAATTTGAAGTGGTGGGAGAGTGGTGGGCAGTAGAGCTGCAGGCCTCTCCACTGTTTCCATGTTAATGAATAATCTTAATGAATGTCTGCAGCTCTGCGCACATAAACGCAGTGACTCGAACTGCCATGTTGAATATTTTCCCGGGCACCTGGACGTCTTTGAATTCTGTTACATCCATTTGGACACGAAAACAGCCTGTGGCTGTTATTGTTGTGAGCAATATTTGCAATGGCATGTGTCTGCATTTCTGCTCCCTGTATCAGTCTGATTGGGTAGCTTTTCTTTGCAGGAAATATGCCGCCTGAAAGGCTGATCACACTCACCACTGTGGGCCAGAACGCAGAGTAATTTGTTTGTCATTTCTGCTGCCTGCATGAAGTTGAACAAATTTGTCTAGCCTGTAGCCTCACTATGCAAACTGTATTAGTCAGAGATGAATGTTTTTAGGTGTACACAACATGGGTCAGAGTACCTTCAGTGCCTTTTAACTTCTATATGGACTTGAATGTGAAATTGCGTATTAGATTCTGTCACTGCCAGTGATGCAAATTACTACCTGCTTTCCCTGTAACGCATCGCTACTGAACACACCCTTAGATAAATACAGTCGTGCGTATGGGCTAACAGTTAAAGTCACTGTATATTCTTCATGGTTCCTTTGAACTTCATACACCACCTGCTTCTTTCTACACTTGTGTCCATTTTATGAGATCCCTATACAATTCTTATAAACTGCTGTCCAATTGTTTCTCTGCATACCTTCTTAGCCTCCTTTCAACATGTTCATCAGTGATCAGGACCCCCTCAGGACCACCACAAGCCAGTATTAATTTACCATTATTTGGGTAGTGGATTATTCTCAGCACTGCAGTGATCCTGATGTTGTGGTGATGTGCTAGTGTATCTTTCACTGGTATGTAACTTCTGCATCATGCTGGAACTAGAACATTCGAACATAAAGGACACGTAGTCCAAAGTGTCAGAATGTAACTATTGTACTTTTTAAGGTGGAGCAGGACATTTCCAAAAAGGAGCTGATGAACAAGAGGCTGACTTTAGCTGTGTGTCTGGAACAAAGTGTTAGCACACATGTACAGCTTTTTGCTGACTGTAGCTGCAGTGTTGCAGTTTAACCTTTATTCACTGATGTGCAACCAACAGCAGGGCAGTTCTTGTGCTGAGCTCTGAGCTTCCACATAATGCTAGTGGCTCTTGTGCTTGTGAGAAAGAATATGGCACACCTTTCCAGAGGTAATCCTAAAGCTGTGGGCAGAGATTGTGAGTTGGAAGCAGTGTTATTCTGATGAGCCTCTGAAGGGGTGCCAAATCTTGACAGTTAGTTGAATCCCAAAGTTTTCATAATATGCCCCCATTAATTTGTGTTCCATCTGTATTACTAATACACTATCCATGATCACATGATATAGAATCACCTGTAAAAGACTACTTAAGGTGGAGTATAGGGCTGCACAAAATGTAGTTCCCTAATGGCATCAGAATTTTGCAGTACTAATATTACAAATGTGTTAAATATGCAAATGAGCCTCTAACTGAAAAACGAATAAAGCATTGTGTACTGTCAACTTCCTGATCAACTACAGGTTTTCCTGGGGTGTTAGGTGGAATCAAGGTATTTATAGCACTGTAAATATGATATGACATTCTGTCAGTATTATGCAGTCATATCATACCTGACTTTCCACCAGCCTCTTGTATACAAACTCTCAGTTTCAAATGGGAGCTCGTAGTAGTTTAAATTGATAGGACAAAATGAAAATATGTATATCTGCGGAGAAGCTGTGTGATCACCCTGACATTTGAACAGATAGAGCCTCTCCTCAAACATTTGTGTGTCATACGAAGATGTCCTATTAAGGCTGTTTCCAGTCTGAGTGTGTGAAGCTGGCACGACACTTTTACAGATGGACTTACTCAATCGCTTACTCAGAACAGAAGGGCCCATCTTTTTACAAGCGACTGCTGATTATAAGACCTAATGAATAGAACGATATTGAAAGTCAGGAGTTATGTACAAAACCGGATTTTAAATAGTGTTCTGATGTATACATGTTTGCAGGTCTGCACTGCCAGTTTTGTTCACAAAGGTACACCTGATCATGAAGTAAAGAAACCCTTTAAAGGTATGACAGTGTTCTTAAAGGTGCAGGTGCAACCAAAAATAGCTGCAGTTATCGACAGAATGTACATGTTTTGACGTATGCCAGAGACATCTATGTATCGTGTTGCAGAGATATCTACTAAAGTTAGCATGCTAACCAGCTAGCTCAGCCCTTGTTGTCTGTAATACCACTTTGTACCCCAAGAGGTGACAGTGAGTTGCTGTAGGATTGAGTCTGGCCTCAGTCCAATATGTGAGGATGTTGAAGTTGCACTGCTCCAAAGGTGTATTTTAATATTTTCTCATTTGTGTTTAAAGTTTTGCTCCCGGCCAAATCATTTAGGGTAAGGCTGCCAATGAAAGGAAACATGAACACAATGATGACTGAAGCTCCTGGCAATCAACCAGAGCTGCCCTCCCCTGGCAATAATACGTTTGGCAGCAAACAACCAACAAAGATATAAATAGAAGCAAAACAAAAGTGACATTGGTTCCCACCACTGGAGATGCTCTTGGTGAAATTAAGGGATAGTGTATAATGCTAGCATTGAGCTGTTAATGCTAAAATTGAGGAGGATGGACTGTGCAACTTCTTGTTTCTTTCGATAAAGGTGAACACCACAATTTTCTGGTGACATGTTGACCTCTATTGTTTGTTGTATGGATTTAACAGGTTGTGACATTATACATATTGCTCCTTTAAGTCATCTAAAGGTACTCTAAACACTTTTAATCATCTAAACTCAATCAATTTTAGTCATCTAAACACTTTTTATGGTACCTTTTATGGACTTGGATGGCTAGCACCCAAGTGACAGTTTATTACCTTATATTCCTCCAGTATACAACTAGACTTTTTATTATTTTCATTGTTGGAACATTGGATGGATATTGTCATAAGTGGATTATGCACTGGAGAAAATTAGAGAATGGCCATATGGGATGTCAATCACTTGGAGCTGTCCTGAGTGTCACTTCTCGTTAGCACCAGTCCTCTCAGTGAAACAGTCAAGCACACTTCCAAATGTCAGCCCAAAGCCTTTACCCTTTCTAATAATGAGAGCACATTTGTCACAGTCCAGAGCAGATGGTAACACTTAAGGTTATTGTTTATTTTCAAATTCATTTTTATTTCTCCTGTTTAAAAGTCAGTGTTTACAGTGGCAGGCCATTTGAGATGTGTCCTCAGTAGTAAATGGAGTTTATGCAGCAGCAGTGGTTCTCTGTTTTGTTGATAATGTCCAGCTCTTGCATGTGATTCTGTATCTGTTTCCTGTTTTTACCCGTTTGTTCCTGAAAGAATTCCTCAAATAAACCTCAGCCGAGTCCCAAATCACTCAAACTATCACCTGAGGCTAGACTCTGTAACACATCTCAAGTATTTGGATCTGTTTTTTGCTGAGTGAGAACCGAGGGAAACATGTGTCCTTCAACTCAAAACAGTGTTCCAGCCACATGCTGCAGCTATCAGCGAGTGCCACCACATAAATGATTTACCTAGTACAGTTACTGAACAGCCGACCACAAAGTAGCCATATCTCCCGGCGTCTTGGCAGTGGCTCTTTCAGAGCCCGTGTACAACAGAGCATGTTTCCCGAAGCCTGCAGTTAAGTTAGTGTGACTCTTTGCTGATTCAGGAGGTGTATTTTGAGCTTGAACCAGGAATACAGTAAGCTTTGTAGTATCCAAAACAAAAGAAAAACTTTGCTAATGGCAAACTGGTTCAGCGATTAGTACATCATTTCTGGAGCTCCTAAATTTAGTTGAATAAACTGAATGTTGTAAACATTGTGACATGCCAGTGTAAACTTTTGCTATTAAGAGTAATATTTCTTGGAAAAAAAATTAGTGGGCAAATCCCTTTCCTTATAATGGAAGAAACATCTTTTTCCAGTACTTCAGTAAAACTATGTGGTTAATTCACATTTATTTTCACATTTAAATGTCAATTCCATTTTCATGGATTTTTCCACCATGGAAAGCACCCTCACAGAAATATATTGAAATAAAACTGTTATTGATATGCTTCCTTATGCCCGAGACAGATCTGATGAGATTTTGGTCGAAACAAATGGTCTTTTATCTCAAACCGTAACTTTTAAAATGTGAGTGTCATATTGGAGGGACACATGCAGGGGGTTGTAAGGCCTAATGTACCACTATTTTCCCATCATTGACAATTCTCATAAAACTGGTGGTTTAGGATAAAACTGGTGGTTTAGGATAAAACTGGTGGTTTGGAATAAAACTGCTGGTTTGGGATAGTAAATAATGCAACTATACATGGTCTAGACTTTGAAATGCCTGATTCCTATCACCACTCTAAGTTTCTCTACAATGAACCACTTTCCATCAAACCACTCTGAATGTCATTTTCTTAAATTAAGAAAATGTTTAAAAATTGTAATTATTACTTGTCCAATTTGTATCCGTACATACTTTTACATATAATGTAATTTTCACTAGAGAGAAAACATTACTTTTAACAGTGGGCCATACTCCAAAAAATATAATATCACAATCCCTGAAAACCTCTTTAAACTTGTGATACATGCCACAACGAGATTTGATAAGTTGGAGCAGACAAAAATAACCATTAGTGTCAAGTTTAAAAAACCATCAATACACAGATTTTTACTCTGCCTTTTTATAATAACATGCATTAAACAAGACCAGCTATTCTCTATTTGTAAGGCAACATCTCAGTTGCTAAATGTTCTATAAATACTGAAAGCCTATCCTGACATAATGTATCATGATAATGAAGAGACATCATCATATTTGCCCACCTTTTGTTATTGTAATACACAGGAATGCAATAATTAGAGTTATATCAACATATCAAGTGGATCCTGAATTAACCACAAAAACCTCTGCAGGCTAGTTGCTCTTGGAGTCACATGAAAGCAGCCTATAGTGGTGGATTAAATAGGCTTCAATACATACAGAGCATCTTCAGTATAGGCATATGTACCAAGATAGCTTCTATTGCAGCGCTTGTTAAATGTACTTTCTCCATCGTTTTCTCAGGTTACACTTACTCCAGGAAACTGTTTGTTCAAGCAGAGAGCTCCTGAATGTCTGGTTGTGCACACTGTAAATGGGTTGTTTCTTTTATCTTAGTGAGCCAAAGTCATTATTGCAATCAGTAACTGCGTGTGCTTTCCGAGAGGCTCATTTTTCTGCTGATATTGCTTCCTGATTATGCTGGAAAAGGTGCAGCACAAGTTTTTCTTGAACAATATCGCTCTAAGTTTGTAGTAGGTGAGATTTTCTTTAAAGATAAGCCTTTATCAGTGTAATTAGTGACTGTGCAGTTCTATAGTGAATGACTGTAGATACACTCTATCTGGGGCTTCAGTTTTTCTTTGAACAGCACAGGCAGAGTTTCCTTGATCTTGGTCATATAGTCACCCATTTAAGGCTGAAGTCGCAGTTATCGCTGGCAGTAAAAACAGCCCGGTGTAATTTGACATTATTACATAGTTCACTGAAACGGGCAGAGAAATTCTGTTAGAACCTCCAGCTGATACTACATTTCTCTTCACATGTAGAAGAAGCAAGGCTTTATTATGATCTGAATGAGATGAAAAGTTAGTTGTGCAGACAAGTCACAATTTTTTTTTCACATTGGTTTGTTTCTTGATATCTGTTGAATAGAAAATGTCAGCCGTCCAGACCTAAAGCTGCCTTGCATACGTAATATGTACCTATTGTTGCTGTTATTGTGTAATTAAATATCTTATTTTTTTAACAATTCCCTTTTTTGCATGAAAACAATCATAATGAATTTCTACATGATCATTGCCAACCTGTCCTTGCCCCAGCTTCAAACTATTTTTGTTACAGTGCCTTTAAGACTCATATATAAATGAGTGTTAGTTTGGTTTGCTGTCCTGTTACGGCCTCATTAAAAAGGCAGCACAGACTGAACCACTCCTTATATAACATCAGCTTTAATTATTCTTTGTGGGAGTGGTTCCAGTGTTGGACAGTGCCCTAAGAACTGTGCCTGGCATTAGCTTTTGCTGACTTTGCAGGGTTAATCAGTGGTCAATGCGCTGTTGTCCACATCTGTGGTGCTTTGGTTGTGTTTTAAAATGAATGTAGTTTCTTTATTTTATATTTCACGTGATTTATTAGCATGAAATTCAAATAGTCTGGTTTTTTTCTAGCCTCCGCAGCCCACCCCATTATGGCGTTCAATGACAATCAGAAGTTAACTTTTTTTCCCCTATGCGCTAGCAAGGATTGGTGCCAAGACTCATTACAACTGCAGAGTTTATACTGCAGTGGCCGTATGGCAGTGTGGCCCTGTTGCGGTGCCTTATGGCATAATTACACTGATATTTCCTTGTAAATGAATGTTTTTCATGTCCCACACTTAACTCAGTCTGGTGCTCTGCTTTGTTATGCTCAGTGAAGCTCTTCTACCAATATAAACCTGCAGGAATGCTTTAGGTGTGTGCTTTTATCAACCATTAGAACATTAGAAATTAGAAAGAAGAATAATACTGAATTTGGCTTAAAGACCAGAGATTTAAATCTTCTGTTTTGAGTTTTAGAGTACTATGGAATATTTTGTCACTGTTGTCTATTTTAGGAGTAAGAATCTATTAAACAGTAATATTGGCCAAAATAAAATTAAAATTAGAATTTTTATTAGTTAATGCTGGACCAACTGATATAACTGTCCAATGTTGATTCTGATTGACAATAAAAAATGAGTTTTTTAAGCTTGAAAAAGCAATAAATTGTGAGCATATCAGATAGTTCAGAGTTATAAATAAATAAAACTTCCAGACCACCCATCCTTTTTTTTTCTAAAGGGCCTCCAATTTTAGGTATAATATAAAATCAGAATTTAATGTGTCCTCTCTTTAATTCTGTTCCCTTTTTCTTGGGAGGACCCGACTATAATTCAGTGGCAAAGAAGTAGCAGCCTTTAATGATGCCATTTTTACAACATGTTACAGCTGAGTAACAGCTGAGTCCTCCCAACAAAAGCTGCTCCCAAAGGAGTAACTGAAAAACACTGGAACTGTGCACACTTATAAACATGATTCCTTAACGGTTCTGTAGAAAAGAAAATGGTTCTGTAATCTATCTTTGAGTGCAGAAATGGTTCTTCAGATTAATAAATTAGATCAGAAATAGATAGGTTGAATAATACATTGCATATTGTTCTATAAAGAAATGTGTCAAGCTTGTAGCAATAGCAACACCATTTTTATCCATGAATCTGAAGAGTCAGTAAAGAACTTACATGAAAAGAACCAATGATTTGTTGAGTGTTGATAGTTCTATATAAAACAAATATAGAATAAATGTAATAAGGAGCCTTGAAGAACCATCATTTCAGATTATAACAGAATACATATAGAACTTGGGACCTCTAACATCTGTGCAGGACCAGATAGACCACCAAAACGGTTACCATTAGATGAACAGCCTTTTAAGCTTTCATCCTCCACTCTTGCTTCAGATCCAAATAAATCCACAGGCATTTCTGCCCATCCTTCCGCTGTGAGAAGTCTGAAGGGGTGCATCAAGAAGCTCTTTCCTCAGAAAGGACTTAGACAACGGTTGCGCTAAAACACCTAACTGTCTGTAATGTGGAGTACGGTTTTATGGATTATTGAGTCTATTGAGGTCTTTGGAAGTAGACGGCAGCATGTACACTACTAAAGCAAACAAATCAAACCACATTGGCAATCCTGAGTCAAGCATAGTGGAGCATCAGTGCAAGTTTGGGAAGGTGTAGCAACATCTGGATTTGGTGATTTGTTTTTGAATGCAGCCTTCATGAATGCTAATTAGTACAGACTTTTAATATATCCTGTAGTACCCTTACACCCCCAAGAGATAATAACCCCGAACACTCTGATGAGAATCCACTTATCAAAGAAAGCTGCTGGTGTTCCCAGAATAGTGGACTGGACACCACAGTTTAAAAGACTTCAGCATCATTCATTGTGTTTAGGATTACATGGCTCGTGAGAAGCAGAAAATCTGGTCAACACATACAGAATTACCTTTGCTTTGTAACAGAGGAGTTAAAGCAGGTTGCATGTGTCGAGTGACTTGATTTGGGTCCAACCCAATAGTCAGATTCCGTAAAACATGCAGGGGTCAAAACACAGGCAGGGAACATCATAAGCAGATCTGTATTCCAAAAACCAGGAGACAGAGCAAGTGACAAAAATAACGAAAAGAAACAGGCTTACAACGCCAAGTCTCGGCAAACACACAGGGATAACAAAGGGGTAGGTGTTGTAATGACTGCTGGATCCGGTGCAGGTATCTGTAATAGGTGGAGAAGGCGGGGCCAAGGAGGAGCTGGAAAAGAAAAACAAAGGCACGTGGACAGTGGCGGTAGCTTGTGACACTGTTCAAAGTTTTAAATAGTATAATACTGCATCTCCAGTGCCGGATATAAGCGGCGAGTTTTTGTAATCAGCCCTTTCTAGTAAATCTGTGGAAACTTAATGCAATTTTAAGTTCAAAACATTCCAAAATAAACTAAAGTCAGTCATAATCCACAGAATGTGTACAAATAACAATTTTGAAGGTACGATAACAACTCTATACATCCTATACATCCTATTATACTACTGAAGTTAGCGTTAGCTATTCCTGGTCCAACCTGTCTTTAATACCACTTTGTACCTCAAGAGGTGATAGTGAGTCAATGTAGCAATGCTATCAGTCCAACATGAGAGGATAAAGAGGTAGCACTACCCCAGGGTGTTTTGTAACCTCTTGTCAGTAATGCTAAAGGTCCTGCTCAAGGTTAAATCATTTAAGGGCACATACATAGTCTATGAAAGGAACAACTTTTGACAAAAGACCGTAACCACCTCTGTGTCTTTCGGCCAGTAGCCATGTTCGCCAGCTAAGGAAAGAAGAAGAAGAAGTTTGATGCAGAACTTGGAGTGTTTCTTCTAGACTGATGTGTAATCAGCTGTTAATGCTAAAATTGAGGCGGAGGGACTGAGCTTTTCCTTGTTTGTTTCTGGTGCTGTGTTGCCCCCTATTGTTTGGAGTATGAATTCGACAGGTATTAATTCATCTTTCAAATTTCTTTTAATATCTAACATTAATAATGACTGTAAATTAACTGACCGTCTTAAATTCAGGATCTAGAAATGTTTTTGGTCATGGAGTACAGGAGTGTGATCGAACTTCTCTTCATCTAATTACCTAGCGTCTTCTGAATGAATGTGGTTGTGTTAGTGCAGTGGAAATATTGAATCGTGCAGACCAGTTATTCTCCTCTAGCTAGTCTCGGAGTCATTGTTTCAGACAACAGAGCTCTTCAAGGCTATGTAGTGTACACCAGTGTCTGCTCCCACTTGTGTGGCCAGGCTTTGGGCTTAAATGTATTTTTCTGTGGTCATGAGATTTCTGTGGTCCTACTCTTCCCTTTTCTCCAGAACCTCATTTCCAGCAATGCTTTTCAGTAATGTACAGATGAAAATGGAATACATTTCATGCTCTCTTGTTTGATGAATGGAAGATTTCCCTCACTGATGAGAAAATAATTGTCTGCTTGCAGTCTTTTGTCTCAACACAAATGCAGATATTCTGAAATGGAGAAGTGCAGTTTATGTAATCTTCCTAAGTACTGTTTGATCATTCGAAAGACGTGGAGAATGTCACAGTGATGCTTTTCAACGCCCCACAATCAGTAAAGGCCCTGTTCCTTTGTCTGGAGACATTAAAAGAACATGAGGGAAAGCAGCTTTAATAAAAGACGAGCTAAATTCTTCACACCCAATGCACAGCGACAGTGCTGTCAGTTGTAGGACACAGTGGAGAATTCAGTCAAATGCTGTCAGCTCTGTTCAGTGTTTCAGATGGAGAACATATTCACTCTGTGAGCCACTCTCCTCTCAGAAAGATGTCAAGGATTTTTATGTCAGACACAAGTTTGTCTTGGTGCACTGAATTGTTTGACTAGCCATGCGTCTATAACAGACTCTCTGACAAAGATGCTCAACAGCGAAGAAATATGATGGAACTGGAAATGCGTTACAAATATGCATTTTATTAGAATCACGTATGCATCAGAGTGATGGCAGATAGCTCAAAGCAAACGTTTTGGTAGAAGGATTAAGGAGACGTTAATGTTGGTGGCCATACATTTGTTGGTTGTTGTGATATTGTCAATTTTTTAAAGTTTAAGGAGCATGACTCTAATGACTCTGACTTTTTATTTACAGTGGTGCAGATGGGAACCACAGGTTATGATGTGTATGCCAATGCAGCTGTTTTGTTTTCTATTCAAAAAGACCAGTAAACCTACACATTTTTTAAATTAGTATATGTAATATTAATAATGGCAAAATAGTGTCTGAAATAATCGGAAAGAAGTGACCATTTTGACATTTTGAACACCCTTTATTTACCTTTATCCATGAATGTATTTAAAGCTGCACTGTAGAATGTAGGAGACATTTTTTTGATCATTTCTGATCTGCGTATTATAAGTGAATTTATAGCTCCTGGCTCCTGTCCAACTACGCATGGATACCAAAAAAACATTAGGTAACATTGGCATATTGGTCCAGTGTTAGGATTAGATGAAAATTTATATAAACATCTCTGAAAAGACATTCCATCTCATTCCTTTAAAGTCAACTTAAAATCAAAATGGACATGCTTCATGTATCATGTTGTATCATTCAAATGACAAAATTCTTGACCTTTGATTAAAGTACAGTGAATTTTGGTTACCTCAAATTGCATTTCAGTTTGGTTATGACACCATGTTCCAGCGAGTGGAAAAAATAATACTTGCCAGTAATATCTTATTTACCACCGTTATTGTTTCCCTTCCCACCATCATGATCAATCTTAGACAAAAACACCTATCATCTTTTCACAACTGTACATGCATGCTGGCAGATATGTCTTTCATTTTTAGTCCAGGTTGTAAAATAATCACTCCAGTTATTTCAGTTGGCTTGCTTTTCTGAAACTGTTGTTTTCTGAAGTGTTCCAACAGCGATGGTCAGTAAGCTGATGAATGAGCTGATGAAGTGGCACAGAGATTAACATGGATGCTAAAAGGCTAGCCTTCTAACAAGTGCTTTCGTCTCATCCACGTCTTAAAAAGTAAAACAGACATAAAAATCTAGCTCTAACAATTATTGAATCATGTTTAGAAACTACAGAAGTTCACATCACATCAAAATACTAACATTTAACTAAATCTGGTTGTTTTCTGCAAAGCAAGCAGATTCTGTTGACTGTCACCCAGAGTCTGACTTATTTTTGGAACACCTAGTGTCAGAGTGGGTAATTGGGAGAGCCAGGAGAGTTCCCAGTGGGCCAATACTGTTTGGGCTGCTTACACTGAGCTAATGAATAAACTCACACATAAAAGCACTCAGACACTCAGAACTACTATACATGGAACACAAGTATGAATGTGTAGTTAAACCAGCGGCCCCCACCTCACCCTGGTGTGCTGGTTGAAACTAGTACAGTGAATAGAGGTTTACGTAAATGAAGCTTGTTCTTATTTCCTGTTCCACCTTACAGTTTTTCATTCAGATGCCTGTTTGGCACTGTCATGTAATGGGAATTCCAGTGGTAACATTGGCCTTAAGAGATATAGTACTGGCTTACACAATGGACAGTTTTACGCAGAGTTTATGACTGTTACACCCTGGTTTCCTTCTTGAATTATGTGAAGATGGATAACGGCAGCAAGAGCTGCCAAGCAAACCAAAGTGTGAAAAGGCTAGTTAAGGAGGATGATAACAGATCATAAATCAATTTTACAATACATGTATAATAGCCATTAGGCAGTCACTGAATTCTATCTGGACCTGTGATGGACTGGTGGCCTGTCCAAGGTGTTTCCTGCCTTCTGCTGAATGAGTGATCTGATAGGCTTCAACACTGTGTGTGCGCAGCACTGAGAAATATATATAGAGTATATGTATATAGAGTTAGAATATAGAAATATAGTTTCTATATAGTATATGTTGGGCTGGTCCTCATCCTATAACTGCAGTTCTGAAATCTTCAGCATTGGGAACACCCGCTTTTTATAATCTGGTCAAATCCTGAAAAATAAAATCATGTCCCACCCACAATTATTTCCCACCCAAATGTCCTGTTTCAATTTAAAATTAATTACATTAAGAACAATTGTGTAAATATGATTTTTAGCCAGGCTCTCTCTGTGGAAAAACAGTGGGTGTAGCATATTACAGCATGCTAATCTGAGTCGGAAGCAGAACAGTATTTTGCATTATGTTTTACCCGTTACTCTAATTTGCATAATACACTAATCACTAAACTCAAATTCCAAGACCTTTTCTTGACCCCAGAAACACTGACGTGTGTTCTGTGGTTGTAGGATGTGGCTGCACGAGTGCAGTGTTCCCTCTGTGCTGCTTTCAGGTTAATTAAGCTCTCTAAATGAAAGCTCAGAATGAGTGATCGTTAAGCCATCATCGACTCCGCAGTACCTCCATGGTCAGTGAAGCATTGGCTGATGGCCGACCAGTAAAGATCTGACCTTTTCCGCAGTGCTGCAGGATTGTGCCTGTGTGCTCCGTGACGCCTGCCGCACTCTGTTTATCACCAAGCTGCCCAGCTGATTTATGCACAAACTGTTGGCTCTGCCGCTTCAATATGCCCACCAGTGTGCTTTCAGCAAAGAGAGGTTTAACTCTAATGCTCATGCTCCCTTTAATTTGTGGCCAGGATCCAGTTGTCAAATATGAATAATGTTGTTTTCAGTTTCTAGCTCTATTGTTGATATGATTTGATGTCTGCTGGGTGTGCCAGCAGCTGGGCTTCCTCTTTGGCAAAAGCACAACATTTTCATTATTACACTGTTAAAAATAAAAGTAAATGGGTGCTGCTGTGACTATATGCTTTTAGAACTGGTCTGGAACCTGTGATATACTCATCCCACTCGCACATCTCATTTAGTTCTATAGTCAACCAGTCAGTGAGAGGTTCTTTAGAGACCCCAAAATCCCAAAAACCCTTCTTTTTATTTTCTTTCTTTTTTCCTCCAGGTTTGCATTCTGCCCGCCCAGTGTGGACATGATCAACATTGAAACTATTGCATTGCTATACAGTCTGTATGCTAGAGAGCCTCTAATGCTCCTCTGGGAAATAAAACATTCTACAACAGTTCTACAAATTTGGATCCCTTGCCCATGTTTTTGCAGTCCCTCACAAAAGTATGCAAATATTTGTGAGAACCTGCAGTGTCAATCTTTTGTAATGTTCACCTGAGATTAGCCTGAAGGGGTTTCATTATAGTACACGTGTGTATGTTTATTGTAAAAATATATTTTTGGATTGTACATTTTGGATATATTGGTCCACTCATAATAAAATATTAACCCGACGTCCAGCTGATGTTTTTTTTTTAAATGGTGTACACATATAAAAAATTCAAAACATGGAGATGCTTGCCCTTTTTTTTTTTTTTTTTTTTATTTGTGGACAGTGATAATGTGTGTCATGATAGGACAGGTTTGTTCTGAAAGGTGGCATCCCATAGACAGTTCTGTTTACTAACAATATGAACCTTAATTGATAATGGTGTAAAACACAGGCAAGTAGAAGGTTCCCCAAGTGTCCCTGTATAAAAAAAAAATTATCCTTGTTTGAAATGCAGTTACTTTTGTCTGTCTTTAAAAAATGCCTCCTGACTTTGGAAGGTTAAGAGCCTACATAAGTCCATGCTACAGCTCAGCCTGCCACTACTCTCTAACTTTTGAAGAGCGAAATTCTCAGCTTACCCAGAGACCTTCTTTTGCACTGTGTTTGACTTGGAAGGATTGCATTTCATCTCTCTTAGTAAATAACCGTTTTACTATTATGCCAAGATCAAACCTTTCCAGAGCTTTGAAATTGTGATAGACATTCCGAAATGTTTTTTGAACTCATATTGTCTTGAGACTGCCACAGTTGCCAAAAGTCAGGCTGACTACAGTGATTCCCTTCCTACAGTATCTTTGATGTTGGTTCAGAGGTCATGCAGTTGTAAACTGTATTGGGAAGAATTGTGCTCTTTTAAAGGGAAAGATGGAATTTTAAACAATTCACAATTAATGAACAATAACATGCACATTTATGCAGTGCCTATGGTGTTATATGACTTTCCTGACAGTTCTTCCTGTCAGTTCTGAGAGTCCTTTTGGGGAACATTTCGTCCCACTTAGTTTCGAGTCTCTGTGCTGACAGCAGAATACAGTTATTGTGATTTATCGAAGACTGTTTACAAGAAACTACAAAGCTATTTCTCCAGAGTTTGTCTGACTTCATTAGGATTGGCATGTCTCACCATGCTGTTTAGACCACCGTTAGAGGGATTTGCTGAAAGAGAGGGAAGTCAAGGCTTCATCGGCTTTAATGGGATTGGGGTTTCACTTCTCTCTGGTTCTAATAAACGCTAATGTTTAAAACATGTCTGGCCAAGCAGTGTAATGTGCTGAAGGGCGGGAGTAATTTTGTGTGTTCACTAAAATTTGTGCTTTTGGAGTTGTTATAGCATCCTTGTAGCGTCCTGTAATTCTTTGAATGCTCTTGTGCATTGCATCCTTTTTTAACCTCTAGAATTATAGAAGAGTATGACGGAGGTTGTGCAAGTCAGGAAAGAAGCATTTGTTGATGACATGAATTTTAGCCCAGTTTTCCTGAAGCTACGCGGAGTACGGATCTAGGATCTGTTCCTGTCAGTGGGGGAGTAGTAAATAATAAATAATGAATGTGTTGTGGATCTAATGCATCAAGTCGAAGTTGCTGATTTGAATTTGTGAGGAAAAAAAACAACACATGAAGTGAGTCACCTCCTGCAGTGGGATCGGTGAGTGAGCACCGGTTAGCACAGTTCCAAAGGATTGGCTCTGTGCAGTGGAGCTTCAGAGTAATGAGCAATAAGGTGCCACAGTATGCTTATAAATATTGATTTTTTTGACACCAGGTTTACGCAGTGATGTACACTGTGAAATATACACTCACCGAGCCTCAATTCTTTGTGGCACAAAAAACATCCGTGTCAGATGGGCTGATTGGTATTTCTGTAACTGCTGATCTCCTGGGATATTTACACACAGCAGTCTATAGGTTTACTTAGAATGGTACAATAAAGGCCCAGTGAAACATGGATCATGTCAAGAAAAAATTGGATTCCAAAAATTAAAATTTTATATTTTTAAATTTTTATTATTATTTTTTTTTTACTAGTAGTAATTAGTATTAGTAGCATTAGATGATGTTGTTGTTGTTGTTGTTGTATTTAATTGATGCATTAAATCTTAATACTAAATATTAATAAAATTTTAAAAAATACATAATTTTGTTTTAAAGCAAAACACTTTCTAAATAAAAAGGATGTTTGTTGCTTAAATGTTAAAGCATCTTTAACAAATCATTTGGCAACAATAATAAGCCTTTAAAAAGCTCTTACTGCCTTTGCCTTAAATGTTCTTACCTATTATATAATAATAATAATAATAATAATAATAATAATAATTAAATAAAAGATCATTTTCCTGTAAAGATCCGCCCACAAACTGCCAGTTGTTTAGCTTTGTCAGTCATGGAAAAAAAATCAGCTCACAGATCAGATCACAGGTCGTCACTTTCCATTTACTAACATTTTGATTGTGCTGTTTGATGTTGTAGACGGACACCGAGGTCTTTAATTTGACTGTCATTGCGCTGCTGGAGGTTAATACAGTTCCAGTTCTCAATTCTATCTCTGTACAAAAAAGCTGGTTGTGTTTTCGTGATTGCGAGTTGACAGGACATGAAAACTTGAGAAACCACTCACTCTCACTGTGTAACTCTGAACTCTGACAGCGAGACACTGGGGTCCTGCCAGCCTTGGTACTTCCATTGCCATGGCAACAGGGTTTTGAGGCCTTCAAAAGGCTTCACAATGCACTTGTACACTAATTAAATCTCACTGCTTCGTCCACGGCTTCGGGACATGCCCATTCTCTATCGCCTCACACACCGGCACCAGGACAGAGAGCTAGAGAGGGGCCCCATCTCCACAGACTTTCAATATTTGGGTCAACCCTCATCCAATGACCATTTCTAAGATACTCCTGTTGTATAGTAGCTCTTTAGGGTGTGTTGCCTGGCTGTACTATAGCATGTGCAGTTCTGAGTAAACAGTGAAAATGAGGCAGGTGCTCTTCAGCTGTACTTCAGTAGTACCTTTGCATCTATATCAAAATGTCATGTGCTTGGTAATGATCATAGGAATGTGCTTGGTCGGATCATAAAAATAAAGGAATTATTCTGCATTCTGGTTGGCATTTTAAGTCAGATGGGCCATTAAGCCTACAGGGAGCAGTGGAAGGCAGTCTCCACCACCAAGCAGTAGAAGCAATAGGACATGTAAGCTTCTGAATATTTCACATGCCAAAAATAATTTGTTCAGTTTATTCAAAGAGGTATGATAGCATTTACTCGTAATATGATAGTGTCCCGCTACTGGCTAGCATGGTTCAAAGCCTCCTGGGAAAGCATCCGGCAATAAGTTGCTATGAATGACAAGAGGTGGCTCAATGGCGAGCCCGGCACATCAAGGCTGGAGGTCGAAGGCGGCACTTAGGGCTTCTGGCACTCTCATAGCTCTCTCAAAGGTGTCTACGGCATGGTGGGTGGTGTAGAAGATGTAGAGCTGCCAGAAAGTCTACTGCTGTCTGCAGGCGGATGCAGCGTTAAGTCTCTCTGCTCTGCCGCTTCTGTTGAAGAAGATGCGACCAACAAGGGAGGACTTGCTGGCGTCCTTCTTTGCCAAGACGTCACAGTATTACAGTATACCAGGGTGCTGCATGTAATGCTTATGCTAATAAATTAGCAGACCCCTCATAGCTTAGGTTCTGAGTAGCATCATGATAAAGTATATCTTTTAGGCATTAGCCATGAGCAAGTCCTGTGATGCTTGTTTCTTCTTTGTGCAGGATTATGCATGATAAGCACGATTATCTGCCGAGGAACATCATTTAGGGGAGCACTCATGCCTTTCTCTCTGATAAATTGCCTGCGATTTTTTAGGCTGAGATGGATTGCACTCTTGTCTTTTAGAGTGCAGTCATTTTTGTCTGATTGATTGCCATTTAAATCAGCAGTTTTGGCTTTATTGATTAGGCCTGAAACAGCATATGTGTCCAGCTCATTTTTATTGTCTGTCAAGCGGCCCTGATCAGAGGCTGAGAGTTTGCAGCAGTGCTCCGCTGGGAATGTTCCTAGCATGCAAATGGAGCTCCGTTCTGAAAGGACCCACTGCATCAGAAGCCCTGCAATCAACCACTAGTAGATTCATTGCATCCCGAAGCACTTCCAGCAACGTTAGCCTTCGAAGTGTGCTTCACAGTTTCACTCAGCTTGGCAGTCCTGCTGGGATCAGAGTACACCTAACTGGAGGTTAAGGAGTAGCATCCCCACCTCCCCCTAACTGAGAAGTGTTAAATATCATTAACTTAAAGCAAATCAGAAGAACCTGAGGATGAAAAGACAGAAAAGTGAGAAAGCTCACCCCCCTGCAAAAAGTTCAGCATGCTAATAAAACGGTGAGCCTTCAAGCCAAAGGCTGATGTGATTGGGTGGCTAAGGACGTGTAGGGGACATTTATCACCGTGACACAGCACACTGACTCTCTTTGTTTGATTGGGTAAATTAGTGGGAGCTAATTTGCTTCCCCTGCAGAATCCTTTGCAGGGTTTTTCTTGTTGTGTTAATTAGGCTGGAAGGACTGTTTGGTATGCCACATGCATGTCGGTCCAAGGTGAAAGGGAAAAGAGCCATATGATTGTTATGCATTGCCTGTGCTCTGAAAAATATGCATATTTTTATGACTATCAAGTATGACCTGCTGTTTTTGAGTGCTTCCACTGTTCTGTCAAATTCAGCATTTTAATTAAAAGCAAGGTAGTCATAACTGCATTCCACAAATAACAGGTCTGGTATAAGCCAATTCCAAAGTCATTATGCTTAGTAACATTGTGAGAAAACAGTGTTTATATTTATTATTTCCAGTGATTTCAAAAGTAGGGCTGGTGTCTAAAAGACGGACCACAGATGACAAGATGACAGCGCCAGATAAAATCAGTCTAGTGGCCTTAAATGATTCATCACCAAGTCATATGACAAAGCGGTAGCTGTCTCTAGTCATTACTGTCCCACACTGAGCAGTATAAATGTAGTGCCCCGCTCTTGTCACACTTATTTAATGTATGGTGAAATAAGATCATTACATTTTCATTAAACACCTTAAAATAATTAATAAGCAGTTGTAACATGACCAGTTGTTTATCTAACAGTAAACCCACATTCGTTTATAATATTAAAGCTTCAGCTTTTTTGTGTACTTTTCTTATATTGTTGTCTCCAGCTGTTCACATTAAAGATTAGATTTAGATTTTAATCCCTTGTTGATCCCACAGTGGGGAAATTTAGTCTACGCATTTAACCCACCCGTGAAGTGAAACACCCACATACACACTCACTAGTGAACACACACACTAGGGGGCAGTTAGCACACTTACCCGGAGCGATGGGCAGCCCTATCCACGGCGCCCGGGGAGCAGTTGGGGGTTAGGTGCCTTGCTCAAGGGCACCTCAGTCGTTACTGTCAGTTCAGGGAATCGAACCGTCCGACCCCAGCGACCCTCCGGTATTAATACCTTATAAAGTGTTTATAACTATGCTAATAATCATTAATAAACAAAATTGAAACCAGTCATAAACTTTAAAAAGGTTATTCTTATTCTAAAGTGGTAATGATGTCGCTATATATATTTTTTACTTTAAATTTAAAATGAAATGAATGAAACTTGATTAATCACTGAGCTTGATTATTCATTAATCGCTTGGTCAGTTGTGGAACATGGAGTTTGTAAACGCATTCTTGGACAACTGCATCTTTTATTTAAAACATTTCAAAGTTCAGTTTTTAAATAATATTGATTTTACGCATATGACAGTTTTCTTTCACAATGACTAAGACAAGTTGTCTCAAAGTGCCATGTCTGCTTTTTCTTATAACTAACTTAACACAGGATATTAGTAAAAGAACATCAAGTACAAATGTAGACTTATGAAAATTGTTACAATGTTTTAGTAATGTTTCAGTGTTTTGTTGCAGAATGTGTAAAATGGCAAATCTGGGCTCATCTCCTCAGCTCATTTTGACTCTGCAAGGCAGCTTGTGACATCAGACCAAGTAGAGGCCCAAAACTAGCATTCCACTGTTAAGTAGTGCAATCTGATGTTGGAAATATTCACAGGCTGACAACCTGCCCATGTGACAAGATGCCACGGTTTCCCCCATGTTAAGTCTACAGTACGATCAGACAGGACTAGTCTTACATAGGGAGCTGCTGTACTGTAATTATGATGGGCGTTTCTCTGAGTTGCGTTCCATCTGAATCTACTGTGTAATTTTTACAGCCTACCAAATCAGTGGAGTTTCTGGCAGCTTTAGCGTTCTGTAAAATGATCTGCAAAAGAAAATCCATTTGAATCCTGTGCCAAATACCATGTCAGTTAGTATTCAGCAACATCCTGTGGAAAAGGAGTCTTAAGCATGGAGCCAAAACAGCTTTTATTTGTATTCCATGTGGCCCAAATCAAAACTATATAATTTAGAGGTATGATGCTATAGTTGCTGCAGTTGGTCAGGTCTAGGCTCAGCCACAATATGTGCCCATAGAATGAGGTCAGCTGACTACCTGAATATACTGAACGGCCCGGTTATTCCATCAATAGATTTTTTTCCCCCTGATGGCATGGGTATGGCCACCACAGAGTCCAGACCTGAACCACATTAAGAATCTTTGGGATGTGCTGAAGAGGACTTTGGGCAGTGGTCCAAATCTCCCATCATCAATACAAGATCTTGGGGAAAAAGGACTGCAACTCTGGACAGCAGTAAATGTTGTGAAATTTCAGAAACTTGTGGAAATGATGCCACAGGGAATGCTTGATCAAAGCTAAAGGTGGTCCAACTAAACAGAGTATTTTGGCCAGGTAAACCATGGCATGCAAATCAGTCATAAAGATTACAGATGTCTGAACCAGCATTTAGTCTGAATATTTTTTGGGGGAAGGTTGACTTATATTGGTTCTGCAACACCTAGAGATTTTTGTTTGTGATTTTTTTTGGGAAACTATTTGGGCATTTTCCTTATTCATGTCCACAATTATAAAGTAAAAAAATTATGTTACATTAAATTTCATTATGAAGCAGTAAAGACGTTTAAGTACAAGGACAGGAGCCTGTAAAGCCATCATTAGCATTTGGCTGCATAATACACATAATGTAATGTGTTTGCTACTTTTCAGGATGCTAAAGTGCGAGAGCAGCTGGGTGCAGCCACTCTGGTGGGAAAGATGGAGAACAGGATGCTGACAGTAGTGACCGGTCCAGACATGGTCAACATCACCTACCTAAACTTCATGACTTTCCAAGATGAAGTGGCCAAGGTAATTAATGAGTGATGAGTAATATGTGTTATCTAAAAATATAATGCTGATTAGCAGAGGTGATGTCAAAACCCTAGAAACTCTATGTAAAGAGCCATTTTAGCTTTTATGTTCAATAATTTATTTGTGCAGTATATTCAGATTCAGACAGATGCTTTTTCGAGATGAGTTTTTAGTAGGAAGGGTCTAATTATGCTCGTATGATTTTTTTATTCTGTGTTCAATATTTTATATAATCTTCAAAAATTTACCTTTAAGATATATACAAACTGTACAGATCCCTAATTATGTACTACACGGGTTATTTACAGGTTATTTACTAGTGTCATATAAGTTTGGGTTAAACATATATCGCTATCACATTGGAAGATAGATGGTTAAGAAATTATTTTAGAGTTGGGTAGAAAATTAGACTTGACTGACATTCTAAAAGAATATATGAATACATGATTATTGGACTACAGAAGAGTACAAAGCCTTGAGTACAAAGGAATGACGGGCTACAATGTCAAAATAGCTGCATGTTTATTAATATTTAATAGATATGTTTAACCCTTTTTCCATTGTAAAATTACATAACATTATATGTATTTCTAAATCTAATTGGATTTATTCCTCATTTCACCATGTTTTGTTTTTTTTGGAGTTTTTTTAAACGTGGTTATGTTTTGACCTCAACATCAGCATCTAGAGAAATGCGTATCAGATATTAACATCATGGGGAATTTCTCCTATTGGTGCATTTCTAAAATCAACCCCCAAAAGTCATAACTACTACAAGTTATAAGCAACTTCACAAGCACTTTACTCTAAAATCGTTGACTGTGATTTTGTCTAAGACACTTGGACCAGGCACAGGGGCACATTGGTGATGGAGATGAATACTTCTGTGCCATGTTTCTAATCCTCATTTTATTGATTTTTGGATACTGTATTGAAATTCTGTCCTTACTGAATACTGACCGAATCAGGCTTGGGATAATGAACTGCTAGCTGTGTGATGTATAGTTCTGTGTTGCATATTTCAAAACTGTGAGTACCGTGGTCATAAGCATTATTGTCGTGGTGTTTTTGTAGGAGTGGGCTGAGGAGCTTTTCAGCTTGGTCTCAAACCTCCTGGCCCAAAACATGTCACGGGAGTCCTGTTTAGAAAAAGTGTGAGTACACCCTTCATTTCTAATTCATGTGTGTCTTTTACCATTTTGTTAGAGGTCTGCTGTAATTAGAGCTACTTCAGACTGGGTCTCAGAATATGGACTCTAGCACCAGTTCAGTGCACCCAATGGGACTTTATTCCCCTATAATAATAAAAATGCCTCAGAGAAGAAGCTCCTATAGTGTACAGTAAAACTTCATAAATCAATACTTGGCCCACAGAGGTAAAGATTGACGGTTAGAACTCACAGCCCCAAAGCAAGCAGTCCTTTAGAGCCTGCAACGAACTGAAGCAGCATTTAATCAGTGCCAAACAGAAAGCACTGCTGGCAGTGTATTAATCTCATGGCGTTCTTTTCACAGCTGTGGCATTGTACATACTGTACAGAGACCCAAAATGTTGGATTTTCTACTTTTGCTCTGTATTCCAGAGCAAATGCAACTTGATGGCCAATGACCAATCAATACATTGTGGATTTATAAGGCCACAGTGGTTTCTTTTTTAGTAGTTTGGCTATACAAATGACTTTGCTGCCTTTATTACACAGACGGGACTTCCCAACTAGCAGGGGACGTTCCCAGAACTTTGGATAACGTTACCTACAAATTCTAACAAAGATTAAAAAAATATTTTAGTCTAAAGAATGATTTGAAGATGATGATAATACGAAATAATGTTCCTATAGGGTTAACTAAGGCATAACGTTTTAACTGCTGCGTTCAGCGGATGTTTTGAGGATGTTCTCAGGCCACAGATTATGTGACATAATAACAAAAGAGGGATGTATTCTCGACCAACATTCAGAAAATGTTTTATGGGTGTTACTGAGAGCTGAGATGACAGAATGTTTTTAGACAATGTTCTCCCCTTACGTTGCATGTTCTCAAACATTTTTAAAATAAAAATGTCTAGGGTTCCTGTGTTCATTTGCCACTTTGAGCCTCAGTATGTGTACAAAATTGGCAGCCTGTGACTTCTGCTTTTGGACTCCAAATAAGTGGCAAAAGAAAGTAATGTAGGCTATTAAAAGTCTCATGAAAAAGAAAGGATGCTATATCAATTACCTCACCAATGTCAAACAATGATTCAGCTACACACTTCTTAATTTAGGAAGATCTTGACTACTTGGTGGCTCTACTTGCCGCCGGTCAGTGACATAAACCACACTGCCCAGGCAGCAAAGGAGCTTTTCTGGCCTAAAAATTCTAATACTGGCCCAAATCCTGATTATGAACCCAAAAGCTAAAAGCCCTTAAAATAAACAGGACATAGAGAGACCTGCAGATCAGAATGTTGTCCTGGAAAATGGACAATTTCTGAGAATTGAACATGCCTCTAATAGTAATAGTTGCATTATATATTGATATTTATATAGACGACACAACAGATCAGACTCAAGTGAAAGTATACCCTATGCAGGTCAACCAGTTTAACCATCTGGTTGACCATCATAGGGTATGTTTTGCTTAGTCCGACTGAAGATCCATCTTGTCAACCACATTGACCATTAAAGACAGCAGTTACCTGTAGGGCAGTTTTTTCATATGTATTGTGGTATCATGTTTTTGCCATAGCATTCACTCTCATTAGAGACCCTCGGCAGCTGGAAATAATGGCAGGTGCACTGTTGTGTCACTCTGAATCCAAAGCATACAGAGCCAAGAAAACACCAAATTTGGACATATGTACATGTGCAGGTATGTCCAGTCATCGGTGTAGATGGATAGATCATGAAGGGTTACTATGACTTTAGCTTGACTTTGCCTGAGTTACTTCCACTGTCCTTTGCTCAGCTGTAATCAAAGAAAAATGCACAGTGCCGCAGCAGAAGCATGTAATCATCCATTTAGCGGTTTCCATGCTATTAGATGGGGGGAGCAGGGTGCCTGGGCACTTGGTTTAGTCTGGGCAGCAGCTGCGCAGGGACAACAGCAGTTTAGATGTCCTTGTGCCACAGACCAGATTTGTCTGGTGACTCAGTGGGTGGCCATCAGTGGACGTGGGAGATGGAGTCAATGGTGTTAGAAACCCTTGCCCCCGACGGTTAACTATTACTGATGACATTGCCCTTAGATGACGTCATACCATTGAGGGCAACTGCATAATGGGCATTAATTATTTGAGAAAAGCCACTTTTCACTGAGTGCATAATGATGGCTCAAGTTGCATGCAGGCTTATTTTTAGCACAGTGGTCTATCTACCTCCTCATGCTCCACTGCCAGCGCAAAACATCCTGGGATTGTGGAGCAATGTATGAAATGTAAATACGTACAAACACACGCCCCACACACCCAAAGACACTCGCACACAGAGGCTAAAATTAGAAACGCATTGGGACAGTTATGCACTGCCACACACACAAACAAATTTTGACAGAAGGCTTATTGATTTCAGGCAAATGATGCCGGCCCATTTTCATGCATATGAATGTGTGAAACGTCAGTGATATTTATAATGGTGCACTAATGAAAGCATCTACAGTTCATGCTTTTGTCCTCAGGATGGGGTGGAAATATATTCACACATAAAAATAGATGGATCCTAAAAGGATGCTTTCATTTTCATTCCTTCACAGATATACTAGACTGCTGCTGCAGCTCACTCCTGAGGGAAGTATTCCTGTCAAAAAGTGAGTAACAGACCAACTGCTCAATCATAGCCTCCAATAACTTTCACATAGTGCATCTCTAGTTACCGCATCTATGGTTCGGCCACATAGCACATTTTTGAACTATAAAAACAAACAAAGCTTCACCATGTAGTTAAACGTACCATGCAGACATTTTTGAGAACAGGTACGTGAACAAAAGCCAATTCCCTGATACATGTGCACATGTGACACAGAAATAAATGCCACACGGAGAAGTCATGAATGTAATCTAGTGTCCATATGCCTGCGCAATGTGCACTCATGCAAAGCGAATTACAAATTCTGTAAAATACCTGTTGTCTTAACCAATTCCTCTGTGGTCAGCTACATGGTGACATTTTGTTCCTCATTAGTGTGGTGCCCAACTTCCCACTAGGGTGGTCAATTTGAAAGGAGCAATATTTAAGATAACACAACTCGTCCAATTTTTTCCTAAGAACACTAGGTGGCAACATATCACCAGAAAGGTGTGGTGTCCACTCCTATGATAAGAAACAAGGAAATGCGCAGTCCCTCTTCATCTCTTACCAGTCTAAAATAAATTTGCAAGTTTGCTGTTAAAGCGTTAAACGTAATCCCTTATGTGGAGGCAAGCAAGACCAGCTTTAACTCTGTTTTCTGTTGATATCACTTTTTATGTTTGCATGCCGAACGTGGATGTTTGTGGGAAAGAGTTGTAGGTGGTGGTGCTAATGGTCAATTGCCAAGACCCTTTAATTAGCTGCCTGTTCCTAAATAAGCTACCTGGAAGTAGAACCATTAACGTGATGGTCAAGAGGTTAGAATACACTGTTAAAGCAGTGCTTCTTTATCCTCCCATGTTGGACTGATTTGACTTCTTATTGCCTGTTGAGGTACAAAATGATGTTACAAGATAGGCTAAGGCTAGCTGCTTAGCATGCTAGCTCCAGTAGATATTTTGGTAACATGATACGTATGTGTTATTAAGACATCATCAGAACTGTTATTTTATTTTGTATTAGTTGTAGCTCATCTGAAAAGTTTAAAACTGAACATTTTACTAACATGCTGCACCTTTAAGAATACTTCTTCAGTGCCTTTAGCTAGGGAAAATAATTTATATATTTCATTACAATAAATCCTACAGATTTAGGTTTTATTGATTCCACACATTCTGTCTTCTCCACAGTTGTTTCTGTTTTAAAGCATTAGGGAATAAACAGTTGTATATGGTACCTTTTCAGCAGGAAAATGAGAGAAGTGTACATGTGGGGATGTATTCACAGAAAAGATTTGGGTGACTGTTGCCTTCTAGTGTTTCTTAGCAGTGTCAGTCTTCCAGCTCCAGCACTGAATCAAACAAGCAAACCAAACATGCATTGGCCGAATGTGTCTTTAATGTTGCCTTCCTGCTCCACAGCATAAAATGAGGAAATATCAAATTAAAAATATATAAAGCAAATTAAAGAAATGGCTTTATGGACAATTAAGTTTAATACAAACTTTACAGTGTTCCACAAACAGCTCATTACTCATTGGAGTTACTGCTCATCTGGCATTTCCTCTAAAATCAGGGATTTTAATAGGGAGCCCCCACCCCTGTGCTGCTGTAACAGCCTGTACTCTTTTTGGAAGACTTTATATTAGATGATGGAACATTGCTATGAGGAGTTAATTGTGTTCAGCTACAAGAGCATTAGGGAGGTCAGATGCTGATGTTAAGTTCTGGAGCATCCCAAGATGTGCATCTTAAAGAATCTGAATTCATTGATTAGAAGAAGTGTCAGGATGCCTTTAGACATGGAGTGTATAGTGATGGAAATGTAGTTTTACTGTTCTATAGAATTACTTGTTTTATAGAACTGCATATATTAGATACATGTGTAATGCTTTGAAATCACTTGGTTCATAAGTGTTTATAATTTCAAGCATATGTAAATTGTGTTGATGCATTTTAAACATATGCAGATTAGATTTAACTCAGGGACATTCAGGGCTAATTTTGTTTCAGTAAAGTATAATGAGTGCTTTTCAGAAAATGTCTGTTGCTGTGCCTTAACAGTTCTTGTGTGCTCTGCTCTAGTATCTTCCGGGTGTTTTCAGCAGACAGGAAGCGGGTTGAGAACGCTCTGGAGATCTGTGGCCTTCCATCTGGAAGAGTAAGCTCTGGCTCATGCCTGTCACCACTTTTTTGATTTAGTTTGTTTATTGCCATTGAGGTTTGGTAAGTTTCAGCTTCTGTATAATAATTAATATAGCTTACATTTAATTAGCTATATAAAGTAGCACAAAAGCACAGGTAAGAATGAGCACTCAAAGGTTACATCTCACTTATTTACATAAACAAATCCTCATAAGATTGATCTTGGTGCTGATAGGTACCTTATGAACGTGATCATGAAAGAAAAATACAGGATGATGATTCATTCCTAATGGATAAAAATACCTGTCAGTGAGTATTGTGGGAAAGGGGGAAGAAAAACAAGTAAGGCTAAAATCACAAGTCACATATACACCACTGTCATGTAGGGTTTTTGCGGTATACAGGACTTAATAGATCCTAATCAAGATGCTGACATTTACAGGATTTAAAAATCATTTTAAAAATATCAATGAAAGCATATTTTCTCATCACTTTTGCATCATAAGGCTGTCTGTATGAGAAGGTTAGTTCCCTGGCTTCATATACCAGACCTGAAGTACAAACCCTGGGTGTGATCTAAGGCCCTGAGCTCAGTTTTACCCTGCATTTTTATTATTTAAGAAATGTTGGTAAAATTCAGCCTCGTTGATCACAGAGCAACGCAGAGGAACTTGTTCATTGCTATGAGCGTAGTTGATCACTGTAATGCTCTTTCTACTGGTGTTCTACTGTAGAACTCTGTAGAACTCTTACAAAACTCAGCAGCACAGGTTCTAACAAAAACAACAGAGAGCTCGTATCATGCACTGTATTAAAAAGAGCATCATCAGCTACCTGTATCTCTCAGGACTGATTTTTAAGTTCTGGTACTCGTTTTTAAGGCTCTTAATGACGTTAAAGCATCCACTTAGCTTACAGATTATTATGTTTATGTTCCAGCAGGTGATCTTAGCTCTGCAGATAATGGCCTTCCTGCCAGTACCTTCTGTAAGACACAGAAAATAAGAGGAGACGTTGCTCTGCTTCTAAACTATAACTAATAGTATATTGTTTACGCTTGATTAAGCACTCAAGCTGGGCACAAACCTTTAGGACACATGTGGAGAGGTATTTGTTTAACTGGGCATTTAAGTCTTTTTGGTAATGATCTTTTTTTAATTAGATTTGTGTCATTGCTTTACATTGGGTTAATGTGTTACTCAGAACGTCTGCTCTCACTTTTAAACTATATCACCTATAAAGCACTTGGTACCAGCTACCATGGTATGAAGAGTGCTCTACAAAGAACGAAGTAGTTTTGGGCCATTTCTGTTCATCTCATCATCAGGAAACTTTAACACAATGTGAAGGGCAGCCGCTGTTTAAAAATATTTCACTTTGGACAGCAACAATTTGAAATGATCCTAATAGTCTCTCTTAGTAGGTACGAAACATTTTAGATGGGTATTGTTAGGTATTCATCCAGTATTTATTTCATCTCTTTAGACAAATCTGAGTAATGATGGGATTTTTCTGTATCATATTACAGTTTATTTGACAGAAATAAATTTTTATTCTTTGGCTTTTTTTCCAAAAACTGATTCCTCAATTAATCGTCATAACAATATGTAGATTACTCGATTACTGATATAATTAATAGTGATGGTGCTACTATTAAGAGATAAGATTGTTCTGACAGTGTAAGACTCATGGGAGGAAGCTGAAGCAACAAACACACACTCATTCACAAAACAGAGGCAGTCTGGTCATAATTACATAATTAGCAGCAGGCATGAGCAGCATATTGGTGTGTTAGAGGCCGGCTGGGATTTGTTGTTGTTGCGATGTATAATTAATTACAGCTAAATGTTGGGGGTGCTAATCCCTCATCTCTTCTTTTAACCCTGACTCACCGACTCCTGCAGAGCTGGCTGTCTCAGTGTCTGTGTGTGCGGCTGTCTGTTTTACATTGATCAAACCCCAGACGCATCACAGTGTCAGTAGTTCAACATTTCATTGAAACTAGGGCGTATTAGAAAGCATTAGAGTTTGAGCCCTGTTTCTCATTATGTGATTGGTGGAACTGTCTTTTTCCCTGTTGGCTCATTCCTTCCCTCACTCCTCTCATGCCCTATACTTTCTGCTACTCTCTAGTATTTTATTCTGTCCTCTGTGGTTTTATAATGTCATAAATATTTATTTTTGGCATATTATGTACCAATTTTTCATTTTTATGTCTGTTTATCCCTCAGAGTTAAACAGGCTATTTTTATTACTGTGACTTTAAGATTTGTTGTCCAAAGAAAAGTGGCTTTACAAGAACAGACAAAAACAATCTTTACTTTTTTATATAAAAAGATTTATTCCCAGTAATTTTTGAACCATTCTACTGGCCTGTTCATCGTTTTTGCATAATGCAGAGGCTCTGTGTCCAGCTGATGTGGAATAAAAAAATGCAGATGCACAGTGCAAATCTTTACAGGGATTCATAGCTTGAGAAATGGTGGTACAGTCCAGTGAATGTCTGGCTCAATGTGTGGAAACTGGCAGATGTTAATGATTGACAAAAAAGGAGTGATTGCATTTGGGCATGCCAAACACCATAGTGTGAAGGATGTAGCTGGATTTTCAGGTACATGATATCAGCCCTGTAGGTTACATTTAAGTAAATTTAAATAATTATATATATATATATATATTCTAAGACTGAGTTGGACTCACTTGTTCCTCAGCCTGGATTGTTCACAACATGGACTTAACAAGGAGCAGGAAACATTTCTTCAGAATTCTGGTCCATGTGTATATTAATGTCTCACATAATTACTGAAGATTTAGCAGCTGCACATTGATGCTGTGAATCTCTTGCTTCACCACATCCCAAAGGTACTGTATTGGATTTAGATCTTGTGACTGAGGAGCCCATTAAAGGACACTCAGCTCATGGGCATTAATGGAGCCAGTTTGAGATAACATACGCTTTGCGGAGAGACACATTATCATGCTAGAAGCAGCCACTGTAAGATGGTTAAATTATGGACATTAAGAGATACACATGGTCAGAACAGTTCTCATCCAAACGATGCTTGATTGGTATTAGAGGGTCCACTACATGCCAGGAAAACATTCTTGATACTGTTACACCACCAGCAACTTAAACAGCTGACACAAGCCAGTTTGGGTCTATGGATTCAGGCTGTTCATGCCAAATTCTGACCCTACCATCTGCTTGTTGCTGCAGAAATTAAAGTCATCAGACATGGTTTGTGGCCGACACAGTGGAGGCATATGGTGTGGGTTCAGTGTGTTGTGTGTTCAGAGATGCTTTTCTGATCAGCACCAAGGCTAAAGTGGGACTCGTTTTCAGACTGCTGAGTTACTTGATACAAACCTGCCCAACTCATACAACACACTTAACACACAATGCTAATGATATTGCATCAGGCTATAGTAAAATCACATGGCTGATGTAAAGATGATTAAAGACAACACAGTGATCTTAAAAAACTTGAACTAGCAAGAGCATAGTGCATACAGCATTCAGCAGACATGAAATATGTTTGTGGTCAGTTTAAATGTTTTATCTGTAAGGCTTCAGTGCGTTGAGGTAATGTTAGATGTTTGCTTTGACATTTTCACAAAATACTATTCCAGCTTTTGCAGTTAAACAGCACTGTAAGTTTCAAATTGGTTCAAATCCTTTGATGACAATGTTTTTATTTTTATTTTTTAGCTTGTTCTCTTTAGACAAATAGACAATGAAAATACCTTATAGGACAGATACATATTTAAATGCCCCCAGTATCAATAACAAACCTTGAACCAAATGTAATAAGCTCTGTAGAGCTGCCTGTTGTCAGCCTGGATGATATTGTGGCCAGATCATGCTGAATTTGATTTACTTATTTCTCAAGCATGAAGTCAGCATCTTATTCAAATTTTGTTCCACCTTCAGAAGTCCTGCAGTTGCGTGCTCAACATGAAAGTTTGATAGTTGCATGACTGTCTACGTTTTTTCTAACACTGATTGCTAAATGCTAATCTTAAATTATTTAAAAAGAAGTTTAATCTGTAGAGCATAATAAGTGTAATCTATTGAACATAATAATTGTAATCTATAGAGCATGGCCTCTTCGTTGGCAGCTAGCAATAAATGATCTGCTATACCAGTTGCTGCTGACAGATGAATGAAAAAGGCAATGCAGCAGTGCTTTTTGCGAAGCAAGAACTTCATTTACAGTGAGCAATGGAGCAATGTTTCAGTAGCTTCTGTTTCTCAGCTGTTCGTTTGTCTCCTTTGTTATTAGAGTTATTGTCATGTTATTGTATGTGTGTGTAATAATTACATAATTGCATAACAATTTACAAATTTCTGTATATAGCTCATAACATTTTTTATTTGAATTTATTATATATTTTTGATCTCAACTGAAAACATAAATACAACATGTAGCACTGGTTTCACTGCGTCCGTGCTGCTGAAGTCTGCAGGTTGTCTGGTCCTGTTCTCTAACTGACCATTCTCTTATTCCTCGGCTACCGTGATGCTGTCCAAAACAGCAGTCCCTCATTTAAAAATGTCTTCACTCACATTCTTCAGTGATCGTTATCTTGAATAAACCCTGTCTCGGTAGAGCCCTTGTCTTTAATGACCACTGGTCCATGTAATTGCCTGTGTTGAGTTCTTCTCTTTTTCTATTGGGCTGACGTTTCTGCTCGTTTTCTTTTTGATTATGTGGCCTATTTGGCGTTTTGCTCACACCACTTTAAAAATAGCAATTCAGTGCAAATGAAACCGTGCGGCTAACGGAGAAACAATTTACACCCTAATGTTCAATTGCAATCGCTCCTTTATAGAGACTAACATAACTAAATTGAGAACTAACATAAGCAACATTTTGAGAGTTATAACCTGTCTCTTTCTTGTGTTGTCTCCTGCAGAATGACCTAATCCCGCAGCAACAGTTTACCCCAGATATATACAGAGTGTTCCTCAATAACATCTGTCCCCGGAAGGACATCGATACCATCTTCTCAGAAATGTAAGTCCCTTCACGCTTCATGCTGAGTCCAGTTTTATGATGGAAATGGTTGTGTTACCTCCCCACAGGAATGTAAAGCTGGTCTGCTGGAAAGCCCAGATAGTCCTAGACAGACACATGGTAGTGGGAACACAGCCACTCCTGTAATTCTGGACACTGTTTCTTTGCAAATTAAAGCCATAAATCAAATAGAGTATTGGAAGCGAGACGTGATAAGAGAGTGAGTCATAAGCTAGAGTGTATGATGAATTGGAGAGAGCAAGCACATTAAACTGCTCTATTTGTGTTTCATGTATCTATAACAAGTCCCTGTGCCTTAATACTGATCATTTGAATGTCAGCTACCGAATTTGAATAGGTATTTTCTCTTCAGTCAACTGGCTCTCAGTACACAGTGTCCCCATAGACTTCCTCACTTCGTCTGTTTGGTCCAGTTGATCTCTTGCTCAGAGTCAGAACTACACTGCTGTTAAATTCCTATGACAGAGAATATGTAGTCACCTACTGAACGCAGTGAACAGTTGAAATGATTGTATTACGACATTTAAGAGGTAGGGCAGATGCAGAATTCAGGCTTTAGAATGCTTGCTGTATGTTTGTGTACCTGTTATTTTGGGAGAAAATTGTCACATGGTGTCAAAAATCACATAAGCACGTCGTGACACATTTGCATAATGAATGCTGAGCATTGCATTGAGAGAGCTTTGAGTGATACAAAAACGCAACATGGTATACAGTTGTGAACCCTGTCAAACTGATGAGGCTCAGGGATGCCCTGCTGCGTTGCAGACTATGACATAATGTTTAACTTGCAATTTTAGCTTTAGGCTGGAAAGCCACTTTAACACTTCAGCACAGAGACACATCTAATGATTTAGATGCATGATGCAAATGAGTGGCTATGGGTTTTATTTACATCTTAACGATATTAAACGGCCCATATCCTTCATCTTTCTTGCCCTGAGGTCGGCTCATAATCTTAGTGTTTTACATAGCCATCTTTTAAACTCCTTTAAACTGCTATAGGCACAGTAGGTGGATGTAAATGAGTTGGTTTGCATGACTTCACAGAAATAATAATAAAAAAAAAAACTTTAAAATTGGAGGTTGATTTTGATTGGTTGATTTATATTTCAGAATTTAATTTTTGGAGTGTCATAGAAAAGATGTACATGCTTCAATTTTCCCAGGACACAGCATTTCTCTCATATTTAAATCTGTACTTTCTGAAATGCTCTGTTAGAGCTTCCTTTTTTAAGCCCTGCCTCCTGATGGGCCCAGTGTGCTCTGATTGGTTGGCCCACCCTGTTCTGATTGATAAACTGAGTGGCACCTTCTGCAAGTATCACCCCTGCACGGTTATGGCTGTTCTAACACTGGCTTCATATCAGTCCAGTTCTTAAAATCAGGTAGTTGAAAAGTTGGCAGGCAAGCTGGGTGGTTTTAGCTCTCTGTATGTTGTGTGAGGGCATGACAAGCTTGCTGGTCAGTGGACAGTAAGAATTGTGTTACAGGATGATGCCACTTTGTTACAAGGAAAAGTGCTGTAATTCCAACAAGGCATTTTAGGCAGCTGAGAAAAGTGGTTGTATAACTTTGCAGATTGTTTACATGCATAGAAAGTGACATAACACACTAAAAAGCACAAAACAAAAAAAATCATAAGTTATTATATTTTTTCATTATAAGGTCCCTTTAACTTTATAGCTCCAGTTCAAAACTAGAGAAGGAAACTTAAGACACCAAACGTGTCTTGGCTGAGCATCTACATTCAAGCAAAACTATGTAGATATGAGTATTCTCTCTTTTCTCTCTCTCTCTTCTTTCTCTCTGGTTGGCTCTCGCTCCAGTGGTGCTAAGAGCAGACCGTACCTCACAGTAGAGCAGATGACAGACTTCATCAACAATAAGCAGCGGGACCCACGACTGAACGAGATTCTGTACCCGCCCCTGAAGCCTGAGCAGGTGCAGGCACTGGTGGAGAAGTACGAGCCCGACACCATGCTCTACCAACGAGGTGAGTGGAACCACCTGCCAGTCAAACCACGGTGGCCCATAAACAGCACTTCTGTTCCATAAGTGAAAAAGTGCAGCTGTGTTTAAGCAAGGCAAAATCAGGCACTACCCTTGTGCTCTCTGTAGGGCTCTGAACTTGGCAGGGTCGTTGCCACGGTAACAGTTGTGCTACAAGAGCACAGCGAGTTTGGTAGCTCGGTGGGACACTGGACTGGAATGTCAGCAATAGAGACAAGCTTTTACAGTAACCTGCACATGCACACATGCATGCACAGTGGGGGGCTAAAAGTCGCGCTCCCAATGTCATGTTTACAGATCTGTAGTCCACACACAGCTGTCACGCTAATATGCATGCCGGTTCCTGCCAGGACAAATGCCGTCAGCTGAGCATGCACACTTGCTTTAATACAGTGTAAGGATTTGACGTGATACATTCTATATATATAATTTAATGTACCAAATGTAATGATATGTCTCATACAGTACTGTGCAAAAGTCAGAGACCAACGTGTTACAGCCGTATCGTCCAAACAAAGCTGTTCCCAAGAGTGCCACTGATATTATGTTCCCTTTGAAAGAGACACAAACAATCCAGCACAGGGAAGGAGAAAGTAAAAGGAATGTAAGTGAAAGAATAGGAGCCCAAGGAGACTCAACTGGACAAGACCCGGTAGAGCACTGAAACAGCCACTGACAGACGACAATACTTAGGGCTTGTATCTTTGAGAAAAAGGAGAAAATTAAACTCCTGTTTTGCTTTAGACCTAAAAACAAATGTTTTAATGGGCAATTTGGCAAAAATATTTTATCACAGTTAGGGATGCATCAATATCTATTTTTTCAGACCGAGTACACACATTTTTGTACTTGGCATTGTCGAGTCCCAATTCATAGCAAATTACCTACTTTTGAAGTTGTTGTTTGTGTAATAGCATTTCGAGCTCTACAGGTCATGCAGATTATTTTTTAATAATAATAAGAAGAAGAATAATAATTATCATCATTATCATAAAAACTACAAAGCTGTTTATTTAATGTTGCACAAACTGTACTTCACCTGGTAATTATTCTCACTTTGTAATGAAACGTGTGGTTAGGCATTGTTCTGTAAGTACAGATGAATTCCACAATATGCTCCCAAAAGTTTATTAACTTAATGTATCATAATAACTCTCTTGATATATTACGTTAATAAATCCCACCCCTAGGGAAAAGATCATTTAATGCTGTGTGGGGCTGTTAAGAAACTGTTCCTGAAAAACAAAAATTAGACAAAAAGGAAGAATTTACCCCAGAATTCTGAAACTAGACAACTGGGGTGGGGTTTTATAATCTGTTCTGTAATCAGTCCTTGTCTTTATATTTAGTTGTTGAGGTTCTGTGAGGCCTTTTCTGGTAAATGTGTGTTTTTTGCTTTTCTACTTTTGCCATTATTTTTAGATGTAGCTTTTGAAGAAAAAAAATCCACTTTAAAAAACAACAAAATGGGTTTGACTCATTACATTTCCTGATAGCTCGGAGTTTCTCTGGATGTTTTGTCCGGAAAAAAAAACACTCAAAAAAAAAAAGGTTTTCACACAAGTACGCACACACACTCCATCACATCATCTCCCGTCTGCTGTACAGAGCAATGTCCCCACTGGGATGTTTTTTGTTAAAACAGCTGCTGCACAGGCCGATTCAGTCTTGAATCACACTCCCTGTCTGTTACGCTGCCAACTCTGTCTTCTGTTCACAACCCAGACACCCACATGTGTGTACACACACGCACGTCTGTTCTGTTGCAGAACTGCAGCGCTGAATCTGTGCAGTGGCTGTGCGCTTTTTTCTCCACAATTCGGACTAATTGAAAGGTGCCAAACAGAGAAGCTCTGATTTGATTTATGTTTTGTGTCTGAATAACTTGGTTAGCAGCAGACAGTAAAGCCTGAGGCATAGGTGGCAAATCAGAACGCAGGGAAGCTCAAGTTAAATGATTTATAAAAACACGTTTCGATGAATAGGAGCCATCGCAGCCAGTGGCACAATGCTAATGTAGAGCTGTAGATTGTAACTTCTGTTTGCAGCATTCCTGTGTCTGTGGAGGCACTGATGCTACCATCTGTTTGATGGTTCCTCCCCACACTCTTCTATAAGTCCTGTAGACTGTGCTCATGAGCTTGCTCCTTCTTTCTGACACTTCTGAAAAGGGCTTGTGCATGATTCAGAGAGAAGTGAGGAAGAGATCTGTTCTGAATTCTCTGTGTGCACCACCCACCCTCCACAAATCGCAGGATCTGCAGCAGTACTGTAGTGGTACAGCCTAAGAGATGGCACATGATGCACATCTCTACATTGTCCAAATAAACAAGGTGGCAATACCACCCAGAAAGAATCAATCGACAAGAATGAAACTTAGATGAGCATTGTGAGGCATTCACACTCAGCTGCGCAGATGACTTAAGCAAGGATCTAACTCTCAACTCTCATCACTCTCAACAGCCACAACTGCGGCCATCGTGTGAGTAGTGATGCATGGGTTATACTGTTAGTGCCAGCACCATTGACAGATGGCCAACACAGACGTTTGCGAAGTCTGCCCTTAACACCACATCAGCGTTCCAGAGTGGAGATACCCAATGAATCAGTGTGTGGAGGCACCAAGGTCAGCGTCACATGTCCAGAAGGCCTGGTGTAACTATACTTCTACCCTCTCCTGCAGAATCTGCAGAAACTGCATAAGAATATGCAAGCTGTGTGGAATGGATTATCACAGGACACCATTATAACCCCTGCAGCTCCATGCCGAGACGTCAGACATGTTGCATTAGCAAACATGGTCGGCAGATGCCATACTGAGAGATACTACTTTACTTTTTGATGATCTAATACTTTGCAAAGAGTGTTGCGTATGAAATGTATAGCAGTATAGTAGCAGTAAGTAATAATTAAAAGGACCTGGATTCAGGGAGATCACACTTCTTCAGGACACCTCTCCACTTCTTAAGTCATTACTACATCAGATCCTGTAGTTACTTCCACAGACTATGTCTCCGATCCCAGTGCAGCGCTCTCAGCGTGGTCCTCATCCATGACGTTCCCTCAAAAGGCTGAAAAGGTGAGGTCTCGCTGAGATGAAAGTCACTCGCCATGGCCTCATTAGGGAGACCGTGTTCAGATGTCAGAGGAAAAAGCGTTGTTAATTACGTCGTGGAAGTCTTCCGAGGGCATGGCGGGATTAATTAGCGTAAAGTGGCCAAGGGAACTGAAGGAATCTCCCATAGACTCTCATAGACCCATAGCTCTACCTGGAAGAACTGGAGGCTGTCTGCCTCATCAGCGCTCACCTGTCAGGAGATGAGATGCCTAAACGTTCTGCAAGTTTTGGCTGTCATTGACCATCACACTAATTGGTAGATGGCGTGGGCTCCATTCTAGTTGCAGTTGGAGTGTCACAGGTTTTTTCTGTCCATTAATAGTGAAAAGTGGAAAAACATTCTTGTACTTTTCTATATTTCCCCATAAAGTTCAGTACGGAAGTCAAAGTACGGGTTTTTGCCATATTGGGTATGCATAGTGGAAATCATAGCTCATTTTATATATCTCCTATTTTAATATAAACCAAAAGGAATTTGGCATTGACTTTGCAGCTGTTTTCTCTACAGTTGTGTGTATCATTAGTATATTCTTGAGCTGATTGTAGATCTTGATATTTCCATGTTGATGTGGTGTGTAACTAACAGAAACAAAGTGTGTGTTTAATTGATTTAAAATCCGACAGGCAGAACGTGGATGCATGTTTTTTGAAATATATTAAAGAGTGTGAAGTATTCTCTATGAAAAAGTTCAGTTTATTCATAAAGTTACTGAACCCCTTGACATCCCAGGCTTGTTACATCTGAATGTTCGTTATTAGAGTAAATATGCTGAATACAATGCTAATTGCCTGAGTTATTCTGAAATTTAAGAAGGTTTTTATTCTGGACCTTTTAGGGGTTAGGCTAATGTAATAGAGTAGATAAGCACAGTTACAACCAAGCGATGAAGGCTCAGTTCAGACTGCTAATGAAATACTTAGAAAAGCCTGGAGATTAACTTGTGATAAAATGATGGAAAGAGCAATGTGTGGAGAAAACAACATAATGCTGTGACCCTATATGGCAGCCTTTGTCTTTTTAGATGATGTAAGCTATGACCACACCAACAGTAGCATCTTATCTGCTTCGATCCAACCAAATCACTGTATTGCTCCTAAAGCTTCCAAGACTTGGAATGTTCTCCACTGGCCAAGTCAAGCAGGAACCCAAAAATGCTTCACTAAGCTGGACAGTCCCATGGTGATGTCTAGGTCACTGCTTTCACAGGCTTCAGGCAGTCAGTGATTGACATTTGACAGTTTTACTTACAGCCATTTGTTCCCTGAGCAAACATTAAGACTTTTCATTTTATTGTTTATTTGATTTATATTCATGTGTGTTCTTTTCTATTGCAGGCCAGATCTCTGTGGAGGGCTTTGCAAGGTATCTAAGTGGGGAAGAGAACAGCATCATTCCTCCTGAGAAGTTGGACCAGAGTGAAGACATGACACTCCCTCTTTCTCATTACTTTATTAATTCATCCCACAACACATACCTCACAGGTCAGCAATCCAGCTTGCTTTTTCTTCAGCCAATCAACTCTGCTCCGTCGTGAAGATCACATTAGATCTACTGGCCAACTTACTTATTTTGTATGCCAGTCTCACTCTGGGGCATGTCAAGTTCAATATTACAATTTGTAAATAGCTCTTGAACCTGAGCCGACCTTCAGGTAGTGGTAGACCTTCAGTCCTTTACAGGTCAAGGCAGTTAGGATGGGATTACTCCTTTGGAAAAAAAAAGACAAAAGCTTTTGCTTTGTTTGGGGAAACTGAAATCATCCTGCATTATTATAGAATACAGAGCTATTAATTATGCATGCATCACTCTTACAATGTTTATTGCCATTATAACAGCTTTGCCATCATTGCTCTGTTTTTAATCGCTGCCGTAAAACACGTTGCCGGTGTTGGCATTTGTTAGGCTTTTGAACACTGAATATTGGTCTGGAATCCTCACTAAATATAACATACTGCACAATACAAGCACCAGTCATAGTCTGGGTATTTAAGGCAGCCATGGCCTTTTCTTTATTGATGTTCAACAGGACTCTGTCATCATTGTTAAAATATTCTAATCCATATGAACTAAATTCTGAGAGTTTTTCATAGGTCAGGATAGAGGGACTCCATATGAAACATTTATTATCTTTACTGCAGCCTCTTTCAAATGCTAACTTCATTAATATTTATCTAATGAGTGCACCACTTTAATCTTTCTCAAAGGCCTGATGTATAGACAGTGATGGAAAACTGGAAAGGCGGTGTCACTGTTTGATCCCGAAGCTTATATTGTTTCGCTTGAGTATGAAATCCCCACTGAATGCTTAAATTCTTCTGAAGTGGAGGTTGTTATGAAATCTCTTGAGTTTGTCTGGAACATATTAGAGGAGTTACATGACACTGGCACTATCAGTACCAGGCCATTTCCTCAGGGCGTGTAAAACCACAGAATGAGGCATAGTCAAATGTAAAATTAAATTAGTACATAAATTGCTTTCATGTCCAAATTATGGTAAGTACTGTGTTCACAAAACCGGATGCCAAGCCTGTTCTCATTTACTGATTGTCCTAATGGACTTGTTCTCAGAAAAAGTATATGTAGCCACAAACAATTACAAGATAACGCATTATAGATGCTTCTGGAAGCTGGCTTCAGAGGTAGACAAAAATGCATTTACTGGAAAGCAGAGAGGTTGTTTTGTTTGGGAAATGACCCTTGAAATGTTTCTGAGGCTAGTTACTGTGCTGTAGTATTATGAAGCTAATAGGGAAGTAATTGCTTTGATAATGATGGTAATACAGTTGGGGTCAGCTCAGTCACACCCGTTGTTTCCAAGAATCCTTGGATATCTTTCTGAACATGAAGCATGTGGTGAATTTTGTGGGTAAGGGTGAGTGCATATAATATGCTTTGCTTTACTACGCATTGTAAGCATTGTATTGTATCTCGTTAATAGCAGGGCCTTTACACAGTGAAGTGGAAGAAGAATGTAGGCATTCCTGTTGTTGCTAATTTAGATATTTCCAGTGGATATATGCATTTTAATGTCTGCTGACTTTATATATGGTGTGTACTTTTAAGAATCAACATACATATGCTTGAAAAATTAAATTTAGTATAAAAAGTTTTTTCATATTCCAAATCTGATTTCTACAGCACATTTCGAAATGTTGGCACATGAGCATGTTTACTGCCATTTTGCAATACTTTTCTTTTTAACATTATTTAATATATGTTTGGGGAAGTAAGCCATCAATTGATCTTTTTTTTAAGCATTTTTTTTGCCTTTCTTTAGTTATAGTCTTTAGCTGTGCAAACATACAGGACTTCTATTGTCATATTGTGAACTAAACAATGTGACATGTTATAGAGGGCGACAGTTCTGCAGACAAGCCGCTCGTAACACCTGCAGATGTTTGATTAGGTAGCCATGCACCTTAGCAGCATTTGTTGCTCTAAAATCAGTTCAGTGTTAATGGTGCTTTTACAGCTGTGCAGAAAATTGAACGTCCATTATTTCCATATCCAATTTGAAAGGTTGACTCATCAGACCACAATACTCATTGCACTGTGCATTAGTCCATTTCAAATGAGAGTCCAGTGAAGCCGGCAGCATTTCAGACATTGACAAACGACTTCCACTGTGCACAGTCGTAACTTGCGTTTGTGGAAACTGCAATGGACATTGTGTATTGACAGCAGTTTGCCAAAGTCTTCTTGAGTGCATGTAGGATATCTCTCATAGTAAAATGACTTTTTTTTAAATGTGGTGCCATCTGAGGGGCCAAAGGTTATGGGCATCCAGTTATGGTTTTTGGTCTTTTCATTAATTCATGTTTCTCTGTATTTACTAAAAATAAAAATTCTCTGCCTCCTAAAATACCTCAGATTGACCCATCCTTGCTTAAACTTTCACCACCTGTACACAATTTTCAGAATGTTGCTCGACTTAAAAATGCACCAGTATTGTAGGCAACAGTTTTAAGAGAACATGAGTGTATATTTACAAATACAGTCAAGTTGATACTGCCACCAATATCAGTTATGGTGAAAATGATAAAAGCTTGGTTTAATAACCTGCAATCAGAAAGTTGGCAGAACACTAACATATTGTCCTCAGACAGATGTGGTTTGCAAAAACACAGAAACAACTGCGTTTGTTGCCAGGCTACTGCATATTATAGAAACATTGTTATTAATGGATTTAAACAACATAATAACCTCCACACACGGCGATCTTCCTTTAGTGATTGATGACTGTATAATGGTGTGTGCTGCTGTACGTTCTGAGTATCTGTATGTATATTTCGGCAGCGGGCCAGTTGGCAGGGAACTCCTCGGTAGAGATGTACAGGCAGGTGCTGCTGTCCGGCTGCCGCTGTGTGGAGCTGGACTGCTGGAAGGGCCGAACGGCAGAGGAGGAGCCCATCATCACCCACGGATTCACCATGACTTCAGAAATCTCCTTTAAGGTAAAGTTGCACAAGTTGATGAAAGAGTGCAGAAACAGATTCAAGAATGTATAGAACCAGGAGAAAGTTGTAATGGTGGAACTGACTGGACTAAAACATTCTGAAACTGTTGAAGATTATTTAAAATCCAATTTAGTTGAACAGCTTTTTTGCGCTGGACTTATAAAGGAGGCTATGGAGGCTAAATAGGACAAAAGTAAAATGAAATACAGCATTTTATCATAAAATAACATTAACAACCATTAAAATGATTGGAGATGTCAATGAAATAGAGATTATCATGTATGCAAATTCTATTTCTGTAAAAAAACAAAAAAAGTGTTACAATACAGTGTGTTATTCACATGCATTTGCATGTATGAATAAATATTCCACCATTAAATGTTATAGTTCTTTGGCAATGAAAATAGATTTTATTTTTCATCAGTGACCTTTATATTTCCTTGTTATCCCAACAATATAGAGGAAGAGGGAGATTTTCAAATAAAGTCACTGCCCTAATGAGCATGAGATGAAACAGAAGGAGCGCTAGAAATCGAAGAGATAGAGTGACAAAGGAGGAAAATGCCACAACAGATGAGAAAATTGGTTCAGCACAGGATATTAGGCAAGCACTGGAATTGAGGAGAGTAAATGCATGAAGTTAATTTGCGCTCTCTCATTAGATCATATGGCTTCAAAATGAGTCTAATCTCTCACTGCAATAATCTCTGATGACACGGGTTAAGAGACTTGTATTGACTTCTAATAAGACTCCATTTCCATCTTGAGTGGTATTAGAAATATCTCAAGTTCTCTCATCAGCATTCACATCGGCACACAGGAACGCCATGATAGTGCCTGAAAGCCTCCTGCAGCTTCTTGAAGATGATTGTACAATGCAACCTGTCTTTTCAGGAAGTGATTGAGGCCATTGCGGAAAGTGCGTTTAAGACGTCCCCTTTCCCTGTCATCCTTTCATTCGAGAACCACGTGGACTCGTGAGTTAAAGATCCTTTCTTCCCAAGCAATTAGGCTGTCCTGTTTCTGCATAATGGTCCGAGTCACTTGATGGGGCTAAAATAAGCAGTTCATGCTGACCAGTGCAGCCTTGCATAAAGGTTAGGTTAAATATGCCTCAATTATCATACGGGATGAGTGCATTACTCATAGAATGCAAATTTGCGATTTGTAGAGCTGACTTGTAAATGGGAGTGTGCCTGCACAATCGTGAGACTGAATTGGCATGTTTTTCTTTTCTCCAGACAGCGGTGAGTTAATGTAAATGTGTGGGGTCATGGCCGCAGGGGTGATTGTCTGTCTGTTTGTCTTGTCTTCCTTAGCCCCAAGCAGCAGGCCAAAATGGCTGAGTACTGCAGATCAATATTTGGAGACGCTTTGCTCACAGAGTCATTGGAGAAATACCCGGTGAGTTTAGACCATGTGCACTGAATATCCCTTTTCTGCAGTCGATGCATTTATGCACGCACCTTATCTAATGCTGCATTCATTTTCACCATATCTATTCACTGTATACTGATGGAGAATAGGGTTTTGAGTTTGACTATAGTCCTGAAAGCCTTACAGTTCTGTGCCACAGCCTGAGACCACCTTTATATTTAATATACAGTCCGACCAACTGTAGGGTAAAAGTTGTTAATGTTTCATGAGATATTGATGATGAGATTAGATATCAGATAATCAACCATAAATAGGAAGAAAAGTTTAAAAATGGGCAGAAATAAGACTCATGATCAGATCAAGCTTTCAGCTCCATTCTGGCCTCAGATCTAAAAATATCCACAGGTGTTTCCCTCCATCCTGCCAGTGAGAGAGGATAACGCAGCCCTGTGAGACTGAAAGGATGTGTAGCTGTCAAAATGATACTGAATTAAAGGAAACAGTGAAAAAAGTCTTTGCAAAGCATTCAGAGAAGCTGCTGTTGTTCTCAGAGGAATGGACTAACAACCCGAGTGCCCAGATCTCCTTATGTGGTTGGGATTGTGAAAAGCAAAAAATGCAACCAACTTCTAAGACTGAACTTCGGAGGTGTAAAAGCATCTGCATAATTCTTGGAAGAACTGAAAAAAATTAAAAGCTGTAATAAAGGCAATGGGTGGATACAGCACCTATTTTGTAGCCTAATACCTTTATTTATTACTCAACTGCCTTTTTGGCTGGAAAGTATAAGGGGTGACCTCTGATTCCTACACAGTACAGTACAAGCGGGCATTCATGCCCAGTACTTCATCACCCTGTATACTCAAACAATAACTCTAACACACAGAGCTGTATGTGGAGTGTATAAACAAGCATTCTCTTGCGTCACCAGCACTTCTCTGAGAGCCTGAATGAAGCTTTTGAAGGGGCCCTATGAAAGAAATGGTGCTGTTTACCCGAGGTCCCTTTTCATCTCCCTGCAATCACATGTTCCTTAGTATCGGACCGCTCTATCAGCTCTGCGTTTATCAAATTGCAGCAGGCCGGTCACTCGGAGCAGATTAAATGGAAATATGCCACCAGCTAATCTAAATGCTAGCTCCTGGCAAACCATTATCTCCTTCCCCCCACCCCAGTTGTCATAGTGACCGGTCAAAAGCATGCTTTGTGCTGCTGTAGAGGAACTTGCCGAGCCCCCCCGTCACTTGTCCTTATGTAACCACTTTTCCTGTGCCTCTCTCCTCCTTTCGTCCCCACACTTCCACTCATTAAGAAAGTGTTTTTGACACTGTGAGTGACATGTGGCAATACATTTATTGTACCATTGGATTTATTTATTATGCTGTGAAAGTGCCGGATCGTGACCGAAGCACTACTGTAGCCTTTATGTGGGAGTCTTTGTGTGAAGTTCAGCTTAATCTCTGAGAGACAGACCAACTGTCCAGCTGTGAAAAGCCAAATGTGTTTTACACATATCTCTGTAACACTTTCCTGCACAGGGAAAGGTGAATATACTTCCTTTAGATTTATTAATAAGAAATAGGACTCCAACAAAAATGTTTCATAAATTAGATCAGTAATATATAACCAAAAAGATGGAAATGTCAGACAAATGACCGACAGGTGTATTCCTTTTATGTGCCCATGCTTCCTGTGGGAAAATGAACACATTTGTTTATCAAACCAGATCTTAAATTAGTCACCAGTAGCACGCACAAGTTGCCTGCTCTGCACCCTGGATTTACTCTGGCTTGTGAATTGGCTCAGCTTGTGAGACTTTTGTAATTTGAGTAACAGTATAAACTCCAGGTGCAGTCCAGCAAGTTTCCTACTGCTCTGGATTGGTGGCTAGTTAGCATGTTCTCTTTTGCCTTTATTACCGAGAATAAATGAAAGCCATGAAACGAGATGAACAGAGATAAAGCCACTGAGTTAGAGTTCCAGTGTAAAGCAGTTTAGAGTAGCTTAAAAAGCTTCATCACTCTCCCTGTTCACTGAGACGATGGAAAAATAGTTTCATTTTTAATGTTGTTTCTTCTGCTTTCCTGCACCACTCACTGCTGTTCAAACAGAGCCTGAAACCTGTTCAGGGTGGCCAGATTGGGTGGAATCCCTGAGCTGTTAAATACTTTTTGCTGCTGCTTTTTAATTTTGCAACTACTGCTACTGATATAATAATAATAATAATAATAATAATAATAATAGTGATGATGATGATGATGATGATGATATGCAGTAGTTATATTAATAACACTTAATACTGATAAAACAATAAGAATAAGAATAAATTCTGTTATTAAAGAGAAGCATCTTTAGGTTTTCTGAACTTTACATTCCTCTTAACTTTAACTATTATACATAGAATATTTAAAAATAAAATAATTTGATAGTTACAGCCTTTTAAATATTACATTAATACATTTTACATACATTTTGTCTTTTAACTTGGTAGTAATGATGTTGGTATAATTTATTATTGTGGAAATGACGAACATATCTAAATTAACATTTAATGCATCACTTTTTTTAATGCAATGCTTAAAGAATAAAAGCACTTGCTTACCAGGCCAAACTGTCCCACAGCTCAGCTTAGCCACAGACTGTTCACACCTGATTAGTCTGCTTCTGGAAATCAGAATGGAAAGATCTGGGTTTGGGATAAAGATAATTGCTTTGAGTCTCACCCCCCACCGACCCCACCCCCCACTCCCCCCAAACACACTTTCCTCTCTAGCTGTTGTGCCTCTTGCGCAGCTTCTTGTTCTTATATATTATTAATGAAGGTAAACACTGTGAGATTTAAAGGGATTATCCCCATGAGTAAAACGCCCCCTTTAGAAACGTGACGCTTTTAAACAAACCTGCCACGCCACTTCTGAACTCTCAAAGACTTTCATGTCTCTGACCTTTTCACAACTAGTTGCTCCAAGACTGCAGCATGACATCAGAGTATGAAAATAGGCTGCTTATTTAGAAAACAACAATAATTCAAAATCTGGAGGCTAAGGGTCTCTGAAAAAGCAGGGGAATTTCCCTTATCCTGATCTCGATCTCTCTAGCTCAACAAGCCATAATAGCTGCACATTTACAACCTAATGCTTTTTGTTAGCAGTGCTGCTTAAATAAATTAGGAGCAGATATTAGCAATGACTGTGCCCAATGAAATGATACGGCAAAGCAAACACAGAGCAAAAACTCACAATCAGTAGGAGACACGGCCTAAATGATAGAGAACTGAACAAAGCCAGTGTGTAAGGCGAATAAAGTAAGCGTATAGCTTTCTAACTGCATTGGCCAGTGCCGAAATTATATACAGTTTAATAAGGTTAACAGCTTTTCACTGTCACAGCAAAGCATGAGAACTTCTCTTTACTCAATCTGAGGACCAGTCTTCATTGGTTTATTACATTAATAGCAGACATACCAAATTTGGAATAGTTATAATATAAATAATAAAGGGCTTGAGCATGGCTAAAAAGTGATTACATTTTAAAAAATAAAAAAATTCTGACACACATCTTATTCCTTCCCCTCAGCTGGATTCAGGAGTTCCTCTGCCTAGTCCCATGGACCTTATGGGTAAGATCCTCATTAAGAATAAGAAGAACTCCCACAAGGATGAGGGCAGCGCAAAGAAGAAGCTTTCAGAGCAAACCTCTAATACCTACAGCGACACGTCCAGCATGTGTGAGCCGTCCTCCCCCAGTGCAGGTACTCTGCCTCTTGTTTCTAGCACACCTGGGCAAAGCTTAGCCATTGAGCATATTTCAGGATGGCTGCTTTATGGATAGAGTGACTCCTGATTTGCATGTTGTTGGTTTGTGGTTATTTTTGTAGTTATTAATATCATGTTCACGTTACAGAAGATGGAAAATAGTGGAGTCAGTTAATAAAATCACACAATAATGAGAAGGTTTAAATTCAAGATTCAGTCCATCCATCTCCCCAAACACACATCTCTCTCTCTCTCTCTCTCTCTCTCTCTCTCTCTCTCTCTTCCTCTCCCACAGCCAATGTGTCTCTCGCGTTTGCATTTATTTTCTTGTTCACATATATTATTAATGAATGTAAACACTTTAAGATTTAAAGGGATTTTTCCCATGAGTAAACCAGCTCCTTCAAAAACAGACGTGCCAGTCCTCTTCTATCCTTTTTCTCTTTCAATATGAAGTTATTTATGTTTTTTCTGTCATGTTTTGGACCTGATTACTACTAGCCACTCTATGACTGCAATCTCATATAAGAATATCACAATGGTTTGTAAAGAATGTCAGTAGTGTTGTAAAATAAGACACACCAGTGAACACACATGATATGCACCACGGGTGACCTGTTGTGTACACTAGCACTGAAACCAGTTTGGTCCCATTCCAACTTTTGGAGTGGACTGAATCTATAACTTTCAGAAATGGTGTGTTCAGCTGCTGTTTATGCTGCGGACACTCTGACATTCAGGGCCAAATAAAAGTGGGCAGATAGGTCGATACTTTGAGCACTGGCTTTCAAACACAACCACAGAGACATCCATCAGCAGCCTACTAGAACTCAGCTCCTGCTAATATGATACTGCCCTCTGGTGGTCAGTCAGTGTCAACACCAAATCAGATCGTTTTTATACCGATTAACACTAAGTAAGAGGTGCATACATTTTAACATGTAAAACTGATTTGGATCTGACTGTAGCTCTAATCCAAATTAACGATAATAAGATGTATGTGTGTAAAACACTTACTGAGAACATGTACGTTGAATGTGTTGATCTATTGAATTCAGTTTACATATGTGTATAATTTTGACTTGAGCTAAATGGCATCAGCACAGTTTTGTGCCGGTTTGCTTACTTTAGCAGGTTTACTTACTTTTAGCTGTAATTAGTTTGATGCGATTGACATTGTTGCACATAATTAATTTAGTATTAGGTAATTTCAGTCCATTACTTTCATCAGATCCTGACAACTTAGTTTGGCTTTAAACTAAAAGCAGCAATAGTCTTTTAGCATTTTTGATTTGTTGCATCCTGTTTGTATCTCCAGTCTTACCTTTCAAAGTGTCACAACAAGCATTTAGACACTGAATCAAAAGACAAAAATGAGACATAAGATTTGTTTGGTCAGCGGTGAAATGCTTTCACATGCAAAAGTTTGGGCTTCCTGGTCAAATGTTCTGATCGACTTTGGTCGAAAAAGTGTGCATCCTCTACAGATTACATTTCAATGCACAGTTACTTGCTAAATTTAATTTACTGGGGTAAAATAACATATTTGGCCTGTACAAAAGTTCTGTTTTATTGTTTCATTTTTAAGCTCTTTAAAACAGAGGAATTGTACAGGACAGTGGCATATTTTAGTTGCTTTAAAATTGATGTTTACTTGATTGACATGTGTCAGACAGGGTTGCACATGAATAAAATGCCTTACACCAACTCAAAACTTATACAAAAGTTGAAAGACAACAGTACAATTCTGTTGTATAATCTTTTTTACCAAATGTTAGATATACACGTTTTATGCTGAGCTCTGTGAAGGTTTTATTCAAAACATGCCAGTCTTGACATGTTCCCAGTATGTAGATGACAGCAGTAGTGTCCCCAAAAATAAGGACACAGTTGAGAACATCTTGTATGCAGACATCCAAACATTATTCATCCTAATGCTCCCAACTTTACATCTTCCAGGGCTCTCAGAAGTTTATAAGCATCTCATACTTTCCACATTTAACCAGCAATCAGTTCATTTCATCTGTGTGACAAACTCGCATAAAGTGTTTTGCTGCTAGTGAAGATCTGTTATTCCTAATACACATGAGATGAGAAGAAAATGAGGTCTCTCTCTAGTTCAGCGTAGCTCTTAATTTACAATCTAAAGTGTTGGAATTGTGTGTTGAAGGAGGGTGTCAGCTACTGGCAGGGTTTTGGCTTGTGCATTTGGAAATGACAGAATCTGGATCTCCTCACAGGCTCTACGAATCAGGAGGTACCCGAGTCCAGTCAGCCTTGCTTAGAGGCCAGTGACAGCAGGCAGCAAGGAGGAAAGTCTAGTGGTAAGAATACTACATACAGATTCACACATAAGCATTGAATAGCATAGTCATTAAGCAGTGCTCAATATTTATGAACAGCTAATGCCAGTAAGATGACCTAAAACGTATTATGAAGTAAGTGGTATAGCATTGATATAAGCGATGTGATATAACCATTTGATTTGTAACCACATCAGCCTTAAGGATTGGCAAACTAACATTATGTAATACTTACATTAACGTGAAGTAATACATTAACCATAATTACAATGATTAAATAATGTTAAGTAAACATATAACAACTACATGTTGTCACATGTTTACTTAACATTAGTTAACCATTGTTAATGTATTAACTAACGCTTGTTAGTTAGCGAATCCTTAATGCGAAGCATTACCAAGGAGTAGTAGTTTTAGGGCAGCAGCCTAGTTAATTTTTTAAAGCAGAATCTACTTCCAAGTTCAGTGACAGCCATATCTTGACATATGGTACTATGTCACATTGTCTGATCAATATGGGTTATAACAGGGTTATCCAGGGTTATAACAGGGTTATGAATAAAACATATGTTTATGATTGTAGCTTAATTCAAAATCATACTTTATCTTGATTGGTATAAGCTGTACATACTTAAATACAGTACCTTATTCAGTGTTCATTCATAAGGACCTACAAGTAGGTTCAGAGGTTTGCTCTTCAAGTAAAGTGTAACCATGACAATATTAATTTAACTGTTGTCTATTCGTTCCAATGTAAAAACTGATGAACTTCAGGGGGTGAATATGTTTTACTTAAGGCATCACAAGACAATTTGCACAGTGATTGCTTTTTAAGTACACACAAAACACACTATCTACGAACACAAACGTGGTGCAGATGGAAAGTTCAGAATCCACACCTTCATCAGAATTCCTCTGCATTTTTTAATGGGCCATGAGTGAGTAATAATCAACACCGATTCAAACCATGTTAATCATGTCTGTAATCGCCAGCGACTTCTTTTTTTTTTGAGCAATGATGTTAATATTAGGACAATGTGACGATTTCACAATCTCACAGATCCATGCTGTCTGCTCATATTCTTCAGGTGAGGTTGAAGCAGAAAGCGAGGATGAGGATGACGAAGATGACGACTGTAAGAAATCCATGGATGAGGTAATACAACATGTGTCCATGTAGGGCTTGTTAGTAAAAAGTTCCCATTGCAAGTTCTCTAGTGGGGCTCTTGGTAATGTCCATCATTTCAGTGTTCCCATACTTTCTACTGGTAACAGTGTTTACTTTGGCACCAATCCTATTGGCATAACTTCAGTGTAAACTTAGGAACTGAGTGAGTGTTTGCTATCCATCGTGTGTAGGGGACAGCAGGAAGTGAAGCCTTTGCCACCGAGGAGATGTCCAACCTAGTCAACTATATCCAGCCAGTCAAATTCAACTCGTTTGAAGCATCGAAAAGTAATCTATTTTTTTTTTACTGTTATTGTTTAAATTATTTATTTAACACTGGAATATGTTATCATATTTATGAAGACGGTTTTATGAAAGCCTCTTGTTAACTGTTGTAAATTCACCTTATGACTTTAAGTCTTATTATACAGACACATATGCCTTGTTTTACAGAAACAAATAGAAGTTATCACATGTCCTCATTTGTGGAGACCAAGGCACTGGAGCAGCTGACCAAGTCCCCAGTGGAGTTTGTAGAGTATCCTTTTCCAATTGTTTGGTTACAGTGAAGCTTTTATTCCATATAAGTCCACATGTGGTGTTCCTTAACCTAATTCACACAGGTATAACAAACTCCAGCTTAGCCGAATCTACCCCAAAGGCACCAGGGTGGACTCCTCCAACTACATGCCCCAGGTCTTCTGGAATGCTGGATGTCAACTTGTAGCGCTGAACTTTCAGACCATAGGTAAATAAGCAGTGACCGCCCTGTCTTTGTCTTGGGCTGTATCACATTACAGCCCAAGACAAACCTTACCATACGGTAAGGTTAACCCCTTAAACTACAGGCTTATTATTTTTCTTAGGACTTATTATACAGAAACTACATACATCATTATGTAGCCACTGTGACTTTTATGGAGTCATGTAGAATTGTGCCAATATAAAAACCACATAGATATATGCAAGCAACTTTCACATCTCTGCTACAAATGAAAACATAAACTTTGTTTCCAGCACATACCATTCATAAACAGTTACCATTCATATACCATTCATAAACAGTTACCATTCATAAACAGATACCATTCATAAACAGTTACCATTCATATACCATTCATAAACAGTTACCATTCATAAACAGTTACCATTCATAAACAGTTACCATTCATAAACAGTTACCATTCATATATCATTCATAAACAGTTACCATTCATAAACCCTTCATAAACAGTTACCATTCATATATCATTCATAAACAGTTACCATTCATATATCATTCATAAACAGTTACCATTCATAAACCCTTCATAAACAGTTACCATTCATATATCATTCATAAACAGTTACTATTCATAAACCATTCATAAACAGTTACCATTCATAAACAGTTACTATTCATAAACAGTCAAAAGCAGCAAGTGCAAATGTCCCAGTTTACACCATAGACAGGGTTAATAGTGACCAACAGAGGGGGTAGTTGTAACATTTAAACACAGTTACATGTTGTCTGAAACAAATGAGCTTTTTAACCTAAGTACATAGAAGTATATCAAACTTAAACAGGGTTTTAAATGCATTATGTCCATTTTCTATTTATGTGCATTGTACGAACTAGTCTCATTGTTTTCTGTGGGAGGCTTAGTTAGTACATACAAGAAAGCACATAAACATTTTACGTAGACCTCAGGCAGGAAAAAGAAAAATATAAATGAAGAGAATATATATAGGATATGGGCCTTTAATTATTTTGATCATATGACATGAGTTCAGGATTCAAGGGTTTGTGTGCGTGTAGCATTTTAGCATGTGAAAAGTGGAGAAACTGAAGCTTACTCAGCTGGGAATCATTCTAATCATGTAATTGCTCTGTAAGGCCTTTTTTTTTTGGAATAGTGTCTGCCAAAATTCCTCAACTAAGAGATTTCCCATAAGGCCCGTGGTAAACTTTAGTAGATGATTTGTCTGATCGTTTTCCAAATGTAATGTTCTTCTTCTCGGATTTATTTATTCTCCTCATTGCTGTATCGTCTCTGGTCTTTTTGACAGATCTGCCCATGCAGCTGAATCTGGGGATGTTTGAGTACAATGGGAAATGTGGCTATAAGCTGAAGCCTGAGTTTATGAGGAGGCCTGATAAACACTTTGACCCTTTCACTGAGAGCACAGTGGATGGGATTGTAGCACACACATTGTCGGTGAAGGTAAGGATGCCCCTGTTGAGGGATGGGAGCATACTGTTTGTGTGCTGATTGTTGTTTATTATAGTATAGACAGTTTAAGGTTATTCTTCTATGTCCTTCTATGGTCTTCTTTTACATAAAGTACAATCTCTTTTCTGCTTTTTTCCTGAAGAAGTTCTTTAGAGTAATACCCTCACAATTCTCCCTAAAACAACAAAAAGGTTTTTTTGTACCTTTTGGGAAATTGTATTTTCCCTGGTACAGTTAAATAGGGAGAATTCTCAGTGCACGGAACTGACATACTGTGAGACTCAAACACCATTGTCTCTGCCTTCAAATGCAAATCCTGCATTTGCAATAGAGACCCATAAAACGGGCTAATTCTAAAATCCAAGACTGTTACGGCCTTAATATCTACACCACTGACATTTGCATATGATAACGGAGCAACAGCAGAGTTCAGAAGTTGTTCATTGGACAGCACATTTCAATCGGGACAGCGAAAATGGCAGACTATGTGGAGAGATCTACCATTCCAGGCTTTTGTGCCCTTCCGAAGGAACTGAATCAGCAGGCATGGTGGATGTTTAAAAAGCACTTTTAACACAAGCTAAAGTTGGCTTCCAGTTCACCAGCTTCTTAATTAGATGTTCCTTCCACCTTGCTACAGCTTGCAACAGATGGAGCCAAACATTTTCCAAAGAAGCCAGTGAACAGATCCTAGAAACAAACTCTCAAGACAGGTCAACAACTGAATGTGTTTGCCTCCTCAGGAGCTGGAAGGTCTTAAAAAATAGCAATAACAGCAGATATGGGGACAACAGTACTCACATTAAACTGTATTTTTAGATTTACCATAAATGCTGTACTATTTTTCATTATCATAATTATTATGTATGTCAAAACACACTTCGCTGAGGACATTGTGGATGTATAAACAATGTTGTCTCCTCCTTCATATGCAAATCATGCATTTGGAGAGGGTGACTTGAAAACATGTTAATTCCAGATTCTTAATGAGACAACGGAGAAACAGCAATGAAAATACTAGATAACTTTAACCCAAAGTTGTTAGTTCACTCTGTACATTTCAGTCCAGACAGTTTCAGCATTTAACGCTGAAGAGACTGAGGGGGGGGGGCAATGTTTAATAATAAATGCATTTTATGGCACCTTTAAATTAAATTTCATATGTCTTAATATTTCAAAATGTTGTTTGCCCCAACATGTACAGTTATAATGAACAAGCAAGAGATGGCAAAATTGCAATCATGAATACCACCCCATATTATCATATTAACACCCCAGGGAACCAAAATCAGTGATTACCATCTAATTATATCACCGCTGATGTTTTGAAAAGACTGTATACCTATACAAAGACAAAGAGAACAAAGGAAAGACTCTCTCTTCTCACTGTAATCCCTCCCACATACACCACATGTCCAAAAAGGTCCCCTTCTAATTAGTGAATTCATCTAACCCAAACCATCTAGAGCTAGGAATGAGCTTACAATCAGAAAACGTAAAAATCCTTAAACCCAAGTAATGCAGAAACCGAGCCTTTTCAAGATCTTTGTGATACATTTATGGTGTCTACAATTATTATGATGTCTAAATATTTGGTAGTGCAGTTCTGAAGGATCCGGTTTGGAAGTATCACTCTGTGCATCCTTAGTCTGAGCCACCTAAAACAAACTAGCAAACCAAGGCTAGCTTTGTAGGTGTAGCAATACTGTGGTAGTTCTGTAACCCTCTATAAATGCAGGTTACCTGATGGTGGAACCTTTGTCTGATTCTCTCCTGTCTTACTCTGTGTCTGTCAGATTATATCAGGTCAGTTCCTGTCTGACAAAAAGGTCGGCACATACGTAGAGGTAGATATGTTTGGCCTACCAGTGGACACAAAAAGGAAAGCGTTTCGGACCAAGACATCCCCAGGCAATGCTGTCAACCCTGTGTGGGATGAGGAGCCCATAGTCTTTAAGAAGGTAAATCAAAGCCCAGTGGTTGGGTGCTCTAAAGACCAATTTCAGATCAAAACACTGAAGAATATGCACACTTGCCTGAATGAGCGTTCCAGTGCTGCTCTAAGCAGTTTGTGTATGGCTGTGTCTTACAGGTGGTGCTTCCCACTCTTGCCTCTTTGAGAATAGCCGTTTATGAGGACAATGGGAAGATTATCGGTCATCGTATCATTCCAGTGTACGCCATCCGTCCTGGCAAGTAGCTCTGTTTAATCTCCTTACTCCATGTAGAATACGTACATCTTGTCACACTAGCACATTTGTAGTGTACACAAAGTGGCTGTCTTGTATCTGCCATATATTACTTACACATTTAATCACAGGATATCACTCGTTCACAAGCTACGGCTGCTCAGTATTGTTATTAATAGGGAACAGCAATGATAAACAGTATGTCTCCACTGTATGCTTGCTTTCTGCTTCAGGTTACCATTACATCGGGCTGAGGAATGAGAAGAACCAGACACTAACTCTGCCTGCCATTTTCGTCTACACTGAAGTCAAAGACTACGTCCCTGACACTTTTGCAGGTATGAATTAGGACTTCAAGCTAGGTCTGCGTTTTCCAGCACTTATCCTGGAAGCCCACTGACCTATACATTTTAATTGTGTTCTGGTTTTACACCTGATCCAACTAATTGGCTCATTAATAAGCATTTACTGAGTTACAATTAATGAATTAATGCAGGATTAACACTAAAATGTGCCAGACAGTCGGCCTACAGGACTGGGGATGGTATGGCCCTGTATTTACTTGGCATTAATATTCAACCCGTGTAGTTCCAATTTGGTCAAGATATATTTACACTCACTCTTCTCAGATGTAGCTTCTTCATCCAGATATTGATCATATCATATTTCCCACAGCCATATTTCATTTTTAGATTATTCAAACGTGGAAGAGGCGGAGTCTATACAGGCTATGCTTTGTTAAATTCTTTAGAAACCATTGCGGTTGCGGTCTAGAACATTTCAGGCATATCAAGCTGCAGATGGAGATAGGACGGTGAGGTATGGGCATTTGCTTAGCAGCCACAGCTGAGGCGCATTTGATTAAAACCATCCCCAGGAGCAGTGAGACAGTTGTGTATTGTCCCTCAGGCATCATTCAGCTTTTTTTAACCACAAACTTTTAAACATCCAGATGGAGGACTCGTTTTAATGCCAAGTGTAAACAGGACCAACTTATACACTGTTGGGTTTGCACTGAACAAAAAATGAATGTGTATGATTCAAATATGTCAACACTGTAAGAGACTTTACAGTCTGGTCAAGAAGTCAATGTGTTTACCTCCTTGTGAAACGAAAAGTCTCAGGAAAAGAAAGATAAATAGGAATGTCAGCATTTAAGGAGGCAGTTATACTCTATGTAAGCTCATATGAAGCTGTCCTTAAGAAGTTAAAGGAGCCTGGGAATGGCAATATGGCAGTATTGTGCCATTATTACATGCGCCACAGTACACTTTTCCTAGCTTGTTGTGGACATCAACAGTAGCATTTTATTGAAATTAGTGCTGCACAGTTTGTGAAACATTAACAAAGTGATTAAAGAAGTTGTAGGTTTATTATGGTATTCTAGTCATATTTATAGTGTAGTATGTGGCAACACAGTTTTTCTATTTGTTACAACTTATTAAACGTCCGAAAAGCTAAAAATTTTAATGAATTTTAATGAATTTTAAAAATTATAATGTTGTATACTGTAAGAAATGTTGACATGTCAAATTATATATTATATAACTTTATTACATGACTTATATGTTAAAGTGTGTAATGTGTATATGATTATTAATTTAGTTATATACGCCTTTAACTGAACTTAAAAGAAAAAGGTAAAGCTGACTTTGACTTTGTGTTTTACAATGAATTAAATGCATGTTAATAGAACATTGCATCAAAACAATTCCTTCTTCTATAAGTAAAACCTAACTGAATGACTTTTGATCAAACTACAGCATTAGATGCAGCCGCTGTGTAGATGTAGCATGTTCACATTTGGATCACATCAATTTGATGCATCTTTTTTTCCCAGTGAATAAAACACTAAAACCATTTGATGCACAAACCCAATATATTCAGAACTATATTCAGATCCTAATTTAAATGTACCATGTGAGCAGATGTGATTGAGGCGCTGTCCAATCCTATTCGCTACATCAACCTGATGGAGCAAAGAGCCAATCAGCTTGCAGCTCTCACACAGGAGGAGGGGGAGCAGGAGGACAGCAGTAAGGAGGTCTGTATTGTGTGGTTTCAGCCCATGCTCTTGTTTGTGCTTCTGTGTTAGTGTTATGCTTGTGTTTGAACTGCCACACAAAATAACCTGTCAGCAGCCTGCCCACCGAAGTATGAGTTGATAGGCTTGTCCTCGGGGAACCCACTTTGTCCTTTGCTCTTGACCAATCAAGCTGAGGCAGCAATGCAACAGCCAGTTAACACCTACCTTGAGCTGATGTTATGGCAACTGCTGTCATGAAAGCTGTAGTTTAAACTCTGTTTTTTGAAGCGTGAGAATAGGCACTGACAGAGAGAGCAAATGAAAGCTTTGCGTAAGTGAAAAGGACAGAGAGGAGGTGAAAGGGATCCAGGATTAGCACTAGCCATGATAAGAGTGGGATATCAGCGCTACATCTACAGAGTCTGCACTGGAGTGGAGGTACTATAATGGGTTTTTAGATATTGGTACCTTTTAATTTAATGTTAATGTGCCATTTTCAGTAGGTCTGTGCTTATTATAGGATGTGTAAAGCTATATGGTTCTTAAACTTTCTGGAGTCAATACCTTAAACAGCTAAGTCGCCAGGCCCCATTCCTCACTCTCATACATTACATAACTTTGTAGTACTTGTCCAATAAGTAATAGTAGTTTCTGTATAATAGGCCTTAGGAGTAAACTGGGAATTTCACCAACCTTTCCTGCATAATTCAGTGCATGAGATGTGTTCAAAGTGTTTTGATGTGAATGGTGCATGGCAGTGCAACTTCCCAACTTAATTTCTTTACCTTGGCAGTGGTCATTATACAGTAGTTCCCGGAGCTAACTCTACCTAATATGTGGCGTGAGTGGCTGGTTAGGACCCTGTGGCCACCAGGGGGCCCCCCTAAGAACTTGCTGACAAATTACTGTACCATTACAGTGTTACGTTGACTCTCGGGTGTAGAACAAAATGCCTTATATCTCAAACACTAAGAATGTATAGATCTGGAGCCAAAAAACAGAAAGGGAAGGACGTGTAGATGATTTGTTCAGTGTACTACCGTGTGATCTTGCTACTGCAGGTGTAGAAGAGATGTGTTAGTGCTGTATACTACAAAGCTGAATGTATAACCTCTTTGTTTACTTTGTCTCCATATTTCACTTTTGAGACCGTAGTTTTCTGAAAAGAGGTCCGCTGGCGAGTTACTGTGGCGTTTTATGGAAAGATGTTGGGTTGGCATTGTTTTCTGATTACACTCATGTAGCCTTATAGATTAAGAAAAATGTGAAACGGCTAAACGTAAACCATACTGAGAAAAACTTGGTCAGATTTGGAGGGTAACAGTCACTGGCTCATAGTCCAGCTTCATGCTAAAATCAGCACGAAGGCATTTTGATGTTAAGTTTTGGTATACAAGCACACATAAGACTTGCCTTCACCATGTTTTATCAGGACTTTACACCTGCTGTGTTTTAATGTGGGCCAATCACGGTAGGTGTCAGCACTCCACCTGTACTTGGGTGCTTGCTAAACCAAATGGCTAAGTTGTTGTTGATGATATTAACCATAATTGCGCATGCAGATGGATGCAGGTGTGGAGCCGATGTCAGAGCAGAAGAATGAAGCCCAGCGTGTCCCAGCTGAGAACGGAACGAGCCATGCTCCTCTCATCTCTGCTAAACCACCCTCAGTGGGCAGCCACCACACGCCCTCCTCAGGTACACCGTCCTCAGGTACATGTGTGTGTATATCTTTGTATAGTGACAATTTCATATACAGTAATAAACAATGCACAATAAAAGCCTTTTGCTTATTTTAATAGATTTTGAATGTATTTTTTTTTTGTGTTTTAGGATCTGTAAAACCAGGTGTCAGGGGTGAAGATGTGATTCAGGGCGCCTTGACAGGTACAGCTGACTATTCAGCCAAGTCACATTTAATCCCCTAAGGTTGCTTCTTCTGGTTTGCACTGAAGCTAGGAGCCAGACTAGTTAACAAGTAATAGAAGCTTTTTGGCCACCAGGTTCGCATCATGCACACGTTGTGCTGTGTGTCAATGCCTGTCAAGTTAAGCAATTTCACAAAATTATTCTGCACAGGTGAAACAAAATTAAATTACCATAAATTAAATATATACATTAACATTAACACTTATGTAACAACTGTTACATGTTTACTTAATATGTAAACATGTAGCTTATATACTTTATGTTTACTTAAGATAAGTTAATCACTGTAATCACTGTTAATGGACTACTTCATGTTAGTTAGTAAATACTTAATATAAAGTGTTACCCCTTAAGCTGTGTGGAGCTTAAAAGTAAACTTTAACTGACTTACGCATGTGGTTTTAGACACTGACATACTGTTGCATATGAAGCCCAAGCTTCAATTTGGCTGCTATATATTTAATTTATGGTCATTTAATTTTGTTTCACCTGTGCAGAATAATTTTGTAAAATTGCTTAACTTGACAGTCATTGACACACAGCACAACGTGTGCATGATGCCGAACCCGGTGGCCAAAAAGCTTTGGCAAGCGTGTGATGATTCTGGTGTGCAGTTTGCCTAGCGCTGACTGTGATGGCTGTTAAGGTTACATTACTACTTAGCTACAGTAGCCTCATAGCTCCAGAGTGAAACTAAAGGAGGAAACTTCAGATGCCAGACTTTTGACTACATTTGGGGTGGGAAGTTAAGAGCTTTGACTGAATGGTCATGTTTGGTTTGGTATTTGTCTTTTCTGCCAACAACACGTTCCGATTTTGTTACTGATATAGCAGCCACATGTTTGGTGCATGCTTGTGTGCGACAGAGGTGGAGGCTCAGACGCTGGAAGAGCTGAAGCAGCAGAAGGCGTTTGTGCGGGAACAGAGGAAGCAGTATAAAGAGCTGAAGGAACTGGTGAAGAAGCACCATAAGAAAACCACAGACATAATTAAAGAGCACACGGCCCGGCAGAACGAGCTGAGCAGCGAACAGCTCCGCCGTCGGTCAGCCTTGATGAGGAGTGCCAAACGAGACGGTAAGAAAAGGTAGGTCCCCTAATAAACACACTCTCACCCCCAGCCCTTATTACTGGTTATTGTTTAGGGTTGTTTTCCTGTCACTTGCGATTTCTTTGTCTGGCTTTGCACATTGCCTCTGTTGGTGCATCTTTCTCATTGTCTCCTCATATTGATGATTGAAGTGAGATGTGTTTTTCTAGAGTTTGTGACCAGATCACAAATTAAGGTAATTTAACTAAGTTAGTACAAAATAATTACATTTATATTTCACTGATTTAAATATTAACTTTTTACTGCTTATTTAGATATGGAACAATGGGCAGAAATGTATTGGATGGATTTTTAAAGTGTAAAGCAAACTTTAAAAAGGATTTATAAATGGTTTAAAAGTCATTAATGTATTAGTGACTAGTAAAGACAGTAGGAAGATTAGAAAACATCAAAATCTGAGCTTTACCAGTATAAAAAATGTTGGTTACTGTTGCAATTCTTATTATGTTAATTATTATAATGTGTTGTATTAATGTGTTGTATAATAATAATTATACCATTATAAAGGTAGTCTTATTCTAAAGTGGTACCGCTTTTACATTTGTAAATGCTATAAATATGGTGTGTGTGTGTGTGTGTGCGTGTGTGTGTGTGTGTGTGGTAGATCAGGTTCAGATCACACCCTGTGGACTGTGGATCAGGAATTGACTGCTCTGGAGCAGGAAAGTGCTCAGAGACTGACAGAACTGAAGGAACATCAGCAGCAGGAGCTCCTCACCCTTAGGCAGGACCAGTACTACAGCGAGCAGTACCTCAAAGGAAAGCAGATCAAACAGGTACACCCTCCATCCAGAAAGCTCATTCTAATCAAGTTTACACCTTTCCTACCAGAAACATAGCTATTCAGTGTCCACACTTAAAGTGGTGACTCACACTTTGTGAAGCAGACAGTAATAACATTTTAACTATTATAACAAGTACTGTTGTTTGGGCTCTGGAGATTCGGCACCAACCAGCAGTGAATATTCGAAGCCTAGTTGGCAGGATGGGAGTTGGGGCGTTTGGGTTACAGACATTATAGTCCGTTTGTTAAACTGTGACGTATCAACTTTCACGACTGGGTCTTTTTTCTACTGCACTGACTAAATAATGAAAAACAAAGTTAGTGGGGTCTAATGTTAGCAAGTTAGCAAACCTGGCTTACTTTAGCCTGATAGCAAGAGGATGGCAGACCACTGTTGGTCCAGTAATTGCAAAACTGAGGGTCCACTGGTGCTCAGCATTTTCTGGGTTGTCTACCGATGGTTCAGCAGTGTTCCATCCCTCGATTTTAACTTACAGCCCAATTGTCCCTCATTTCTTTCTTTTATCATCCTTAGTAGATTACTTTTGTAAATAATTGCCTTGTATCACAGTGCCAGTAATATTAGTAATATTATTTGCATCTAAATCATTTGATATCAGACATATATAATAGTACATATATAGTCTTATTTTATTTTTCAAAAGAAAGGTCTCTGCATTACTGGTGCATAGTCCATTATTTGTTACTGTCACCTGCCAGCGAAAGCATAGAATAACACCTGAACAGAATGGAGCAGCTTTATCTGCCTATAACCCCCACTAAAATGAACTAACAGCCACTTCCACTGCCTGTCTCCTCTATATCTAAGCAGTACAGTACATACTCAGCACTCTGCCCAGATCTCACATCATGATGCGTGTGTGTGTGTGTGTGTGTGTGTGTGTGTGTGTGTGTGTGTGTGTGTGTGTGTGCTTGCACGCATGCATGTGTCTGTGTGTTTATGTTTTGTCTACCTGTAGCCACAGATAGCAGAATCTATCGTGGAAAATTAGTTGAGGCTTATTCAAGCAGGAAGAATAAATAGTTTGCTTACACAGCGTTTCCAGTCCACTGGGTGTCACTGAGGCCATATAGCACACTAAAGTACTGACAGCTCATAATAATGGGTTTTATAAGATCACAGTATTTTAATGCAAGACACTACCGGTGAACAGGTTTAAACAGTATACTGTAGATCACAGGGAATATGCTGGGTGATTTCTGATATGCTTAGTATTCTTTGTAAAACATTAAATGCAATTTTGAGGCCAGAACGAAACCTTTTATCTTTGCTTTTTATTATTGTATTATACAGTATCTATTTGTAGAAATGATCCAAAATGACTTAATAAAATTTGGTTACATTAGCTTTCTTTTTTTTCCCATTTTATCAGCTGCTTACCATAAATTAATATACCATTGATAATTGTAGTTCCACAATTACAGACTGTAGTCCATCTGTTTTATTGCATAATTTGTTATCTCATCTTAATTCCATTCATCATTGCTCATTCATGGTGTGGGTCCTGCCCATCGAAAAACAGGGTGAAAATGGGCCTAATAAAATATGCAAAGAAACAGATGAGCTACAGTCTGTAATTGCAAAACTACAAAGTCCCCTGTATGGTAAGTGAAGCTGAAGTGTGGATGCAAGTGTACTTGTTTACTCAAGTGTTTGCGGTGTACTTAATGAAGTGACCACTGAGTGTATTTGCATACTTTTAAAAGCTTGGACTGAGAATGAACTTCATGTAATTTCATGAATGTAGTTCTTGGCTCTGAATGTAGAAAAAGCTTTGAGGAAACTTGGTCAGCTTCACAACTACATTAGCCAGTAAGCAGTCAGGAGTCTAATTTGTGGGTTGTTTTTGCCACCACAAAGTAAAATAGTAAGGCTAAACACTCTTCAACTTTAATAGAATTTGGATTTTGTGATTTTTGGAGCATTTCACTTTAAAACGTTGTTAAAGTTTTTGGGTTTTTTTAACCAAGTGTATGCATGTGTTTAATATCTGGAATTTCCACCGTTTCAGCTGGTTGAGAAGCTGACCGCAGTTGCTGAGGAGTGTCAGAGTAACCAGCTGAAGAAGCTGAAGGAACTATGTGAGAAGTAAGTACTGCATTACAAAGAGACTCCCAGAAATCTATGGTGTGATTTTCGGATCTTCATAATATGTAACCATTACCGGTCTAACACTGTTATATTTTTAATCTGCAGAGAAAAGAAAGACTTGAAGAAGAGGATGGATAAGAAGAGACAAGAAAGGATAAACGAGGCAAAATCAATAGAGAAGAATCTAACAGAAGAGTAAGACTATCTTTTATCAGTATAGTGCTTGTATAAGATATGTACTGCGGCCCATGAGTATTTAGACACTGACACAGTTTTTGTTTTGGACAGGTTGCCTTTAGAGCTAAAAAGATAAAAGAGTATACAGATAAATAAGTTGTGCTAGTTGTGCGGAGTGTGCCCTGCTGAGCATGAAGTCATGCTCATTATTTATATATATATATATATATATATATATATATATATATATATATATATATATATATATTCCATGTATTTATATAGATTAAATTATGTATTTGTTTAATGTAATTATTAGGGCAAATTTTTGATTCAGTTAATCACCTGTTTTGGAGAGTCGTAGGTAGTCTGCATCCCTCACATTGTCCTGTACGATTAGGATAAAGTGCCAAAAGCCAGGTTTATTTCTGGAGCATTTACATTTGCATGTGCTGGTGTATATTTTGGGCAACATTTTCAGCCACTATGTAAGAAACTGATGTAAACTGTCTTCATATTAACTGAGGCTTTTGAAAGAAATCATACTTTGATGTGATTATTGGTTTGTTTATTTGTCACATTTTGTTGATTCGTGCCATCCTGATGAACATATACCTTAATCTGTGCATATTACAGAGAGAAGTTGGAGATCAACAGATCACATGTGAATGAAGTTGTACAGTATATTAAAAGAGTAAGTAACAACAGACACTCATTGAAAAAGTAAACGTACATGTCTAAAGTCGTGAATTTTAACTGATTCTGGCATTTAATCAAAATGTAATGTGGTAATTGTATAACTGACTACTGGAGATGCTTTGATATGGCAATTATATAGACCAGAGTTTATATACCATATTTTCAGGGATATATCTACCGAAGCTGGTACTGATACAGATACAAACATGTTTGACATTTAGAGTACACCTGCCTGGATTAACGTTACAGAGAAGTGTTACACTTGTTTGTATACTGCTACAAATGCAGTGCAAACTCTAGCACAGGAGCCCAGCTATAAGACTGTATGCTTTTTATCTGGGTTAAAATGTTGCTAAATACTGCATGCACTGAAAAATATGATTTAGATCAGTGTCTTGGTTTTTGGCTGTCGAAGGTCGCTCTACAACCCAACAGATCATCATATTTAAAAGTGTGAAAACACAGATGTTTTGATGTTTTGTGCTCAAACTTTTATTAAACTTTCATTAAACTCACTGTAAAATCTCTTCTACTTGTGAACACAAACTTGGTATTGACTTTGAAGTTTGTAGTCTGCACTCCTATTTTGTAGAATGTCTCTGCTACAGACTTCTAAGGGTTAAAACAGGGTTACGCAAAGTGTATGAGCTGATGGCACAGATACAAAACAGAAGCTGTGTATCTTACCTGTGTCTTACGTGTCTATCTGTCTCTTTTAAGTTGGAGGATGCTCAAAGCAAACGGCAGGAGAAGTTGCTGGAGGCCCACAAGCTCATACGGCAGCAGATCCTGGATGAGAAGCCGAAGGTATGAGCAAAATTTTGCCTCAGATCGTTTTACTGCGATTGTTCAGGCAAGTCGCACTAAACACGGCATGAAAACACTTTGCATGTCTCCCTAAACACACACCGTGTGTGTCACCTCATTGTCACTGTTATTTTAGGAGGACTACTCACGAGAGGAAGAAGGTAAGCACTTTTGCATCCCGGCAACTGAAAAAAATCAAGGCTGTAATACTAAAAGCAGTCTTATTGTGCTATGCATTGCTTTCTAAGCTCAGGAACTAAGTAAGCGAATGAGTTCTCTTTCCTGTATGTCATCATAATATCACTTTTACCACCTAACACCTAAAAAACAGCCTAATGTTAACCCGGCATCACATCACCTCAGCACTGTTCTAAAAATGCTTGGCGATGGCACCCTGAGTAATAACTGCACTTTAGTATACCTACATATGTATGTGGTAACTCCCACTAATACATCATTATAATACATCAACTATTTCTGTTATAACTCTCTAAAGCCATGGTGTTACCAGATACATGCATGCACTGTGTTATAATAACATATAATGCATAAAGCCATGTCATAGCACCATCATTATTGACTAGTCTTTAATCCTATATAAAAGTCACTGGTGCTTATGAACATGATTCAGGTGTATGAAAATATTGTATAATGTAGACATTGTACAATCTCAGTACACATATGCCAGCTGGAGCTGAGTGTAGTAAAAGGCTGATGAACAACCGTTTTCTCCATCCCTTTTTTGGGAGAGAATTGTTCTTATTGTTTTAGCATGTTTTGGGCTGCAGTACATTTCACTGTGTTGTACTGCTGCTGTAGCCTGTGGTTGTGAAACATAAGCAGGCCTTTTTCTTCTATTGCTACACATCATTTAATTACATTAACTTGATTCAAATATAATTGATTATAAAATGTAACACAATGGAAAGGGTAACTAAGGTTTCCAGATTAAAAGGGCCATAGAATGGAAAGCTGTATTTACATTATCATCACTGAATAAGCAGTTCAAGTCAGTACATAGACCTGACATACTGTGAACACTGTTCTCTCCTGCTTCAAATACACATCCTATGCCCTTAAAATAGGCCAGTAAAAAAGGCTTTTCTGAAATCCAAGACTTTTATGTAACAGTTCTGACAAAATGACGCCCCTAAAATATACATATACACAACAAATCTACAGCAATGGTGGATTATGCATGGAGACATCTATCTTAGTCTGGGATGGGTATGTCAGGGCTTCGCACAGCAGTAGGAGGGGAAGGGAGGAACACTTCCTTCCAAAAGTTTTAGCCATGATGTGTAATTTTATCCTCCTTTTGGCCGACGCAGTCAGATCATCTTGAGCAATAGGGGAGTAAATGGGAGTATAAAACCGCATCTGGTCATTTTTGATCCTGACTCACTTGCCCTCTTTGTAAACCTGAGAACAATTTCAAATACTCAAAATGTGGTGCATCCTGTGGCACCTTTAGGGCAAACCACTTTGACACCTGTGTATGTCATATCAACACAAACTGTGTCCATGTACTTTACTAATGTGGAAAAGATGTACTTATTTGAATCAAGTACATTCAGTGCATCACAGTGCATTCAATGTAGACATGGTAAAGATGGTAACAAGCAAGATGAGGACCAACTGCTACTGAACACTAGAGGGCACTCAACCACAGAGTACATTTCTATGGTGTTGCTGGACTATACTGTCCTGGCTGGGTCAATGTATGCTGGCGTTTCAGCTGTATTAAAGGGTTTTATCTTTGATCCCGTTTCTGCTGCTTTTAATGGCCAGTCTGATTCTCACCCCCTGTGATATTTTGTTGTACCCATGACCCACTTGCTTTCATTCCATAGAGCTTTCATTAGATGATTCCTGCAGGCCCAGAGGTGGTTTCGTGCCTTTACATTAATGCAGTGTTCTAGTGAATATGATACTGTCATTGTTCCTGCCAATGATCTCTCAGAAAGTGTTTACTGTGCAGACCAGCGATTCAGCTACACTCTTGATCCACCTGACCTCATTCACTCCAGGAACAGTACAGGTATCATGGATACAATCATGAGATCCTGTATCCCTCATTTTCATAGACACACAGTAGGATATCTTTAGCAAATACCTCACAGTGAAAAAATATCTTCCCCAATCCAAAGCAGGTCAGACAGATTCAGCTGTTTATTTGTGCTTGAACCCCACATCAGCAGGAAAGAAAAAAGGATTGAGTGGAAGTAACCAGGGCAAAGCTAATATCTGAGAGAGAGAGAAACAGACAGAGGGAGAGAATGAGAAAGAGGGAGAGAGGGAAAGAGAGAAAGAGAGAGAGAGTGTAGTCCTGACCCATTTTCACGCCTCGGAGCAGCCACTAATGGACAGCTATAACCATCCCTGGGTCTTTGGAGACCTGCTGGAGAATGGTCTCTGGACTCTGCTCGCTTAGAGCTCACCAAGAAAAGCAGATGAGAAAGAAAGAAAACGAGGGAAGAGACAGAGAGAGAGATTACATCCTCCAAATCAATATATATCGTAGTCTTTTCTACAAATGACATAATAATGGGTGTCACAACAAAATCTAGAGTCTTAAAATGTTACACGAGTCTGAAAAATTTTCTGAACTTCAGGGTCTATTAATGTAACAAGATGTATGTAGCATTTGTGCAATCTAGAAGGGTGCGTTGAATAATCAGTCCGGGATGTAAGGGGTTAATTACAGGCATTGGACTGTGTACAGGCATTGCACTGTGATAGCGAGTGAGGAGTGGTAAGGATGGGAGACGATTGTTGTCACACCTCAGTGTGTGTGCGTGCAGGTGTCAGTGTCCTGCTAACGTTCTAATCAAAACGGCCCCCAGGATTCCCACCCGAGCAGCACGGGGCATAATCTAATGAGCTTCGACTTTCAAAAGCACTTTGGGGGGAAAAAGACAATGTGTCAAACACACATCGCAGTAAGATGAACATTTTGATCCTCATTATTGCACCTTAAACTGCTGCCAAATCTGTTTACCCGGTTCAGTTACATGTCATAAAGATTTACATAATTTCACCTTATATCACCTGTTTACAAAATACTATGGATCTGATATTACGTGTGATTTATATGTTTTGGTTGTCTTTGTTCATGTATTTCAGTAACGATTTTCTAAACAAAGAAAGTAAGTCTTCTAGGTTGGATGCTGGATTTGCGTGATGGCTGAGAAAGGCGTTCTATTCTGTCATGTTGCAGAGCTCCCGGGTGTGTTATTTTGCCTGTCTCAGAGTGTAGTGTGTCAGCTTTATTTTTTTTCCCTTTGACAGCGGTGTGAATTCTGCCCCATTACGTAAGCCCACAGCTAAAGGCAGACAGCAGCTCGGTCAGAGTGGCAGAAAATGGTTGTATGGCTTCACAAACAGGAGCTGTATGCGTCTCCATGACAACGCTCATCCTGGCCCCTAACCCCACCCGCTCAGCGTCCTGGCTACTGACAGACATTATATACCAGCACAGGGCTACATCCCAGCACAGAGATATTTACCAACACAGAGATACAGCCCATCACAGAGATATAGCCCATCACAGAGATACAGCATAGCACAAACATTTATACCAACACAGAGATACAGCCCATCACAGAGATGTATACCAACACAGAGATAAAGCCCATTACAGAGATATATACCAACACAGAGATATAGCCCATCACAGAGATATATACCAACACAGAGATACAACCCATCACAGAGATATATACCAACACAGAGATACAGCCCATCACAGAGATGTATACCAACACAGAGATAAAGCCCATTACAGAGATATATACCAACACAGAGATATAGCCCATCACAGAGATATATACCAACACAGAGATACAGCCCATCACAGAGATGTATACCAACACAGAGATACAGCCCATCACAGAGATGTATACCAACACAGAGATACAGCCCATCACAGAGATGTATACCAACACAGAGATACAGCCCATCACAGAGATGTATACCAACACAGAGATACAGCCCATCACAGAGATGTATACCAACACAGAGATACAGCCCATCACAGAGATGTATACCAACACAGAGATACAGACCATCACAGAGATATATACGAACACAGAGATACAGACCATCACAGAGATACAGCACAGCACAGAGATGTATACCAACACAGAGATACAGACCATCACAGAGATATATACGAACACAGAGATACAGACCATCACAGAGATATATACCATCAAGAAGATACAGCCCATCTCAGTAACATGCACTTACAACCTAGTGCAGAGTTAGACTAACACACTTAAAGCCCAGCACATATAAATATAGATATAAACCAGTACATGCACACACCCTCCACAGATTTTTGATGGCACACAGACCGTTTTATCAGAAAGCCTGAGCATCTGTGATTTCCTTTATGCCAAATAGCTGCAGTATCACTCCATCCCTCAAGCCAGACATTGTTTTTTTCCTCACTGACTTCCTCTGCATGACGTGAATGATGTGTCAGTGACCACTACAGCTTAAATGCAGTGGCCTTTTATACAAAACATCTGAACAGAGTTCTCAGATATTATGCAGAGTCAGTTTGGTGTTGTCCAGCCTAAAGTTTCAGTTTAGTCCAGTTTAAAGACATAGACCAAAATGAAATACTACTAATTACTAACTACTGTGTGTAGGTTCCACATTTTATACATTTCAGTCCAAATACAAAAACTCTGACCCCGCTAGTCATAGTAGGCTAATATGTATGTTTTTAGTTGAACGGTAGCCCGTGTATTCAGTATAGTGGTGTATAGTTGCTTAGTTAAGAAGAGAATTATTAAAAAAGTATTTTAAGTCTGCACTGAATTCCCCATTAAAGTATTGTTCTCGTTCTTGCGCCCTGCATTGTCCTCGTCCCATTCCTCAGTGGGCATGTACCAAAACTGTACACCTATATAGTGTGCTTAGAACGGTCCTTCCTCTGAACAGTATCGGTTAGAGGTTGTCCTATCCATTGATGGATCAGATAGAGGGTAACTATTAACCTGTACAGTAACTGATGCACTACAGTCAGTCATTGTAAACCTTCAAAGTAAGTCTGTAGGCTGAGTGTTTGTTATAAAACAGCCAATGAATTAATGTATAGCATATACTATATATTAATGTATACTTATACATAAACAGTCCAAACTGCAGCACTGACCCATATACCATTACAGTATACCGGTGGATTCAGCCATGTGAAATGTGTAGCTTATCGCAGACACAACTCACCAGATATGCAGAACAACAAATACAACCAAGTCATAGCCCGGCGCACTGATATGGAGCAATACCCAGATAGAGCATAGTCTGCCTGAGTCAGAAGGAGATATGTACCCAGCAGAGAGGAAGAGAGAAAAGGGAGGGAAGATGAAGAATAGGCAGAGGAAAGCGCTGAGACAGTAATGAGAGGTATTATTAAACAGTAGAGGCCCAAAAAGGAGGGGGAAGAATAGAGCACGGCTTTTCCTTGCTAGACGGCTGAAAAGAGAGACAGATGGAGTGGTGTGTTTGTACGCAGACACAGAAGCAGAACAGCTTGTGACTCGACCAGGCCCACTGCATTTTGGTCCTGCTCCCAGAACCGGAGCGAGAGACTGGCAGACGTTTCACAAGGTTTACATAGATCCCTCGGCCTGCCGCTAAAGCCCCCAGCTCCAGGCCGACCATGCTTTAGGCCTGTTTGATGTGAACCGCTCCGCCGGTCAGCATTAATAATGCACGCGGGCCGCCTGCCTCTTCACACCAGGGGAAACCATTGTCACTCGATGGAAACCAGAGGAGCCCAAACAAACCCCCTGTGGCTGTGATGTCCACTGGGCTTGCAGTACGTAGAGTAAGGGGCTATGGGAGTACTTTGCTGGATGTGCCGTGGTGAAGATGGCACCAGATCACTGTCTTTATAAGAGAGACGTTTCTTCCATGGCTCAAGTGGTGGTATTTGTTTGAAAAGCAAAGGGGAGAGTAACAGAGGTCTCCAGAGGGAGATGATATGTTCATCTGCAGCTCTTTCTCACTTGACATACTCTCAAGCTGTGCCATACCCACATTCTTGTGTTTGGACATCCTCAGACAGTGCCAGCCCAATATAGCAGGATTTATATTAGTGTTTTCCACCTGCCTCATGGGATCAGTGAGAGACAGAGAGAAGTGTGAGGAAGCAAAAAGAGAAAGCAAAGAGAATGCAACAATGCAAATGTTTGATGGAAGTACATACACTGTATTGACAAAAGTATTCGCTCGTCTGTTGAATGACATCCCATTTTTAATATATAGGGTTTAATATGATGTTGGCCCACCCTTTGCAGCTATAACAGCTTCACCTCTTCTGGCAAGGCTTTCCGCAAGGTTTAGGAATGTGTTTATGGGAATTGTTGACCATTCTTCAAGAAGTTCATTTGTGAGGTCAGATGAGGTCAGAGGTCTGGCCAGTCAAGCTCGCCCATCCATGTCTTTATGGACCTTGCTTTGTGTACGCGTGCACAAGTTGGAACAGAAAGGGGCCTTCCCCAAACTGTTCCCACAAAGGTGGGAGCATGAAATTGCCTGCTGAAGCATTGAGAGTTCCTCTCACTGAAATTAAGGGGCCGAGCCCAACTCCTGAAAAATGACCCTACACCACGTGAAGGTCTGTAGTGATTGACTCTGCAGAAAGTTGTGCCTCAGCAACCCCTGACCCCTGCCTCATGACTGTTATATTACATGGCCTAACACTTTGTGGCTGAGTTGCTGTCATTCTCAGTTGCTTCCACTTTGTTATAGTAGCACTTTAAACCACCTGAATTTAATGATTTGGATGGGTGAGTAAATACTTTGGGCAATATAGTGTATCATTGCCTCTTTACAGATGGCTTGCCAGTAGGGCTGCACCCGAAATTTGTCAGTCGAATCAGATTCGGCTATTCGTTCACACTTTTTTTTCTCCATGTACATTATCTAGTAGTCAGTAAACCAGTTTGCATACGTTTCAGATCTGATGTCCTCCTTTAGAAAGTCAGCAGAGTCACAGAAGCATATTTCTGAACTAAAAGAGAGGCGTATGATAAATGATCTGAATTGGAGCCTGATTTAATTACAGGACATAGCGTCGGGCAGCAGCTCGTATTTATGTTAAACATTAGCGCTTATAGCTTATAGTCTTTTAATTTCACTCCTAACAGCTTCTACAGTAAGATGACCCTTCGTCTTTCATCTCTCATAAATAACAAACTGCGAAATAAAACCAGATTAGTCAATATTTTAATTATTTATAGATGAAAAGAAGAACGGTAAACCTGAAACTGTTTAATCATTATATCACCTCTGCTGTAATAATTATCTCTCGTTTATCGGCAGGCATATTAAGTGACTGTACGTATCCTTAAATAAAGATAACCGTAGCTGGAGACGAATAAATATAAATATCTGTAATTTAGGTTCTAAAATAATGGAATTATTATAAAACAAACGTCTTTGGTCCGGTTTTCCCGCAAACAGCCGTTATGTCTAAACCGAAAGTCAGCTCCCTCGTTTGAAGCAGTGTTGGATGTCTGACTGAATGAAGAGCAGAGTTAGATTTAATTTGTTCGGATTCTCTTCTTCAAACCTTTAATTCATATTTATTATTCCACTTTAATAATTATTAAAATGTCTTTTTACATTCTTAAAGTTCTTGTGCATTTTTGTAAGCTTTGGTGTGTTTTACAGGGAAAAAAAGACCACTGTTGTCAGTCGACTTGAAGGGCCTCAGTCGACTTAGTGTCGCCGACTGACGATTCGAATCGCCGACTTCTAGAGGGCAGCCCTACTTGCCAGTGTGGCTTACTTACATAGCAATAGCCGTCAATAGTTGTGCTATTCAAATGTAATGACACTCATCATCAAAAAAACAGTTGCAGCCAGAGAGAAGTGTTGGATTGCAGTGCTATTCCGAGGAACGATAAAGGTTAACGAAAACAGTAAATGAACAGTAAATTATAAAAGATGTAGGCTGATATAGGGAATATTTATTGAGCTACACATACAGAAGAGGATCTCTAAGTATGGCGTCGGGCCACTATGTTTGCTAATGCAACATGCCAGACATCTCCATGTGTAGTTGTAGAAGTTCCTAATGGTGTCCTGTGATGATCCATCCCATTCAGCTTGAATACTCTCACATAGTTCCTGCAGATTTTGCAGTAGGGGTGGAAGTGGAGTGCCTTCTGGACATGTGCCAACGTGACAACTTGTTTATCATGCCGCTGTCCCCAGTATGTCCACACATGTGTTCGCTGGTTGTCTCTGTCAAGACAAATGCAAGACTTGCAAACTCCATGACAATCTGGCACTACACCATAGAAGGCTTTGGTGACATTGACGTGGTGTTAAGTGCAGTCGCTGTAACGGTCTATGTGTATGTATCCCTGTGTCATGCAGCCATCTGCCAATGTTGCTGGCACTAACAGGATGACTCATAGAGGACACCACTGCTCGCTGAATGTTTTCACTTGGGTCAGTCAGGCAGAGCGATAAGGCCACTGAGTAAACATTCCTTAAGCAAATATTCGCAGTGCAGTCTTGAAAAAGTGAATGGACCCTTGAACCCCCTTTAGCAGCAGCATCTCTACAGCAAATGTTTGTAGCTCTAAATAAGATTTGCACAAAGCTGTTGAGGAGGAATTTTTGACAGTTGTTCCTGCAGATATCAGTTCATCAATATTTCTGGAATGACAGCCTTCCCTAGGTCATACGACAGCATCTTGGTAGGATTTAGTAGATAAAATGGTAGTTTTCAACCTTTCCTTAGTTTCCTTCATTGTGTGCTTTGGATCATTGTCTTGCTGCATCCCCTAAAATCTCTTCAGCTTGAGGTCATTGACTGCTGCCCCCATATGCTCCTGTAAAATGTTTTGATGTACCTTAGAAATTATAGTTCTTTCAATTACTGCAAACCATGATGCTCCCTCCACCAGGCTTTATAGTTGGGATGATGTTGTGGTATTGGACTGAAGTGTTCTTTTTCCTCCAAATACAGCATTGTCCATTTGTGCTAGAACGTTCCACCTTTGTCCATAGAACAGTTTTAAGAAGCATTGTGGAACATCCAGATTTGCCAATTATTCCTGTTTGGTGTAATTATTGTAGTGAACACTTGAACAAAGTCTTCTATTTGTATTTTGCTGTTGACCTTGGGCTTTCTCACCCCTTTTAGGATTGCCTGTTTAGCCCTTGGGGTGAAATTTATAAGATGTCTACTCCTAGGAAGAGTAGCCAGAGTCCTGAATCATCTCTGTTTATAGACAGTTTGACAGTGGGTTGGTCTTTAATGGTGGATTTGTAGCATTTATTAAGTCCATGTATCTCTATAACACATCTTCACAGAGTTATTTGCATCAGGGAATGCTTATTGAGATTAATTTAATGGGCAAAGCACCTGCAAGCACTTCCAATCTCATCCAATCATAGAAGTCATTAACACTGAGGTTTGCTTACTTTTTCTAGGTCCCACTGTGGGTGTTACTCAGTGTGCTCAGAAAAAGGCACGAACCGTCCAACTGTTTGTGTGTTCTTAGTGTGCTCAGATTGTATTTGTTTGTAATTGATTAAGATCTCACCTTTTTAAGATCACACCACATGTAATTAGTAATCCAGGTCATTCCAAAACTGCTCACTTTCTTATTCTTGACAACTGTAAAGCATGTATGTCATTTTATGCACAGCAATAACTAGAATCAAATTATTCAAAAGCATCTCCTCCCAAATACAAACGTGATATCATTAAGTATGGACTGAAAAATATGGAATGAATTCACTGAGCTCTGAATGAGAAATGCTTGATGCTGTTGGTGTTGGTGGTAAAACCTGACTTCTAAGAGCATCCTTCTGCAAGTGTGCAAGACATAAGCCATATGAGTTCACATTTGAGCTTGAAAATGCTTGAGAATCATGTCAACACCATCATGTGACGCCACACCTTAGAGCGTTATATGTCATGTTTAGTGACCAGGAGAGAGTAGAAATGCTCCTCCTAGAGCACTGTGCAGTGGCCGAGAGCACTGAATTCATTTGCAGTTCAGTGTAGTCCAGAAGAGCCTCACATTGCTCGTGGTGGCTTAGAATTAGGACAGATGTTGAAGAAGGTCAGTTTCCTCCCCAAGTATTTTAAGAGAGTTGAGGATTGGATCTCAGTCTGGTTTGTTGACAGATGACGAGTCTTTTGAGGGAAGACATATTTAACGTTCCCTGCTCGAGAGGGACTGGAAACTAGACTGTGTCACGCTTTCATCTCCCAAGGTCATTTGAGGTGAGCCAGTTAATTTGGTTCACCTTGGCCACCATGCAGCACCCTGCCGAGTCTGCCTCAGTGCTGAGCTGGTTTTTATATGAAACATGTCCTGTAGTTTAGCTGGGGCTGTTGCAGTAATGGTATAACACCCTGGTCTTCTCCTTTATGTAAGCATTAGTATTAGCAGTTTAGGAATACCAGAGTGCTGTGCAAATAAGTCACATAAGCCTGTCAAAAAGTGTTTTACTCGTCTCATTCCTGGAGGCAAAGCCTGGGCTTAGCTTACGACGATCTGTGCATAGGGAGCAGGTGGCCTGCCTCTTTCAAGTTTACATAACTACTGCATGGATACGTGGGTTAGCTAGCATGTCCAAGCTGAGTATTTTCTTAAGAAGCTGTGATCTCTAATCACTTCTCATCTTTAGATCGTCCATGCTAGCTTTGATATTGTGGTTAAACTCACTTATCTTTTTTTCCCTTAGAATCAATGAGTATGAGAATCAATGAGAATCAATGAGTATGTCTACAGCAGCCATCCTCCCGGAGAGCTACCGTCCTGCAAAATCTAGTTCCACCAGCATTCTATTTCACCTGCTCCAGACGTTCCTGTTTGGCTGGCTCAGATGCGCAAGTGTTAGGTAGGGGGAAGGGTAGCATGTTAGATGCAGACTGGAAATAAACTCTTCAGGACAGGTGGGGTCAGAGTTGATGATTTGGCCAGGTTTAACCTATTGAATGGCAAGGGTTATTATATTGATAGGCCTGATATTCAGGACGACAGTGTAGGCCTGAACCATTTCAGGAGGATAAGTAATAATAGTTATTGGGTTTTTATTTGTGTTTTTTATTTTTTTAACCAAAATGGCAAATATCTTCTAAACCCTATCAGTCCTCTCGGTTTTGGCATGCAGAGAATAGAGCACTTGATTCTGAGACTGAAAAACAATGAAAACTCTGAAGTGCTTGTCACACTTCAGAACACAGCATCTGGTCTAATCCCAAGCTGTAAATGACTAACAAAGTACTTTCACTCACACCCAGTGTAACAAAAATAGTTGCTTCTGTCAGAAGATGCAAGCAGAGGCAACTTATCACATGCAGAACTGTAAATGACGCTGACACACAAAAAAGACAGTTGGCATACAGTTTATTGCATATAACTGTACTGGATAAAGTGGCATTTGCCAACTCGGTGTTAGGTCTGCAGTCGCTTCTCACTCAATGCAGTGTCTTACTACTGTGGATTATTTCCCTTTGTTACTATGAAACATGATGTTTGCTTTAGTCTGGCTACGCCAAGCATAGTAGGTTAGTGAAATATGAAGGTTTATAGTACAGTATAATGCTGTTTCTATTACTTTATTTGAAGCAGCTGATCTGTTATAAAATATTATAGTTCTCTGTATTAGCGCAACCAAGTGTTACAAGGTTGGCTTTGCATAATAGGATGTAACTGCATTTATAAGATTTACAAATTTGTAAATATTTTAGGAGAAAACCTTTTGGAAGATATTCTGTGCATGTACAGAGCATAGGTGGTGAATAAATATGTTAATTATTATTTTTTTTTTTTTACACTGTATAATTTTACACTAAACCACTAGTAATGCTAAAGATATATAGGAATAAATAGGAGATAACTATATTTTATTACACTCTATTACTGTTATTACAGGTTCCATCACAGCCCCATCACAGTAATCATGTGGTCCAGATGAATGGAGTCACTGCATGAAATAGCTTTTTCCTGTACTTTGCGGCTACTACAGTACTATAAACTAGTATGTAAGTAAACAGTGTACTAGTAGCCTTCTTCGGGGTCATACCACAACATCTCAATAGGGTTTAGGTCCAGACTAAACCTACTACTTCTTTTTTTTTACTTTTTTGACTTGCCTTGTATGTGTGCTTTGAGTCATTGTCTAGTTGCTCTGGGTAAAGTCTCTTCAGCTTGAGACCACTTTCTCCAGTAGAAGATTTTGCTGCCTCTTTAAATTATTCTTACCTCAGTGACTACAAGGCATTTAGGTCCCTTAGACATCAGGCCCCAAACCATGATGCTCCCTTCACCATGCTTCATAGTTGGGATGAGGTTGTGGTGTTGTTGTGCAGTGTTCAGAGTTGCATTACTTCTACAGTTATGTAAAAAATAAAACAGATGCAGAAACTGTATTTCAAATACAGTGTATTACTGATATCACAGAATCCATCACAGCCCCATCACAGTTGTTTTGCGATCCAGGTGACTGAAATCACTGAACGTAGTAGCTAATTTACTGTGCTTAACTCTTATTATGGCACTGTATACTACAGTATACACTATACTAGTAGCCAGTGATTATACAATAGTTTAACAGTGATAAGTCATAGTCTTAAATTTAGCCTTAAAGGAGCAATGTGTAATATGATGCAACCTATCAACTTTATAATACAGACAATAGGGGGCAACATATAAACAGAAAGTTGTGGTGTCCACCCCATCATGAGAAAAGCACAGCTCCTCCTCCTCAGTGTTAGCATTAACAGCTCTTTTATTACCAGCCTAAAATAAACAGAGAGTTCAGTATCAAACTTGATGCCTACCCTCAAAGAGCTCTCTTTGATGGTTGATGAGATTGCAAAACACTGTCAGAGCAATGCTACTTCTTCATCCTCTCTCATTGGACTGAATTGAATCGACACTACAGGGTCTCACTATTGCCTCTTGATGTGCACAATGCTATTATGAGATAGGACAGGCTAGGGCTGATTAGCATGCTAACTTCACTAGATATTTCTGCAACAAGATGCATGGAAAACTTTAACATGCTGTCAAAACTGTTCTTTCTTTACATCATTTTGTTCATTTTGGAATCTTACATACTCCTTTAAGGCATCAAGTTCTCATTACATCATACCACATCAATGCTGTGCATTTCAGAATGTAACAATGTCTTTCAGAGGCAAAGATAAAATACTAGGAAAATGTTGAGAATGGGCCTTTTAAAGCTACGGTGAATAGAAGAAACCTTGTAAAGTGTGAAATGTTTTAGAAAGTAAAAGGTTGGCAAATCTCTAAGGGAATTAAAGAGCTGAATGTGTTAGAAAGAGAGAGTGACAGGGGCTGGAGAGGCAGTGATGGAGCGAGACAAGGTGCCAGCCATGGGTGCATTTCTAACGCAGAACATAACCTGCTCTCACCCACGCAAGCTATGCAGCTTTCGCTATCCCTTCGACTTTTAATTACCTCTGCTGTCACACCAGCCCCCCGAGTGATAAAGAGGTGGCACACACACACATGCACAGACACCCTGCCACAGACAGCGAGCCCCGCGGGTGACACGACTTACCGTCAAACGCAGTTGGGCGTTCTGGCAAACAGTTGCTTCGGGCCGCCTCACCCACCGTACGCACCCACACCTCTCACATGCTCACGTGCTGAGGAGTGGGCATCCAAGGCAAGATGGCATTTTTAATCCAAAGGGCCTTTGTGCCCAGGCCGGCAGGGGGACAGCAGATGTCCTTCCCCTAAGTAGGTCACGCTTTGTGTTGGGCGGCCGCGTCTTTAGCCATCTGGCCGCTCCGTGTCACTGTCAGCTGCGCGAAAATATGAATTGCCGCAAGGTGACCTCTGCGACAGAGGCACCTGTGGGCAGGAGAGACCACACACTGCTTCAAACCTCTCTTCCTCATAGCCTGTGGAACATCTATGAAGGCTTTGTGCTGTAGTGCTGTGGATGATATGGGTGGGTGCTGCTTTAAAGTCAAATCATGATGCATTTTCCTTCCATAACGTGATATTACTGAGTGTGCACTGTGGACCGTGAGGGTCTCTGAGCTACCGCGGGGGTTTTGTGTTTGACTGGTGGCGGTTCTAGGAGGGGAGGGTGAAACGTTAATGTTTGGGCTGTATGAGGAATTTTGTTGGTGTCAGCGCATTTATTTTCTAAAAAATGATTGGCAGCAGGCTGCTGCTCAGATTTGGCCAGTTATGCAGACTGATGTTTGTTGAAGTATTTATTGTACTGTGCGGGAGCAGAAAGGTTTAGCAATGCTGGGCTATTATGCAAAATGTCCTCCGTAAGTGTCATGTGTTTTGGATTGCTATCACTTAAGCAAATTCTCTGTAGGCTTCTGGATGGTTGCATTCAAAATGCCTTTGTACATCTCTGAGTTCATGATCCCATCAGTAGACATAAGCTCACCAGCTACTCTGTAACATTGCCTCTCTAAAGGTGTACTTAACAAACATCAGATAAACAAACATTACTCACTGCTGCCCTCTAAAGGTCTAATTAACAAACGTCAGATAAACAAACATTACTCACTGCTGCCCTCTAAAGGTCTAATTAACAAACATCAGATAAACAAACGTTACTCACTGCCGCCCTCTAAAGGTCTAATTAACAAACATCAGTTAAACAAATGTTACTCACCGCCGCCCTCTAAAGGTGTACTTAACAAACATCAGATAAACAAACGTTACTCACTGCTGCCCTCTAAAGGTGTACTTAACAAACATCAGATAAACAAATATTACTCACTGCTGCCCTCTTAAGGTCTAATTAATAAACATCAGATAAACAAACATTACTCACTTCTGCCCTCTAAAGGTCTAATTAACAAACATCAGTTAAACAAACGTTACTCATCGCTGCCCTCTAAAGGTCTAATTAACAAACATCAGATAAATATACGTTACTCACTGCTGCCTTCTAAAGGTGTAATAAACAAACATCAGATAAACAAACATTCCTCACCGCTGCCCTCTTAAGGTGTAATTAACAAACATCAGTTAAACAAACGTTACTCACTGCTGCCCACTAAAGGTCCAATTAACAAACATCAGTTACACAAACGTTACTCACCACTGCCCTCTAAAAGCGTAATTAACAAACATCAGATAATTAAATATTACTCACTGCTGCCCTCTAAAGGTCTAATTAACAAACATCAGTTAAACAAACATTACTCACCGCCGCCCTCTAAAGGTCTAATTAACAAACATCAAATAAACAAACATTACTTACCGCTGCCCTCTAAAGGTCTAATTAACAAACATCAGTTAAACAAAGGTTACTCACTGCTGCCCTCTAAAGGTCTAATTAACAAACATCCGATAAACAAATATTACTCACTGCTGCCCTCTAAAGGCGTAATTAACAAACATCCGATAAACAAACATTCTGCACTGCACTGCTATGTTGCACAGTAAAGATGTTAACAAACATCAAATAATTAAACATTACATACCGCTGTCCACTACATAGTGGTTATCAAATGGCTGATAGTTCCTGAATGATGCATATCATAATTAATAATGGATTAATAAGTCTAGGGTTTAAGATTGTTTATATGTCTGCTCTGCCTGCAGTATGGACTGAAGCAAACCTAAAGGCTTACATAGTTTGATACAGTCAAAACTGAAACCCATCATATGATGATCTGAGGCGTTTTCAGAAGCCTGGGCAGAAACGAAGAGCGAATGTGTTTCTCAAAGGTTGCCTCTGACACAATTCATCTATGGTGCTTTTCTTTAATTACAATGCTCCCAGAAGACTGAGCGGGGTAGTTAACTAGTCAAATAAGCATTAAAGCAATTATTGGGTCAGAATGAATACAATTCCGTCATCTTTAATCATTAGGGGAGTCTATGCCTGGGAGAAAAACATTCTGCAGCTCTGAATTAGGAGCCGAGAGAAGCAGGATTGAGACAACTATCATTTCTGTGGAAATTGATTTCTGGTGCAGTCTCAGTGTTTTAGCATGTGTAGGCTGGTGTTCGGAGCTCAGGCTCCTCTCTGATAGCTTCACCCTGAACTGCTGAATCACCCAGATGCCACTGTAAGACTATTTATCAGCCTTTAACCGTTTGCCTTTATGCTGTGGTTAACACTCTTGAGAGGGCTGAGTTAAACACATATGTCTAACCTCTTATGCATCAAGACAGACTGTGCTGGGAGCGTTGGATCATAGCCAGGAGTTGCTGATGGCTGCCTATAAGCTCAAATCTTGTTCTGGTTGTTTCTGCAGCTGCAAAGTGAGCTGGACCAGGAATACCAGGACAAGTTCCGGCGACTCCCAGTGGAGATCCAGGAGTTTGTGCAGGAAACCGCTAAAGGCAAGCCGAGCAACGAGTGCGAGCAGAGCTGCATAAATAGCTCATCAGCGGAGAAGCTGAACCACAAATCGGCCCAATCAGAGGAGGACCTGCAGGAGGCCTCTTCAGAGAAGGTGTTTGACACATTGCTCTGAGTTAGCCTCTGGCCCTCCGCTGTAGTTATGCTAACGTATGTACATATGTTTTATAATGTCTTTGTTTCTGGTGTTGTCTTTAATTTAACGTGCACCTTTTGCGACATCGTCTGTAGGATATGTTGACAATGCATTGTGAAGAGATCACATACTTGAACAATGATGAGAATATTGACCATTTCTTTATGGCATTGTTATAACAGCTCTATAAAGCTTTTATAGAGCTCACTGTAAACTGATAAGTTTGATTATGCTGCTTCTGTTTAGATGACCACTATAGATGATTGTTTATATTTTTATTGTTTAACAACAGATGTATCCCGGAAACGGGAAGCTATAAAAGTCGTTTGAAAGTAAGCCTTTAAAAATAGCTGTATATTTCAAAGGAGTAGAGACTTTCCATCAGACTAGCATTGAAGCCTACGTCCAGCTCGCACATGGCTTACATCACTTTGAAATACGCGAGTGTCCCTTTTAGACTTGATTTGTGTTTTGTTTTAATATGTGTTTAATATTTTATAGATTGTTTGTGGGTTTTAATTTTTTATATTTGACTAAATGTAACTAAATGTTCACTTAGCGTTGACCCAAGAAAGTGGGCATCATGCGACTGCATGCTTTTGTACACTTGTAAATGTCACTTGTGTAGTGCAAAAGGGGAAAAAATGACTATATGCATTCTCATAAATGTAAATATTAAGATATTATGTCAAAGAAAGAACAGAAAGATTTTTATTATTTGAACGATCGTGGGAACGTGATTGTTCTTAGAGGTTCTACGAAGTGGCACAATTTAGTTTTATCAGAAAATAAAAAAACAGACATAGTCTAGTTTTGACATTGACAGTGCAGACTAATCGACTTGACATCCTGCCGACTTTACTGCTCGCCAATGTCGACTAGTCCCTAATGACATGATAATGACACTAACAACATGGATGCCTCAAAGAAGACTAGAGGTGAAGAGGCTGCTGATTATGTGGTTTGTCTCTCCGCTTTCTTGAATGCTAGCTGTGCGTTCAAGGTCTCGTTGGAGATACTACACTCTACTGACCTGTGGAGTTTGGTTCTAACATTTCTCCACCAATCTACAACGCTTCGGAGACCAGATATTGAATATTGTATCTCCGGTTTTTAAAGACTACAGTAAAAAGTTGGGAAGGAAGTATAATGTCCTATAATCCTGTAAAGTTTGAGGTTACTCTTATTTTCTTTGCCTCTCTGGATCTCCACAGCAGGCAAGCGTCTTGGCAAGGCCGCCAGGGTGTGCCCTTAGACAATTGGATACAAATGTGAGAGATTCCAGTGTCTGTATCTCCAGTTCACTTAAATGGCATGCCATTGTTTACTGACCTGGAGAATTTGGCCTTGTCGTGAGTCTTTCGAGTTGGATTTGTAAAGTTGCTTGCAAATCATCATCTTCTCCTGTGGTTTTAGTCATGACATCATTAGCGATTAGTTGATGTTGACTCGACTCTCATCACTTAACTGTCGACTGGAATCTGAAGTTATGCAGCCCCTAGAGAGTAGAGCTTGCAGACACTTCCAGACTGTAAATGTAATAGTCTAGAAAAGTATTTAGCAAATGATAAATTAAGTTTCCTAGATGCTCTATATCCATTTGCAACAACTTCCTAACATAGCAAGTTTTAAAAACAAAAACAAGATAAATTATTGAAAACACATTTTATTTCTCTAATAAAGGTGGTATATATCATCAGTTAAGCTTTGATATTTCTTGTATATGTAAAGCCCACTACTATAAAAGTGGAAAAAGGAAAAAGTTCTTGGAAGTTAGACATTCAAACATTTATCAGGAATGTAAAGGTTCAGATGAGATCTGTAATCAAAGACACATTGCTAGAAGATACTTTTATTGCAGAAATAAATTAACTCCCCCCGTTTTATGGCAATTTAAAGGGTGCCAAGTGAAAAAAAAACTCTGTAGATGTGTGTGTGTGTGTGTGCGTGTGTGTGTGTGTGTGTGTGTGTGTGTGTGTGTGTGTGCAAAATGTGGCTGTTTGATGAAAGTTTATTCACCTCATAGTTGCGAAATTGCAGTTCTACAGTGGAGTGTCTTACAAAGCACCACTTTGAACATGATCACTGTTTGGTCTGTATTCTAGGCTACAATCACTGTTTTAATGTAATAGAAATGAATGCTATGTGTGTCCTACAAAAGATAAATTATACCAATAGCAGATTTACTGTTCTCTCTCTTGCCAAAAGAGAGAATGAAGGATTTCTCACAGTGACACCATTTACACGTCATTGCTACATAAATGCAACATTGGCTTCCACAGTTGGTAAACTTTTTAAGTTGGACCAGTGACAGTTGTTAGAATGATGGTTCTGGGTGTAAAAGGCATTTGCTTATAAATAAAAGCTAATAAATATCTGTATTTGAATACCGTATAAAGATGCTCAAAAATACAAACTGACCTTCCATAGCTTTCTACAAGACATATCACTTCTAGGAAGCAAAATCACTTACGGAACTTGAGTCTATTCTCGTTGTGCTATTATTTCCATCTTGTGCCTCAGTGAATGAATATAATGTAATGCTTATAAGCAGAATTGCTTGAGACGCTTGCTTGAATATCATGGATAGTGATGCATTTCTCTGTGTACTATATGTCCCTTTCTGATGCATTTGAGAAAAACAAGGAACCAATTTTTTAAATATTAAGTGTCTTGTCAGAATTCTAGCTGTCAAGCTACTGGATAAAAACAAAATTGTGTTCTGTTTTCAGGTCTATTGTGAAAATGACTGTAGCAAATATTGGATGCGCTATGAAAGGTCAGTTTTGGTCATATAAAAAAACTGTTTTTAAACTCATCTGGAATGGTTGACAGAGAGGTCTTTTGTGCTTTTAACACTTTATAGAATGTACCTTTTGACCTGTAGATCAGTGCATGGTTGAAATCACTATTACTTTCAGGGAAATAGAAAAAACATTTAAATGACTAGCTAAAAACCACTAGGAAACAATGTTGCATTTCTTCAATGTTTCTACACTTTGCTATCCTGATAAAACACCGGAAAAGAAACACTCACCATGTACATCAGATCAGGGCTGTTACTGGACATTCAACCTGTCAGATACTGCAGCAGATCTCTTTAGTCCAGGACAACGATTGACCATGGCATTGGCGCAAAGGACATCCGTATTGTTCGCCCAGACTGCTCTACCACAGAGTTACAGACGCTTGTGCCATGAATTGAGTTTGTAAAGTTGAGTAAACTTGAAGTAGAACGTGTACAGTAAGACAAACTGACTTGTTTTTTTTTCCAGAGATTATTGCCATTCTGTGAGTCCTGTGCCTTTTGATATGTTTGCCTTGTGGAATGTGAGTGAAATGCATCACTGTGTAAAACTGTCATTGTAATATAAAGAGTATGTTTAGTCGTACGTTCTTTTTTTAATAGGTTGTGTGCACTTTTAGTAAAATAACACTACTGAGTCAAGTTTGTGATTAGCAGTATTTCAGAAAACAATGTTTTATATATTCTATAGTGGACAATTTTCTCTATGCTAATTGTTTCTCTTCAGCATAAAGGTACTGGATATTTACATTCTTCAGAGAACGTCAAAGAATATGTAAGCAGAAACAACTGTTGAAAAGTGGAATAAGAGAAAAGGGAAAACGAATGCTTGTGAATAAAATAAATGTTGATTCTACACGTAGGTTGTGTGATTTTTGACCCTGTATTTTAAAGTGGGATATAATATTGATAGTAAGTAGCTTTTAGCTTTCGATCCCTAATTTAGTCCCTTTTTCAGCTTTACCATACCGTTTAATAGTGCAGACTTCCAGAACATCTCAGTAGGATTGTTGTTTGCTCAGATCCTTTTGGATGTTTTGCTTGGCTGGACACTCCTGTGGACTGTAAATCTGAAAATGAGATGGGCCAAAGCTTATGCCTTTGTTTGGGAATCAGATATATATACCAGGTTTTAATAAGAAAGTGCTGCAGACCCCCCGACTGACCTTGATGGGTTAGCTAAGCTAAAGGAGGACTTCCCATTAGCAGTAAATAACACAGGCATATTTCACTTTGCTCTGTCAGCTTGAGAAGTGAGAAAAGCTTATTTGTGTGTGTGTGTGTGTGTGTGTGTGTGTGTGTGTGTTTGTGTGTTTGTGTGTACGTGTGTGTGCGTGTGTGCGTGTGTGTGCGTGCGTGTGTGTGTGCGTGTGTGTGTGTTTGTGTGTGTGTTCGTGTGCGTGCGTGCGTGCGCGCATGTGTGTGCGTGCGTGTGTGCGTGTGTGTGTGTGTGTGTGTGTGTGTGTGTGTGTGTGTGTGTGTGTGTGTGGGTGGGTGGGTGTGTGGGTGGCCTGTAAACACATCCTCCATGGCTCATTGCCTGTAATCTCGAGCACTGTTCAACTTTGTTTAGAATCTTTTAGACCTCCAGAGGTCATTTTCAGGAGTCAGTTTAATGACTTAGTTTGAGGGTGCTACTTCTACACTCTATAAAATGTGCTCAGTGGGCACTATGCTCTGCATCTGTTATCCAATCTGCCCTTGCTATCCATACAGTTATCCAATGAGCCAGTCATGTGACAGCAGTGTACTAACACAAAGAGCTTCATCTGTTCATATCAAACATTAAAATAGGAGGGAACCCATCATCTTGGTAACTGGCATGGCATGGCATGGCTGTTGGTGTCGAATAGGGTGATACAACAGTCTCTAGAGTTTAGACAGAATTATGTATTTACATGCACTTAATAATCCAATCACAATCAGATTTCTGAAGTTTTAATATTATTTATTACATATTCACAGCATACACTGATTCCTTTATACCAGAGTAAGGCATAGAAATCAGAATATGAAAACCGCTAAAGAGCTGGATTTTAGCTCAGTAATCAGATTTTAAGTCATCAGACTTTCAAAGTATGTATACTCCTTTTTGAATGATTTTGTTTTTCTTAGCCCGCGAGATGGCCACAAAACACTTTCCAAGCAACACTGAAATCAACTACATGCTTGACGAAATGAATTAAAAAATGTTTTAATTTGCTTGATAATTTATGTTCACATTTTCATGTAAAGTGACTCTACAAGTTTTACATTAAGTTTGTCGCATCTCCTGTGAGTTTTTTTAGCTGGTTGCAAAGCAATAATCAAATTATTGCCTGCTTCGTGTAGAACCAGAGTTTTCCCATTATCTGATTATGCGAATGCATATAAACACGGTGAACAGATTATTGATAAAATCTGATTTTCTGCAATTATTGGACTATTGATTGCTTGTTGCACTCAATGAGTGACAGTCAAACTAACACAATTCTGCGTTAACTCACAGCAACATTGGTGATCAGAAAACCTCTCTGGCGGATGGGCTACAACACTGGAGGACCAGCTTGGGTTCTAGTACACTGGGTTCTAATTCTACAGGCTTACCAAAACCACACCACTGAAATTGGGAAATATGTCATCTGGTTTTATGAATCTCGATTTCTGCTGCAGTATTTAGATGTTAGTGTGTGTGTTTGGCATAAACAACTTGAATCCATGGATCCAACTTGTGTCAACAGTTCAAGCTGGGTGGTGGTGGTGTGGGTAATGTTTCCTGGCACAAATTGGGCCCTCAGTGCCAACTGAACATTGTTTGAATGCCACAGCCTATCTGAGTACTGTTGCTAACAATAGCTGTCTCTTTATGGCCGTAGTTTAGCCATTTGTAATGCAGGAGTGTCCAGTCCTATCCACATCACAGCTGGTCTCAAGCCTTTAAACGATAGATGGTGTTTGTTCCCCTTTTGTTAAAATGAAAACCTGAACCTGCCGCCACTCTGCCTCTTGGAGTATAAGATTAGAGACACCTGTTCAAAAGATTACTTCCAGCATGTTACTGTGTCCTGCCATGAACAAAAGCACGAGTCATCTCAAACTAGTTCCATGAACCTGAAAATGAGTTCAGTGTATATCAGTGGCCTTCTCAGTCATCAGATCAGATTCTGATAGATTACCTTTAGGATGTGGTACAGAAGGAGATTCACAGCATGAGTGTGCAGTTGACAAACCTGCAGCAATGATGCATTTTGATGCAATCATGAAGTGGTTGGTGAATGTATATCCGATGATATACATATGTACAACCATTGGCCATACCATTAAAAACCTTGTATCTATACTCACTGTCCATTTCATCAGGTCCTCTTACCACAGCGGTGGACTTTCTACTTCTACAGTTACAGACTGTAGTCCATCCGATTCTCTGGGTCTCTGTGTTAATCCTCCTTTTACCCTGTTCTTTAATACACAGGATCCCCACAGGACCACCACAGAGAAGGTATTATGTGAGTGGTGGATCATTCTCAGCACTGCAGTGACACTGATGTGGTGGTGGTGTGTTAGTGTGTGTTGTGCTGGTGTAAGTAAATCACACACGACACTGTGTCCACTTTCTGTTCCCTCTATTAGACACTCCTACCATGCTGGTCCACCTTGTAGTGAGAGACGATAGCTCATGTGCAGCTGCAGCTGTTTATGTTGGTCATCCTCTAGTCCTTCATCTGTGGTCACATGATGCTGCCCACAGGATGCTGTTGGCTAGATAGTTTTGGTTGACTATTCTCGGTCTAGAAGTGACACTGAGGTGTCCAGCAGCACTGCTGTGTTTCATCCATACACACAAGCACCATGGCAGTGTCACAGCCGTGTTGAGAATTATCCACCATTTGATATCTGCTCTGTTGGGGTCCTGTGAGGGGGGTCCTAAACATTGAAAAAAGGTGATGGGGATGAAGTATGCAGAACAAAAAATGAAATACAGTCTGTAATTGTAGAACTACAAGGTGTGCCTATGTGGTAAGTGGAGCTTATCAAATGAAGAGTGTAGATATACATATAATATAATTTCACTTTACACTTCATTAACACCATTAAAATCATCCTTAATAAACCGTTATATAACATTAGTGAACCCTTATTCATTGTGATACCTTGGAACAGCTTTAAACCTTCAGCTTAATCAGATATTCGTATTTACCAGGCATGACAGATCACTACTGCCCTTGTAAATTATGTTTTATAATCAATTATTTATAATGTGAGGGTGTTTATGAATTAATTTATAACCTTATATAAACTAATTGTCTTTATTCCGGCTATGTGCGGCTGCTTCAGAGCACCCTATTCATTTGGCGATGCATGTCTGTAGAGACTGTGCAAGCAGTATGTGTGCAAACCCCTTAAATATAATGTCCAGGAACTTTAATCTCCGCAATTAGAAACATGTCAGAGGCAGCACTGAGGCTTTTATGTAATATGTAATTATAATCACATCCTGAACTCCTAATCCAAGAACCTGACACTGGTGATTTAGGAGCAGGCTGACAGAGAGGGAGAAAGATAAAAAACGATGGCTGGAAAGCGGAGCAACAATCTAGATCACCGAATATGGGGAGATGGAGCAAATGGATGCGGAGAGACACAGTGCACATGAAAGAGAATTATTCAAAGCAAAAGGCGCTGTGATCGCTGTACAGCTGTAGCCCTTTGCTCCGGTATCTATCAAAGCAGGACCCACATATGCTCATCCAGTAGGGGGAATTTTCTATAGTCGACTTCCTGTCATCTCCGTGGCAACACTTGCCCCTGTTTGGTTTAATGTACTTATAAACAGGATGTGTTCGAGAGGACACAACATCCAGTTTCTCCAGTTGCTCTTGAAATTACTCTTGAAATGAGGTCTTGGAAAACGACGCTGGGATTCTCTCAATGGTGCAGCATAGAATGACTCAGAATTACTTAAAGGGCCCATATCATGGAAATACTTCCAATCTTTCTTGCTTTTGTTTCCAAATAAAAAAAACATTTATAGTATTTAAACATTAATAAAGTTCAAGAAGTACTGTTCAATCCACACAGTCCCTGGAGGTGGGGCTCCAAAATCGCCCTCATTTTAAATTTAAAGTCAAAGTTAATGGCGTGTGAACACTGTAAATGAGTTACAACACTCATTTTTAAATGCCTTTAACACATTTTCCTACTTTGACCTGTAGAACCATCTTTACCCCTGAAACCCAGCTGCTCAGGAGTTATCTGTTGCTACGACTCTGCAACTGAAGTCCTCTTGTTCATGTACAGCTTTTAAATGGAAGGTTTCACTAATGCCTTTTATTGATAACGTTATTTCCGGTTGTGGTCATGCTGTCAATCTGTGTACCGCCAAAATACGTGGCGTCTACAGCATCATGTTCCGCATAGCACACCGCCGATGCTGGCAATATCAGTAATTTGACTAGACAGTTCTCACAGGAGAACTATGGATAACAAATACAACAGCAAAGTGGAGAGTTCCAGCATAAAACTAGTCACAGTCAATAATGAGTTGGGGTCAGTAATGGAAACTGGAAACTTCATCTACTTTATGGAAATTATATTACTTTCATGTTCAAATCTTCCATTCACATGATAAAATAAATTTTGTTTAGATAATAAAGTTAGTAAATAAATCTAGATTAAGTGGTTGTCCATCATATAGCTCATTTATCTACGACTAAATTCACAATTCATTATTTTAAAGAATTTGCCCGTTCTAAATGCATCAGTTTAGCCACCCATTTAGATTGTTAAGTGATGAGCCATGTTGTTACTTATAGTCTGTAGCTTCATTGTAATGGAAGATGAGAATGAAAGTAAATAAACATTGTTGTAATTGTAGTGTTTTCCGAAGTCTTTTGCTAATCCAATGTGACTTCAGCAGTTTGTTCCACACTTTTTTGTCCGGTCTGCTGATCGAAAGAGGCGTACTTGTTTCACCTATATAGGGGTCAGCCAATAAGGCTTGAAGTCATTTACATGTTTCAGTCTTAAAGGTGCATGAGTCAGTGGTGTAATGAGTAAATAGTTACTCTAGTGTACATAGACCATTTCTTTACTCCCCCGATATGAATCCCGTTTCCAACCATCAATGCAAGGCATGCCCAGCACAGTTCATTGAAAGTTTGTTAGCATTACAGGCATGGCCTACCAGGGTATATTAAGGTGATTGCTTTATTGTGTTATTTAGCTAAAGAGAGCATTATGCTAATGTCACCTGAGGGGAGATACTCAGTACAGCCTGCATCTCAGTAGAGTAGGAGTGCAGTCCCTTTCATAGCTAAAACAACAGTTTCACAAGACGTTAGTACCATGGCTATTGGGAATTTAAATCAGGATTTGTTTTCGGGAACTCAACAAATAGAAGCATCAGGAGAGAGTTACAAAGCTGCTTTTCCCCGGGCGAAGTATGGATGGGATCTGTCTGGTAAATGATGATGGCATACCACCACATTCCACTGATTTAAAGGGACTTTTCATCTAATCATTCTACTCTCCAAATACTTCTTAGTGCGGCATTTGGCCAGAGTGAGCATCAAACTCACCGTCTCTTTTGTCCAAGGAGACTGCAGAGTTCCAGACCTATAACCACTTAGCATTCGTTTTGTATCAATTTGCTGCTTGAAAATTGTCAAGAGTGTCTTCTGCCCTGTTTTCCTTTGCAACAAGCTGTAAGGAGCCAAATGTCACCCCTACAGCAGCGTTTAAGATGGAATGGGAAATTGGAATAAGAAGCCTAACCAAGGTATTACTTTTCCCCGGCTGTGTCTGTGCTAGATTCATCTGTTTGATTAACTGATTTATGTAGAGTCAAGCATTTAAACTGTTTAACTCTTTATACTTATTGAACTTCTGCATTTTTCATCTATTTTATCAGCTCCACTTACCACATAGCTGCACCTTGTAGTTCTACAGTTACAGACTGTGGGCAGAGTGCTGTGACTACTGATGAAGGACTAGAGGATGACCAACATAAACTGCACAGCAGTAGATGAGCTACTGGCTCTGACTTTACATCTACAAGGTGGACCACCAAGGTAGGCGTGTTTTATAGAGTGCACAGTGAGTGGACACAGTGTTCAAACACTCAGCAGCACCGCTGTGTCTGATCCACTCAAACCAGCACATTGACGAACAGGGTGAAAGGGGATCTCAAAGCATACAGAGAAATAGATGGACTACAGTCTGCAGTTGTCTAACTGTATAGTAAATGGAGCTGATGAAATGTGAGGTTGGGTGTAGATACAAGGAGGTGTTTTAATGGTATGGCTGATCTACTGGTCTACATGATATAAGCTCACTGGACAAAACATTTGTCAGCTGTGACTGAAACTTACCTAATAGCATATAGTACCTCTATCTGCACGATTAACAGCTGTGCTTTGATTTGACATAGACTGGACAAGGTTCTGGAAGTAGATGACGTCAAACTCCTGGATTAACGAATTGCCCAGTTCGACCATATCTGGTGGATGCCTTACCTGGAACAACCCTGAGGAGAACTTCCTGTAGACTGGGATTTCTGCCACTACCGGTAGGCCCTTATGACCGTACGCCTACATACACCTGCAAATTCAGCTACTTCTTTGATAGTATGGCTTTTGGCATGACCAAATGCAATCACTCCTTCTGCCAATTATTAACATCTAATTTGGACCCATATGGAATGGGACATTCTGCACTGCACTGTACTACCTCTACTCATGCTATGAATCCTATTACACACCCTACAGGTATTTATAGCCCCATCATGATTGTGCAACGTTATCTGCAGGAGCCCAAAGTTGCTACCACCTTAAGCATGCAAGGTGACTAAGTTGTCCGCTGAGGAGGCAGTGGCAGAATGGCACAGCTTCAGAATGTGGAACATGTGGCTGACACCACAGTACAGTCCTGTTAATGTTATTGCGAGAATTTTTTTATCATGTTCTACATATTTTCCAGGTTTCCAGGTTATCTATTAATACAAGACATAAATCAACTAATGTACCTTGAAGACACAGCAACAGAGAAGCTTGTTTACAGGATGTTTTGGAAAATGGTTGGGCAACACAAATTGGGCCGAAAATGCATAATAAAAACTGTAGGAAGATGGAAAAGAATGTGAGGATTAGGTTTCCCAGCAGCTGTAATTAATTGTGATCATCAGCTTATGAAGCTTTTTTGTGCTAATTTGGGTCTTTAATCTTTTGTCCAGAGCAGCATGTGTGTGCACATGTGGGCTCCTGCCTCTGTGTGTGTGTCTGTCTTGCCTCTACACGTGCCTGTAAGGCTGTGGCCACATGGGTCTCCTTGCCTTTCATTCCAATGCCTCTCCCTGTCACAGTTAGATGAAGCTGTGAAGAGATGCAAATGAGCAGCAGCAGCAGCACTGTGTCTCCTCTGACCACATCCAAGCTCCGCAAGAGCCTTCCGTCGCATTCCGGCAAGCAAGAAGGCAGTTAATTAACCCTCGGCTGAGCCCAGGGCCTGAGCAGATATGCTGTTAAACATCATCCAGCAGGATGGAGAAGCAAACAGTGAGGTTCCCTTCCAAACTTCAAGGAATGTGCTCTTACTTCCATCGACTCAGAAAGCAGGGGAGATGTCAGATAACTGCACTTTAATGAGGCCTCTCTTTGGGGGGTTGATGGTGGGAGAGGGCTGTGTTAATCTGCCAGAGAGACAAAATCTACTACTGCTTCTGTTTTCCATATTGCTTGATAGCCAGCTGAATTCTAAGATATCTCAGCAAGGTTCTGAAAGGTCATTAATTAGAAAGCACATTTTAAATAGCGGAAGCTCCGACAGGTCTATATTTAGTCCCTGCCCGCGTAGGCTGAAGATTACTACAGTATTGCGGCACATAACTATTTTATCTTTGTTTGTTTGTATTTGTTTGATTTCTCAGTTTGCCTACAACTAATTACATATTGGCACTTTTACGCCCACCACGATGTAGTCACATCTGCTGTGTTGGCTGCAGTCTCTCAATCAAGAGAGCATCCATCAGAGGAAACATGAATGTAACCCTGGCGCTTTAGACTTCAGGAACACATACTGCACTCTTCAACAAAAGAATAGTTGTGCCCAGAGGGAAGTGTCGGATTGCAGTGCCATTCGGACGGAAGATAAAAGTTACCAAAGGTTACAATTTAGACTGATATGGGTAATATTTATTGAGCTACACATACACCATGTTTGCTAATGTAACATGCAGACATCTTGGCATGGAGTTGTAGAGGATACTAATGGTGTCCTGGGATAACCCATCCCATGCACACAGTCTCACACAGTTCCTGCAGATTTTGTGGTAGGGGATTGACACTAGGCATTCTGGACATGTGACATGTGATAACAAATCGTTCATCTCTGTGCTGACCACGGTCTCTCCACACACAGAATTATTGGTCGTCTCCATCAAGACAAAAGCGGGACTTGTCACTGAAGATGACCCGCTGCCTTTTTAAGTCACTCCATGACAATCTGGCACAACACCATTGCAGTCTTCGGCAACGTTGACGTGGTGTTAAGGGCAGTCGGTGTAAAGGTCTGCGTGCATATAGTCCTGCATCATACAGCCTGTCAGAGGATGACTCATGGAGGGCATTACTGCTCACTGAATGTCTGCATTCATGGCTGTTGGGGCAGTCGTGTACAGCAATAAGGCCCGTCCTTGATTTTGTCATATGCATGGCTGAGCATGAAGCCTGAATCACACATTCATTCCTTTTGGTTGATTCCTTCTGGGTGCAACAATTTAAGCAACTATTCTTTTATGAATGTATATATGTGACAATATGTGACACATATTGTTGCTGCTTATTTTATTTTATTTTATTTTTCAAATTTCTGTGTAACTTAAGCACAGCTGTGGTAAAATTTTATATAACTGGCCCAATAGAAACACTCAAAAACTGCTGTAAATAAATTCTTTGACTGATGTACAGGAGCATTTTGGAGAGGCTTGTTTTTATTTGTACATTGAAAACTTCACATGTCCACACTTATCCACATTCCTTCATGCTGGATCTCTCTGGTACAGTAAAGAATCTTGTATGCTGCTCGTACAGGTTTATGATAAGACCAAAATCCAATGGAATATTTTGCTTTTATAACTTTAAGAAGGCATGTCCCCACAAGCAGTGTGTGAATACCCCCCCTGCTATTCAGCTCGCCCATTTTGGCTGGCTACTCCAGCGTTGGCTGGATCTGCATCTCTAGTTAGTTAAGAATATCAAAGATGGAAGCTCACAGACTGTGTTTTCTATAGGATAAACCATAACCCTTACCCTGAATTCATATTTCAGCATCTATTTTTCTCTAATTAAAAGCATAATGTCATAATAAGTTTATTTATCATTTATAGGGACCACACAGTTTTATCTTGAGACATTCAGAGGATCTGTTCCCTCCCAGCACCACCTGCATTTCACACCTTGCCCACAAGCTAGGAAATTAGCTTGCTGGGTCTCACTAACAAGCTGCTTACCCTAGCAGGTAACCTACGAGCTCTGTATGGTTTAAAATGTGCTTTCCCACTTTAATCACCCTGACCAGAAGTGTCCAATCCAATTCACAAAGAACTGGTGTGGTTGTAGGTTTTCATCAGCTATATGAGGACTGAGACCAATTATTTTAACATTGAGACTCAGGTGTCCTCTAGCTTGTTTAGAATTGTCGACCAGCTTGTTTTAGTGAATCCTGATTCTTCCTTTGAAACTTCCACTATCAAAAGTTCATCACTGTTCAAAGAGAAACATTTTGGTTATTGCCAAAATTGTAAGATGGAGGTTAATGTAAAGAGAAGGCACACCCAGAAGGCAGTGTGTTCAAATGGAGACAGGTGTTTTTAGACAGTGATAATGGATTTAAGGAAGTGAAGGAGAGCAGTCATTGCCTCCCTCTATTTTTAGAGAAAATGATGTTCTCCATGTTCGATGAGGTCTACTCTTGCCTGATTGCTTAAATGCCATGTAGTTTTCTGCGTAACTGGAGCACAGCTGTACATTGGGTACATTGGCACAATAGAAACACTCCAACATTACTTTCTCTCCATTTTAAATCTCTGTGCTTTACACTGAAAGTAAAGAATGCAAAGATCTTAGCATTTTGGAGATGCTTTTCATTAATATTTTGTACTTTGTTATCACCACATTCCTCCGTGCTGGATCTCTCTGGTACAGTAAAGAATCTGGTATGCCGCTTGCTTATACGGGTTTATGATAAGACCAAAATCCAATCTTGTGAAATGGAATAATATGCTTTCAGGAGGCATGTCCCCACAAGCAGTGTGTGAAATACCCCCTGCCATTCAGGGCTCCCATTTTGGCTGGTTACTCCAGCGTTGACTGATTGATAACTCATCAGTGGTGCTGATGCTAGCTATAATATTATAAAAGAATATGTTCTGCATCTCTCTAGTTAGCTGAAAAAATATCAAAGATAGAAGCTCGCAAAGAAAGTTATGTTTTCTATTTTTGATGCAGTCAGAGTGATCAGAGCCACCAGTGTGCTCTCTAGCAAATAGCTATGAAGCTAACATTTACTGTGGGGATATAAAAATGATCAAAACGTCACCATTGGTAAATGCAGCCAGCAGATATTTAAGACTGATTTGCCAAATCCCCCCACAGTTTCCCTGTCATGTGCACATTTGTCATTATTGTTTCTATCAGTAAATAAATATCTATAGTTGACTATTCCATAACTATAAACTGAAACAATAGGGAAAGCAAACGAAATCTGTGGCGTTTACATACCTCTATATGAAAAATTGAAAGCAAGTCTCCTGAAAAGGATTGAAGTTGTAATAAAGGAATGTAAAGACAGTGTGTAATTTTCTGTTAACACAGAGAACAGTGACACGACTACACAAGCAAACACAAATATACACTTTGAGCACCTGCTAACACAATCTGCAAATCAGTGTTTTCAGTTAGATGATCCAAATAGTGTCAAATTGCTCTCTCTTATTTCTCTTCATGAGTTGAAAGGCCACTAATTAGAAATAAGTAACCCTGCAATGTGACAGTGCAGCTAGAAATGTTGGATGGGTCAGACTTGACCAAGTTTGCAATGCAAACACACACATCACACAGTACTGTGCAAAAGTCAGAGAACTCCCTTCATTTATTTAATATACAGTCAAAACAGCTATTACTAGTAATAATAATGCTTTAGGAGATCTGGTCTCCGCAGTTCAAGCACAAATAGCACACTCCAACACTGGCACTCATAGGGATGCAACAACATACAAATAAACATGCACTTGTGGGGCTATTTTGAGGGTTTCCCATAGACACAAAACAGTTGAGGAGGTGTGCTGAGGACGATCAGGCACAGTGATGTGCTATTATGAGCAGCTGGAAGCGCTGCATAGGTCAGACTTTGCATAGATTACAGGGGACTGTTGATTGGCAGGGCCTATCCACCATCATGCCCCCCCACACACACAACCCCGCCTCCCGACACCTATACCCACTCTTGGATCATTCAGCTCCAGCAGCTCCTGGAGGTGGTTGGGGACTTCTGGATGACTCACTGCCCCCCCTGCCAGTGCGCGGCTGCGGCACACACACACACACACACACACAAACACGCGCGCCAGCCTCGGGCCTTTCCGCGTGCGCACCACTGGAGGGCGAGGCGCGCAGAAGCGGGGCAAATCTGAGCGGAGAGCCGAGCAAAGCAGAGGAGAGGAGGGAAGAGGGGGCAGCAGCAGCAGCAGCAGCTGGGAAACAGTCGAGAGGAAAGATCCCGGCATCAAGCCCTACCACACACACACACACCGCCCTGCAACCACCGAGAAAAGAAAAGAAAAGGAAAAAGAAAGGCTAAAAGCGCGACGGTGATGTGTCGCTGCTGCGCGTGATTTTAGTGACTGGGCTCGGACGCGCTGCAGTTTTGGAGGAGGAGGAGAAGGCGAGGAGGAGGAGGAGGAGGGGTGTGTGTGTGTCGCGTTTCACTCGGGAGGTCCGAAGACTGAGAGAGGGACAGAGAGACAAAATCGGCAGCGCGCGAGGCACACGCACGCGGGGCGGAGAGAGAGAGAGAGGCAGAGAGAGGCAGAGGCTTGGACCAGGCAAAGCAGCGGGGAAGCTCCATCCTCATCCTCATCCTCGGCAGAGGTCAGTCAGACTGAAAGCGCTGTACTTCTGTTGTTTAGCAGGGTTGGGGATGGCTAGCAGCTGGGGCTGTTAGCTGGGCATGCACATTGACACAGCGGGGCAGACTGACGGAACAAGCCCCGCGCGTGCTGTTGGCGCGTTCACGCACCTCATTCAGCATTTAAGAACTGTTTTTCCGCCGTTTGACAACAAGCCTGTTATTACTGAGCAAAATACTGACCATTAGCCTGTAAGCTAGCTTGCTAGCGCTTATCACCCAGCCAGTGAGCGGAGCCCTCGCTAGCAGAGAGCAGAGCAGCCCCGTGCAGTGCGGTGCAGAGCGGCGAAGCGGCGTGAACATCAAGGTTACGGTTAGCTAGCATAACATCCAGACAACTAACTGTAGTTGCACTAGGCCGTGTTCTTGCTTTAAAACACTATTAGTGTGTGTATCTGTTTGCAGGGGTGGTGTTGACCAGTCTCAGGTCAATACAAACATATGCAACTTAAATATTCAACAACAAAGGCAATATTTGCAAAGAGGCAGATGTGGGATGTAGCTGTATGTCATATGTCCTGAGGATCTAACAGCTCTATCTATCTATCTATCTATCTATCTATCTATCTATCTATCTTTCTATCTCTATCTCTATCTCTCTCTCTCTCTCTCTCTCTCTCTCTCTCTCTCTCTCTCTATATATATATATATATATATATATATATATATATATATATATATATATATATACACACACACATACACACACACACACACACACACATATGTCCATGTAGCTGTCTGTTGTTTTCTGCCAGTGTAGTGTTGTGTCCGGATGGAAGCTGCATGGACCTAGCAGTGATGCTGAAGACCCCTTACATAAGGACCATGACATTAAATGAATGAATCACTATTGTACACATTGCCCCCCATAAGTCAGTGGAGTTGTCTGTGTTGAACTGTAGTGTAATTGAAGTGAGCATTATTTTAGAATATGGGGAGATTATAAGACTAAGAACGACACTAGGATATATGCACTCCAAAAAAATTAGCCCTGCAGTATTTGAGGTATACAGTAAGCAGACATGGCTATCTGTGAGCTACAGGCTGAAACACGAGCACGTTTAAACACTTATACAAATAACAGGTGGCACTTTATTCGCTTAACCGCCCTTCTCGTTTTTCCCCTCCTCGCCCTGCTGTGTGGACTGCAGCCCTGCAGGTAGCAATGATCACTAAGCGTGTGTTTTTACCTGAGTAAACTTGAATAAACAGCCATTTTAGTTGATCTTCTGTGATGTAGCTACATGTTCCTACCACAGAGGACTATCAGTAAGGGTTGCTGTAGAGTATATGGGAAAAGTGAGTGTAGGAGATCATGCAAGCATGTAAACTTGTTGATTGCATAGCAGCTCCATGTGGTCTTACTAAAACAGAGTTAGGTGCAAGCGAATATCTTGTTGTTAGACTGTAATGGTTAGTCGGGTGTCATTTTTAAGGTACAAAGCTGTTTTGTCAGGGAGCTGACATGTGATCATGCATTTAGACTTTTGCGCTCTCAGCGCAATATAGGACAGTGTTTAAGTGTTTGATTTAAATTACTAAATGTCTGTCTCCTTAGGCACAATTTGACACCTGCTACTAAAACCAAGCGATTCAAGAAGTTGATTGTGTGATACACAGTGTGCTTGTTTACATAAACTATGCTTATTTTCTACAAATTAAGTTTCAGGCCTGTTTAATTTTAATATCTGCTTTGTTTCTGCTTAAAAACAAACTGAAACGGTTGCGCTTTCGAAATTTTAGTCTCTTTTTATTTGCATTTCAAAACAATTCGTCCTTCAGTCCTAACAAACAGTGTTGCAAAAGATAAAGAATGGCTGGAAACTGATGGCTAGCTGTATTACCAGAGCTCAGGAATGTTGTTTTTAATATAGCCACTTTATTTCTTTACCCTGTTTGGTGCTATTTGTTGTTGGGATTGGTGTAGAACTGATAACGCTAAGGACTGAATCCCTGATGAAACCCTGTAAGGAAAAGTATATTATTTTTTCATTAGACAGATGAAAACACTGTGACTCACTGTGCTCCTGACTGTAATTGTTTTAGGGAGACAGGCTGACTTTGCCTTTTATGAAAAAGACTCCCGACACTGTAATTTCATGCGTGTTGTGCTTGGCTGTAAAGCAGCTAAAGCACGGTGTAGTCTGGAACCAGTTGATGTAAAGGATACGACCTTCAACTTTGCTCAGTATTAAGTTTCAAGTGCATTCTAGCTTCATTCTGAGCTTTCTTCTTTTTTTTTGTACACAGAATAAAAGATGCCGCTCTCCCTCTGAAACGCTCGATGCAGCACTGGTGAGTGGGTGAGCTTCTCTCTTTTTTTTTACATCTTTTCAGGCTCTCTCGTCTCTTGAAGTCCTTTCTCTGAGGTCTAATGCCCTTCAGAAGACAAAAATGATTACGAAGTGAGTGAAAGTGCAGAGGGGATGTACTGAAGTGATTTAAGTCATTTCTAATCAGTCAGGTGAACCTTGAGGTGACATTCAGATTGCATGTCATGGCTGATATGTTTTTGATTTTCGTCTGACATGAGTCTTGATTTTGTGGAGCGGAGTATTGTGCTATATAAGAGAGTGATTTCTGTATGCTTCTGCCTTGTATCGTGTTAGATTAAGTGCAACAGGTTCCTGTTCTTATCTTGAGTGGTAATCAATGCATGCAAAGCGAGACTGATTGGAGTTAAATCCTGATCATCAGACTGAGCAGTTTGCTGCTTCTCATAAGAAAGGAATTCCAGTGATTATTCCGCTTTATGATCTATTTAAAGTCCTTCAGAGTGGTTTGATGTAAAATGGTGTATTGTAGTTGCTGATTTAATAATCCAGATTGGCCAGTTTGTGATCTCTACAGTGTTGTTGAGTTGTTTTATTTATACTCATCACCAAAAAAGTAGTTGCACCCAGAGGGAAGTGTGGGATTTCTGTTCTATTCGGAAGGAAGATATCTGGACATGTGACTACAAATTGTTTATCTTGGCTCTTACCACGGTGCCTCCACAAACAGATTCTTTGGTTGTCTCCATCCAGAAAAAATTGAGACTTGTCACTGAAGATGATTTGCTGCCATTCGGTGTCAATCCATAATAGTCTGGCACGACACCATTGCAGTCTGTGGCGCCGTTGATGTGGCGTTAAGGGCAGTCGTCATAACAGTCAAGTAGTACTGGGTCGTGAAGCCGTCTGCCAATGGAGCTGGCACCGACAGGATGACTCATGGAGGGCATCACTTTACGCTAAACTCCTGCAGTCGTGGCTGTTGGGTCAATTAGGTTCAACAACAAGGCTCATCCTTACTTACATCACATGTGTGACAATGCCAAAGCTACCCGCCAAGTTTTATTCCTGCTGGTTGATTCCTTCTGGGAATCTATTTGTGCAACTGTTCTTTTGATGATGAGTGTGCTATCCAAAAAGACAAGTCATTTTTAGGGCTAAACCAAATTTTAAAAAATGTTATCGTGCTGTATGAATATACATTAAAACTCTAATAAATATAAAAACAAACATATATATTTGCCTTGAAATATGGGTGAGAGTGGGATTCAAATTTATTTTATTATTCTAGCACCAAAACGTATAGTTTACAATGTATATGACATTGATACTAATATTAACGTAATGTTGATATTTTGTCCGTGCATCCATACAATATTGCAAATATTGATTTTCCCCCAACCCCTTTAAATGCTATCCACTTACCTCCTTAATATAAATATATTCCAAATATTTTATTCCAAATTGAATCTCAGAACTATCATCAAATAACGTCTCAGGTATGAGGTGACATATTCAAAACATTCATTTTCATGTAAAAGCTTTTTGTCAGGGAGCTTTTAGATGCATTAAGTGCTTCAGATGTCTGGTTCCTATTTCCGCCACTGTGAACATTTACGACTCTCTACAAAGCACTTCAGAACAAACCACCCTAAATGACTTTGCCTACATCATTTAACTCTTCATTTTTTCTTTAATTGTTCATGTTCTTTTCCTAATTGTCAAGTGAAAACACCAACACATACTGCTAGTGTACAGTACACAGCCCTGCGTCCTCATCGGTACGTAGCACTAAGCAATTATAGATCCAGCGACTGCACCTACATGCTCCTGGAGGCTGAGGACTTTGGGATCCGGAGGGGTGTGGAGTTCTGCCACTGTTGCATATGGACTGACTAAAAATAGAGCTCACATAGGTGGTTGTCAAAGCAGCGTGAGGGATTTAATCCACTGTGTTACGCAAGGTGACAGCTTTTAATCTGCCCGACACTCTTTTGATCTGTTTTACTACTTTTACAGCAGCTCATTGTTGGTTTTATTTATAGCCTTTTTGGGATTTGGTTAAGACTGTGGCACTAAAAAGCTGGTAGTAGATTGTGTGCAGATGTCTCCTGCTCTGCTGTCTCTGTAGGACTGAGGGGAGGCTCTATTCTAATGCCCTGTTTCTAAAGGCTTGGTGTTGCATACCAATATCGAGGTCCCTTGTCATCTGCAGGCTTACTGGTTTAAAACGCAGCCGTAAAATTTGTCAGCTGCAGCGATGCTGACTGTGATGTATGAGTTTTTGTGTGGTATAAGGCCTTGTTAGTCACTAAGACAAATCGGCTCATGTTTTACTCTTTGAGATTTACAGTCATGCAAGGCTAAGTTGAAGGCCACTTCTGTTACTTCTCTGTATTGCATTGCAATGTGTTACATTGTGGCTGGCAACAGTGGACGTTTGTGCTCATCATTTGTAGTTACTATAGAAACTCACTGGAGAAGACATTCCTCGGTGGACCGTATGAAGTTTTGGTGCTCTCCTAACATAGATTTGCATTACAATCTACATTGCTTCAGTTTTCCCAAAACACAGTATTTTATTCCATACACCTGTATTCAACACTCAGTTTGAGCTCCTGTGCCTTTAAACTCTGCCTCCTGATGAGCCCGGTGCGCTCTGATTGGTCAGTTCACCCACTCTATTCTGGTCATTTGCCAGAGCAGTTGAAAGCAGTAGCGGCATCCTATTACATGTTCCCTTCCTACGTGTGCCCAATAAGGGTTGCATTACGAGATGATGTCATCTTGTAGCAGGGAAAATGTTGGAATTCCGATAAGGAGCTGCAGGCAGCCGGGGAATTTTAGAGACAGTTTGCAGACCATTTACAGGTGTTACACAACACACTAAAGCAAAGGGAAAAAAACAATGCGCATAACAGGTCACCTTTTAAGACTGAGAGCTCAGTTAATGTAAATGAGTTTTTGAGGAAATGTTTTAGGAATGCAGCTCTGTATTCATTTATTTGCATGTATGTATCCATATTTACTGCACGCATAATAGTGTCCCTGCTTTCAAATGTTTGCATACACATTCTCAAAACACTGCACCCTTTTAGCAAATAAATGAATAAATAAGTAGGTAAAAAAATAACAACACAAAGTAAATATGGAGGATCCTGTCTCTGATCCCCCTTTAGGACACGTGACCGACATCACATACCTCAGTGTTTCGAGGAGCCAAACAGTGTTCTTAAAATCATCTACAGTCTTCTAGAACGTGTTATCCAGTCCTGACAGTTCCGGCTCTAAATGCATTCTCTATAACTTAATGCAGGATGATCTTATAATGAAGTCTGTGTCCATTCACTTTCGTAAATCAGGAAAGAAAATGTCTTTATTTGTCTTTAGAAATGAGTTATATTGCAGAAGGTAGAAATACAATTCAGTCCAATTAAAGTTGGCTCTTGAATGACTTCAGTAGGGTCACACTGCACCACAAGACATCTACTGTTCCTTTCCTTCTGTGCATACTCCTCATCTTTCTCTTCTCTTCTTTTAGCTTGCGTCATCATACAGTAGGCAGCAGTGAGGTACATCTAGCTGCCTCTAAATCGTGTGTCTTTTGCTGGTTTAAAGCTCATTGACTGAATGCTGTCAGGTATAGCCACTTCATGCATACATTGTTGTGTTGCAATAAAATCATACATGCTGTTAACGTTAACAGACAATCGTCTGTCTTTACTCACTTGCATTATATTCATTTTATATTTTACATTTGCACACTTATGTTCTCACTGATACAGTAGAGTGGAGAAAAGCTCTGTAATGTGAGCTCGTAACTAGGCAAAAATCAGAAGTCTGTTTCACACTTTAAAAAGGTTTCACAAGAAATAATCATGAATTTTGATCATGAATATCAAGGACTTGATATGGAGATGGAGAGCTGTGTTTACTGGTCTGCAAATATGTATGAAAAGTTTGTAATTTGAGGGAATGAAACAAAGTGAGTTTTACTATCCAGACACAAGTAAGAAACACCTGAGCTTCATATTTTATGAACCGTGGGCCAGTGTGCAATAACAGTGTGCAAGCAATCGAGTAAGAATGTAATATGAAGTTGGACTTTGAAGCTATAACAGCCTCCACTCTTCTGAGAAGTCTTTCCACAAGGTTTTGGAGTGTGTCTGTGGGGATTTGTGCTCTTTCAGTCAAAACAACTTTTGTGAGGTCAGGCACTGATGTTGGACATGAAGGCCTATGCTTGGTCAAGTTTTCCCTAAGGGAGGGATTTCCCTTACCAGAGGGAATGGCATAAAATCCCTCAGACGTTTCTCTTAGTTAGGGGAAAACTCTTGGCGGGGGATCGTGGGGTTTACCGCAGAGACTAAGGTTTTCGTAGTAAAATTCCATTGTAGCATTACACCATTCCCTCCTCGATGAAGCTAAGTTGTGACAGCTGAACTAGCATAAATGAACTAGCTAAATGCTTAAATGAACGGATTTCCCTAAATGCATCTAAGAACCTTTTACTGACAAGATTAAAAAATAACGGATTAGTTCACCTTTCGGCACTCGTGAACAACCTACACACTTAAAAACATGTTAAACGTTTCCCAACCATGATCTAAATATAATGGATGTTCTAAAAATGTCCAACATAATAAACAATTCTCAAACTTTCGCTTTCTGGAGACACCCCGGGTGGCATTTTCTACTGCAAGAAAAGCGGCCCTTGTCGTCGCCACAAGAGGGCGTACTTTGGAGTATTTCACAGTATTCATGAATCGACAAGAGCAATAACTGAAAAACACGAGCGAGGACTAAATATAAATACATTCATAGATATATATATATAAACACTGCCTATCCAGTGCCCAGAACTCTAAGCGCTATTCTGACAGGATTAGTTTTAAATGGTGAGGATTTCCTCTGTGATTGTTTCTTAGTTGTAAGCAGCGGAAGTTACGTATTATACAAGTTTTTTGTATGTGACGCCAGTGCGTTAATCGAGTAGCCACTCCCATCTCAGTCATTTATGCAGAGATTTTGTATCCAGTGCAAATCAGGGTTATATTTCACTCATGTCCCGTAGTAAAACTACATTCCCCCGCCTCCCCATGTCCCCATGTAGCTATTGCTACTACTGAAACTACTGAAAAACCACAAACTTCTGTAATATAGTGTTATACCTTCCCTGTTTGAGCGATCTCACTTTTAACCTAGCTAGCAAGTTCTAGTAGTGTTAAATCACTTCTTCTCCACACAACTACAGCCAAAGTACTCAGCTCAGTCATGTTTTAGTATTAGTGCTTCCCCAAGCAGCAAACTGAAAGGAAGAAGTGGATTTATGCTACATAGACCCATTTAAACAGAAGTAAACTGAGGGTGTTATATGTGTGGAATGGGACAGAGGAAGAAGCTAGCTTCTCATTATAAATGTTATTGCAACAAACGAGACAAAAAGCACTGATTTCAGTTTAAACACACCTAAAAGAACATTGTATGCCTGGTGAAGGAGAATCACGCCACACTTAGAGCCATAAAGAGGGTAGCTCCTCCATCCTTCAGACTACTAGGACAGATTAGAGAAATCCAAAATCCAAATGTCTGCTCATTTGTGTTTGCATTGTGTAATATGCTTTAGCATGCAGCCCTACATTTAGTGTAGTTGTGGCTGTTGTGTTTACAATTTGTTTTTTTTCTGTGCTCTGTATGTCTGCTTGCTTAACTAGTTACAATATCCATTCATTTATTGGTTCATTCATTTCTATTACCTAATCAGATAAGTTAGTTGAGAGCACGTTTTCTTTTATAACAATGACCTGGAATATCCTCTCCATCATGTCGCCACGTGCTGTCCTCAAGGCATCTCTTGCAGGGAACCTAGAAATCTGCTAAACGAATCCCGTCGTTCCTGGACTGCATATGTGAGTCTAAAAATACTTTGGAACAGTGCAAACCAAAAGCTATTATCTGAACTTTCTAATTCCATCCCCCCATTGGAAACACATCCCCCTGTTCACATTCACTCAACCTGTGCCTCAAACCACTGGTGGGAGTGCTACATGTGAACGTAATTTGCACTTCCAATTAAACTGTCGACCTTTGTTCCATAACGCAGAATGTGACTCTGAACATCCTCACTCCAGGATCTATAATTACCCAGCCTGCCGGAGACGAATCCTTGTGAAATACTGAGATCTTACAATGTTGATGATATTGTCACTGTTCTGAGGTAACAGAAGGCTGAGCAAAGCTTATTTTGTTGAGAAAGGCTTTGATGGACAGGGAATTCATCTATTTATGACTCTAACTTTCCATTTTCAAGTTGGTGCATACTATCACAGGTGCCTACAGATCCCAATGCAAGAGGAGCAGCATGTATATCCACCTTATTTTTCCATGAAGTGAAATGTGCTATATGGATAAAACCTAAAGCGATCTAATCTAGTCTGTGTGGCCATAATGCTGTTAAATGTTTCCTATGCCCTAGCGCAACTAATTCAATTCATCATCTAATTATCAAGCTTTTCATGAGCTGATTTTCTGGTCTGTTGTGGCAACGAAAATTGTGGACATGCACTCCTACCTTGTATATTGAGCAGTGTAAACCAAGAAGCATGATAAAAAACTTTTTAAAACTTCATTTAATACTTTCATTTTAAGGATGAAATGAATGTCAGTAGTGATGTGAGTAAGCGACAGCAGTGATGAAGCAATAATGAAAAAACACATGGATAATAATTAGGAATAACAAAAAACTGTATAAATAATAAATCAATTATATACAATAGAAATGGATAACAATAATAACAATGACTTTACTATATCCATTAAATTAGTAAATTAATTACTGTAGATCACTGTGTAAATTGGGCTCTATACACCCTGAAAACCCCAAATCCATAACGAAACAACGTGTTGTTGTTAGCCGGCTGCATGTCTATCTAGCTTGTATTTCACAGATATGTCATTGGTTATCAGAGTATTCATCAATCCTTTAGTTCCACATAAAACATGCAAAACTAGGCATTCGATTGGTAGATTGGTTTTGAACACTGCAACATATTTAGTGTTGAGTCTTTTAATGGAGGGCTGTGAACCGTTTTTGTAAAAGAGATGTATGAGTGTGAAGAGCCTTTTCAAACTTTAATCTAAAGAGTGTGTTTCCTGAGGAAAGTGCAGGATTAATAGGTTGTTTCTGGACGGTTGCTATGAAATCAGAGGTGGTTGCTATGAGTGTATGTGTAAAATGTTTGATGTGTGAGGTGTGTGTGTATGAACAGTGTTGAGTGTGTAATGTGTGTGCAGAATGTGGTGGCGTGTGCAGAGTGTGCAAAATGTCCAGGGCGTGTATTCTGTATGGTACCTGTGTTATGTGTCGTGTGTGATGGTGATGAGGATTGTCCAAAACCTTGAGGCCACATAGTGTACGCTGACTTCGTTGTTTGTAGTGTGATGATGTAAGAACTGTCCAAAAACCTTTGGCTACGGAGTCTTTAATGATGGTGGAGTGCAATGTGTGATTATAGTATATGTACAGTGTCCAGAAACTTTTGGCTGTAGATTGCACATTGACTGTGGTATATAGTCAAGATCAACCTATGGCCACATAGTGTGTATTGACTATGGGGTGTGGTGAATGTTCAAAAAAGAAGAGGTCCAAAAACTTTTGGTTGCAGAGTGCACACTGAGGCAGTTGATATGGCATCCCCAGTGGTTACTAGGATGCTGATGAAAGTATCGTTGTGATTTGAGCCTGGTGCAGAAACGCTGTACCACATTTGTTTCCTAGTTGTTATTTTTTCAAAAAATTTTCATCTGATTGAAAAGACATATACAAGTACGCCATCAGACTGAACATTCACAAATTGGAGCTGTGTTGATGTCTTGAAAACCAAGTCATCATTTAGCAGACAAAGATCTTGCAGAAAAATGAGAAGAAGAAGAAGATAAATTGGACAGTAGCATTGTCATTAATACTCTCTACACCAAGACAAGAGCAGGACACCATTGCAGTCTTTGGCGACACTGATGTGGTGTTAAGGGCGGACGTTGTAGCGGCATTCTGTGTCGTGCAGCCATCTGCCGATAGTACCAGTTGTGGCTGTTGGGTCAGGTACAGCGATAAGGCCAGAGTGTAAAACTAGAATCATTCACATGTCTTATAATGTCAAACCTACCCACCAAGTTTCTTTTTTTTTTAGTTGATTCCTTCTGGCTGCAGCTATTTGTGTGTAAGTTTGAGGATTAGTGTATAAGGATTTGTTCTAAAAAGTTATTTTTAAAGCCATTCATACCAAAAACAACCAAAAACATTATTTTGGATTCACTTCTATTTTACCACCATCACCATTGTATATGTTAAACCCAGAAGACATCTGTAGGTTCCCTGGATGTTTTAGAAAATGTTGAAAATGTCTATATATATATATATATATATATATATATATATATATATATATATATATATATATATGCACTATATGCATTGTGAGCCATGGCTTCCATCATCATCCTTTTTTTTTTTTTTGACTGTGTGGGCAGAGCATATTTCATAAACACTAACTACCTTTCTCATGAAGTATCCCTAAGCACAGTGTAGGACTACATCTTTGCAGTTAGAAGCAATAACGTAACATTTAAAGAGCTATAAGCTACTACACATTCAGCAACAGCTGAATCAACATATCTATTGTTGCAGAAACCATGTGGCTATGATTCTGCATGTATTAAAGACGAGCTACCTATGTTGCAAGGTCACCGTGTGGTTTGATTAATACAGTCAAGCCCTGTTAGTGGCGTCATTAGCACTGGCCATTAACACCAGTGTAACTACACATTTTGTTAACAGCTGTAGATATATAGCCCATATTTAAGCATAGGTAAAATTTATAGATAAGAAAAGCACATGTAATGGTCATAAGACAGGCTGACAGTGACAGATCACCTGTAGGCTAATCACACTGCTCGTTAATTCCTTTTTTGCTGCTGAATGTTGGAGACTTCACGGCTCACTTCAAAGACAAGGTTATTTTAGTAGTTTGCTATCACACTATTTAATATAGAGCATGGCACTTGTGACTGTGTTACAGTGCGAGGAGAAGGCCTACCTGTCAAACAGCCATGTGTGAAAAAGAGACCTTTATAAACCTTGCCTAAGCCTTTTTCAGTATCACTACTGCTTAGAAACATTCCTGGCTTTTTTTAACCTTACCTTGTGTCATACAGCTGAGTGTTCATACATGCTGTTCATACAGCTGCCCTTTATGTTGTCATTTTCTTGGAGCAGAACTGATATGGCTTAATTGCTATCGGGTAAATGTAGCATTGTTTCAATGCTGTTTCAACTTTTTAGTATTAAGGCTTTATACAGTGTGTATTATAGTTAGACGTACGTGGCATATTGAGGATTTTAGGTCTGATTAGAATAAGCAGTCACAGCTCACACTCATGCCCCAAAAATCCAGTATTCTTATTTAGTGTATATTTCAGGAAAAACACTGTATCCCATGAATAGTTTTATCTTATAGTAACTGAACTAATAAGTCTGGAGTTATTAGACTCCAATGTTAGGAGTTTGTTATCAGGAGAGATGTCATATTGGTATCGGCAGATCTAGAGATCAGATGTTCAGATGTGAGCATTACTAAGCCTCATGACACAATCATGGAGTTTTACCTGATGATTAATTGCCTTATAAATAACTGCAAATATTGTTTGTTCATTGTTTGCAGCTATTGAAGTACAAGCCTAAACTGAACTCTTCTTTTCTAGTTCCTGACATATTTGGTCCTGAGCAATTTGCAAGACCCATGATGTGCCTCAAAATATGTTTTCTGCTTTCTATTATTTACATGTATCTGCTTAATTAATTGTGTGCATCTCTGATAATTGTGTATTAGCGATTGGGGTAATAATTGTGATTAGAGTGTTATATATTGATAAAAAAAAGTCCACGTGCCACTTCAAAGCCAATAGGGTATGTAACCATAAATAAAAACGAATGGCCAGAATTATAAAAACAAATTTATTGTACACTGCCTTTTATTGGACCGCCCGTAGCTTTGATTAAAGTGCCGTAGCATTGCTTCAGCAACGTCATTAAACCTCACAGCATTTGTTTTCATCCAGACTTGTATTCATTTTTGGCCGGCATTTTGTTTTGACTTTGGGAGAGTCGAACCACTCTGTAGTCTTCTCCAGCACATCCCACAGACTTTTAATGGGGTTAAGGTAGTCATTTGACACTTGACTTGCCACACACATAGCATTGCTGAGTCAAGAGCAGACAAACTGAAGCAACCCCAGATCATAGCACCTCCTCCAGAGGTTTGTTCACTGGGCACTATGCATGATGGTTACATGGCTTCATGCACTTCCCTTCATACTCTGACGGCATCATCACTCTGGGGTGATAAATGGTAATGCTAAATCTGGACTCATCATGATTTTTTTCCTTTGCTCCAACGGGCTCACACAGACAGATGGAAGTTGTAATTATTCGTAGATATTTATGACTGTGTGGACATTCAGCAGGTAAAAACGGAAAAACATCTCTACCTGCATTGGCCCAAATGTGGAATGTTATGGTCAGTGGCAATATGAGCAATAGTTATTTTACTCTCTGCAAGTAAATGTTAGCTATATTCTGTTTTATGCTAATCCTGGTGTATTTAATCCCTATTTTGTTTATCTAGTATCATCAGCACCAACATCAGCAGATGTGTACATGAAAAATATAGAATATTGCCATCGGCCCACCATTTCCATATTAGTGCAACCCTTGTCATTAGACTTCTGGAGTTACTGCTGTCATTTTGCTATACTGCAATATTTAGCATCAATCAATATCTCTGCATGACATATTTCATTATGATGGATATTCCAAATCATCTGTTTGGAGGACATGTCAAAAAATCACTTTAAAAAAATTAAGAAAGTGTTTCTTCTTCTACAGAACAAGACTGTATACACAACAATAGCTTTTTTTTCTCAAATTTTGTCTTAATGAACTATCTCTACTAAGAACTTTTTAAATTGTTTGGGGGGATTTCTCTGTCTGTTTCAATGATCTACACGTGTGTAATAATTAACCAAAAATTACACTTGGCTTTTGTTGGCATTTGTAATACTTGTGACATCTAAGGGTCAAGCTTTAAAATATTCCATCTAAATTCACTACACAAACTTGCAGAGACATGTGCCTGTATCCTGTATCCTCTAAAACTCAAGGGACGATAAATTAAGCCCACATCTTCCGCAAAAACGGTTGCCATAGTGTCTGCACAAGGTAGTTGCTAATTGGCTCTTAATTCAACTCCATCAGCTTGATTGGTTAAGAGGCATGAAAAAGGAGTCTCCACAGGGCCAATCAGATGTGCCAATCATCCAGCTTTTGAATAATTCTGATCTTTATGAGAATACGGTGTAAAAAGCGATGCACTGAATTCACTTGATTGAAATGTGTACATCATTTCCAAAGGAATAAAATGCACTAGATGTCCAAGAGTTTGTATATAGCTTCTCGGTTCTATTGACAGTGCTCTTCGTAGGAGATTATAAAAGCTGTGAGTGCAGAATTGATTGCAGAGTCAGAAACAGGTGCGCTTTGAAGTAGGGCCGTATACTGGCAAGGACCTGGTGATATGACACACTCATAATACAGGGGTTATGATTCACTGTATTGCCGGTATTATGATCCTGTAAGCAAGGAGATATATTTCTAATTTTAGGATTAATAGCACATAGATTTGTAGTGCCAATGTTAGAGGTACACTCTCACACTACTTCTTACTCTGGAGTGGAAGTCTAATGGCTGAGGATCACTTGCCACACTGCTGTCTAACGGTCAACACAGAATGAACCATTTTGTGCCACCAGTCTATGCATGTCACCTATTAAATAAAATTCCATACACCCCTACTTAGAAATTGGTGAATTCACTAATTAGAGGGGATGATAGGTTACTTTTGACCTAGTTCATACAATCCATGATAAGATGCTGACATTACCGCACAAGAACACAAGTGATCTCTATAACGTGTTGTGATGTGAACCACATTTAGTGTCTAAAACAGAAGCTGGATACAAAAATGTACCTGTTAAGCTGCACTGATTGAACACACTAAGATCGGTATCATGGCTGTACAAGAAGGACTCTATGGTCAGTATACTAAAAACCCATTAAAAAACAATTTCATGTCTCATCTTTCATATAATCAGGCTAAACACGACCGGCAGTTTGGACAGACTGGACAGTTTGTCTTAAAAATTACTTGAAGAAGAAACATTGCTTCTATTATTATAGATCAGATCACATCTATCATATAAGTACTAGTAGTTGTAGTAGAAGTACAGCTGTAAGTAAGTACATCTGTTAGAGCATCTGGGCACAGGATCAGTGAAGTTCCTGGAAGCTTGGCAGATGTGCTTGTAGAGATAATACTAATTAGGGATGCATTAATGCCTTTTTTTCAGACTGAGTATGAATACATATTTTACTACTTGTGATTCTGTAACACATTACCTACTTATAATGAAGTGGTAGTTAGTGCAAATGAGTGCAGTGTACCCTAAAAGATAAATCATTAGTCTAGCTGAATTTAATTGGCATGCATTAGCTAGCTATGCTACATTAGTTACCTTGTATTGAGTAGTGCTGCAGTGGAGAAGAGCTGAAAAGCTCACTCTCTGAAATGTGTGAAAAGCTCACTCGTATGCACACTGTATGAAATTCTCCTTCCATGCTGTTTAATTCAAATCAACACACCGCACACCAACGCTGGATGACAGAAAAACGGGTATTCCATTGTTTTCAACAGAGCTGAAACAGGAAATTCAGACCCCACCATGCGTCAGTATTCTGCAGACCACAGCAGTGAGCGGAATGCTCCGTCAGAAGTTCAGTTTTCACCACTTGGCCACTGACCGCAAAGAAGGAATAAACTGGTTGTTGATTTTTTTTTTTTTTTGGCAGCCTTGGACACCAAACAACAAATTCTAGATGAACCCAGTACTATATACCAGGAAGCAGCTTCCTGCTTTTCTCCTCCTTAAATAAACAGCCTACACTGCTAAAGGTCTCTTCTGATAATCATCCATTTTCACTGTAACACTATCACCATGCCAGCATCTGCAAAGCTTTTGCAACGCAAGCACGCGAACGCAGTATTACATTGTTTGCTGAAATGTACAGTATGGTCACCACGTTGAGCTTATGTCATGATACACGATTTCAGGTTTTCTGGAATCAACTCTTGACTTAAGTCCTGCAGGTGGAATCGATGAAATCGACTTCTCGGCCATTTTTTATTTTAGCCAGGACAGAGCCAGAGCCGATGATAAAGGCATACGGGAGAGATCAAATCATTTTAAGTAGTTTAATTCAATTTTGAGAGGCAAGATCAAAATTTAGCTTATTGTACATACTGAGGGCGAGGAGAAAGAGATACTAAGAAAATCATTACTGTGGACAGAAATTTCTGAAAAGGAACCGTTTTCAATTTTTTTTCCAATTCTTTAAAAAATAGCTGGATATAAGTTTTTCCTTCTTTTAAGAGGCAGAAGTTGGCTTCATTTCTTCCCAGCTTCTTATCCAACTTTTCCCAGCCATTTTAACTAATACACATAAGTTTGCCGGCACCAGAATTTAACTGCTGCTGACAAAAATTCACCTTCATGTTCTTTTCCCTGAAAACCCTGAAGGTGTTTGATTTGTGTTCCTTCCTCCATTTTTCATAATTGTTTATTGCATCACAAATCATGAAGAACATAAAGAGGTGTGAGATGCGTTGGTTTCTTTGAGCAGAGTATGTGGTTATAGTAGCTGATGAGCAGCACTGATGTTATTTAAACCTGGTAATTAAACTCATGCTACTCAAACTTCTCCTGCTTTACACTCTGTTAGAATGTTCCTCTAGCCGTTTCAGACTGCAACTACCAGACATGCTGGAGAGGAAGACTCAGCTCTTTTGGAATCATCTCCCCATGTTTATGTAGTTCGGCTAGAGAAAAAGAAAGAGGAGATGTTTATGTGGGGATTTCTGAGTTCGTTAGACAAGCGCTTTGAGACGTGGACTCTGAGTACAGATTGGATGACTGCTTTGCTGAGGGAAAAAAAGACAGGCTATATTTTTAGCAAAGAGCCAAGTGAGGTTGTGTTCTCCTCTGTCTGTTTCTGCTGGTTTTTGAGCTCTAAAAAAATAACTGGTCATGAACCAGACCTGTGACTCCTGGAGCTTATGGAAGAAACTCCTTAAGCTACAGTACTTTACAATTCTACTTAGTCAGCCAAAGTAAAGTAAGTTGCATATCAGGACATACTAGGAAACTTCAGCCTTTTTCTATTTTCCATTGTTCTAGCCTCTCCACCCGTACTGGGGACCTGTTTGTGATTCTGCCAATGTTGTCTCTCCACCTGTATTGGGCAAACGGTTATGATTGTGTTTGTGTGTGTTTATAAACAGACTAAAATCGCACAGTGTATTCCTGGCTGAAAGGAATCTGCCAAGGCGGAATGCTTGAAGTGACTAACGGCTTTGTGTCCGACCTCCACAGAGTCACTGTTTTCTGTGTGAGCAGATCCTCCTTCATTGCCAGCTTGGGTTGTTTGATCGGCATTGTGGCAGCGTACATGCGGCTTATTTATCAGCTTATGGTATCAGCTGGCATCAGTTGGTATCGGCAGTGGGATCTAGGCAAGAAAAGCCCCTTTAACCGTTGTAAATCACCATTATATTATAAGCCACCAACAAAAACTGTATTACTACTGTATTACTAATGTCACTATGGTGTTTTTTGATTGGCCGGCTGATTAGACACATTAATTGCTTTACATCTGACAGTATTTCACTTACACGCAAACACTTCAGCTCATCAAAGCTCCTCCTCCAGATCTACACAAATAGCGCCAGCTCCCCACTTTCCACACACACACATACAGAGTAATTGATGGCGGCCCTGACTGAGCTCTGTCACGTTTATCAGGCAGTGGTGTGTGTGTGTGTGTGTGTGTGTGTGTGTGTGTGTGTGTGTGTGTGAGCGCCTGGCAGGAACAGATCCTTATGCAGTCTGCCCTGGACACCCAGCTCCCACCTGACTAATGGAATTTGCTAATTAGACAAGGGGGGGCTCTGTGGTGTGGTGAGACTGGAGATGGTATTGGCATGGAATTAATTGAGTGACAGGCCTCATTTCTGCTGTTCGAGGGACGGACAGTGTACTCAGGTGATGGGCCATGTGACACCAGCTCATGAAGTTCCCCACAGACACCGTCGTCCCCTTGAGGCACAGCTATCGCTCTCATTCTTTCTCTTGTTCTTGCAGTCATGCAGGTGTCTTCTCTTATATTAGTGGTCCTCATGATGCTGTATAACAGGCTCAGCCTCAGCTTTATCCTCATCTGATGGACAGAGGGTGTGTTATCATTGCCTAGCATCATAAGCAGAAGAGCTCAAGTTTGATGGTTTGGTCTAATGTTGCATTTTGAGTTTTGTTGAGATCTGCCAGGAGGATCTCTGTATCATTTTCCAAAATAATAATGAAATCAAATAATCAAAAGTAGAAAAATAAAACATCTCCATCGTATCTGACCGAGGGGCATGCTGCTTTTAGTTAGCACTGTTTTATGTAGCATGGTTAAGGCTGCCTGCCATAGCTTATTAGGCTAACCCAGCTGTTTTCTAGCTAATGCGCAAGTATAGCCTGTCAAGGACAGTAAACATTAGAGGGCTTGTTATTATATACACACACACACACACACACACACACATACACACACAAGCACACACATATATATATGTATATATATATAAATATATATACATAAATATATATATATATATATTCAATTTTTTTTTTTTATTAATTAATTATTATTTTTCAAAATATGTATAGAAAAAGCACAGCTATTCACTAAACATGTTACATATCTTGTATTTGTTTGAGAACTACAGACAGTATGTCTCTAATACTAATGCACACCTGCCGCACTTGGTGCTGTCCACCTACTATGCATGTTAATGCAGTATCACCTACTACACATGTAATGCGCAGTGTGCAAGGACCCGAGAAAAGGAAATATAGAGATAATACAATAAAGAGAAAAACTAAAGAAGGCTGCTGATCTTCTCAAAACAATGCACTGACCACTTCAGAGTTCAAACCTAAACATTGTTGCATGTGTATGAAATGCAACCAACTTCTAAAACTGGATATTACGGGGGGGGTCTCTGTTTCTGTTACTTTATTCTAATTATTCCATACTGTTCTTTTAGTTCTCAGTAACGTTATAGGTTGCAGCTAGCAAGCTGTAGGCTGTAGGTGATGTCCAGAACTGTAGGTGATTCCATAAAGTCTGGGGAAGCTGGTAAATATACATGACATAATAAAATAAACACCCAGATTTCAGTAAACATATGTTTGGATCTGTATGGTGCCCCTCATACACCTGCATCAAAGGATGCTCTAGTTTGGAATGCTATTCATCCCTCACAAACAGCTTGTCCACTTTGATGACACACCGTGAAGGTCAAACCATGTTTACTCTTGGACCCCAGAGGTGAAATACGTGAGCGCAACTCAAAGCACCCTCATTGCAGGTTTCGCAATTTTTCAGCGTGTCAGCCCCCTTCGCTAATGAACGCAGAAGGGTGTTATATGAGTCCCTCTCCAAAATCTCACCAGAAACCCTGCGAAGCAGCTGTGAGGAATATGAAGGCGGGCTGTCTGTGCCATGTCAACACCTCTGCTGTGTTCAGGAAACGCCATTCACTCTCTAATTACTCCCACCACTCCTTCTGTAATTACAGCATCCTAAAGCTGCTTTGTTCCTGCTGATTCCTGCATCCCACGCTATTTTAAGAGTGCTGTTTGATATTTGTATGCAATACCTCCTTTCACAGCAGTCGTTTATATAGCGGTGGTAATACCCGAGCTCCACCAGAGAAACATACAGTCCCGATATGCCAGTGCAGCAGGAATTAAAGGTGTTGTATTTTTCCATGGCAGAGCCTGTCAGTGCTGTAAACAATGGAGATTCTCCACGGGTTTCGGGATTATAGCCATTTTATCGGCTGATCTAATCAAGGGAATATTTGTAGCCACGCTTGATGTTACCTGACATAACAGCGTTCCTGTCTAAAAATACACTTCTCATTACAGGGATTTACCTGCTATAAGGAGAGACAGAGGTTCTGAACAGGAGATCAGTTTGCATTTTGATTGCATTGGCAAATTGGAAAGCTAGTTGTGGCTGTTTACTGTTTGGGACATTTAGATTGTATGTATTTATAGCGTAAGTCATTATAGGTGATTCATTCACCTGAGGTTCTCAAAAAAAATACAGCCCTTCATTTCCTAGGCCAGACTGACACAAATAGAAGTCCCTCCGATGATGCTAAAGAGCATGAATGGCCCCCTTCATGCCTGCATCACACAGTAATGATTATTACCGTTGTGGCCCAAAACGCTATCTGGAGAGCTTTCAGAGGACTAATTCAGCATGTGAAACCGCTTGATATGTTGAAGTTAGAAAACTAATGCTGTGTTTCTGCAGCTCTGCCTATCTCTTCTGTTGGCCGTAATGAAGAGTGGGTAAAAGGTGAAGAGCTGGTTGTTGAGAGTGAGTGTGCCATTGACACTACTGGTTTTTCCTCGTTGTTTGATTGTAGTGCTATGAACTGATCAGAAACAGTTAAAGGTTTTATTGGGCTCTAAAATGTGGAAACTGAATGCACAGACCAAAGTGATGCCTTGAATTCGTGTGATTTGAATGTCATATATCATTAACACATGAATAAATGATATTACCAAAACAACTGTTCCAAAACCAAAAGGCCCGAAGAACAATAATCATGTTGAAAGATGATGAACTAAATTCACTGCATCAGTTTTTCCAGTAAGAAAGCTGTGCTTGGGTGACATGCCAGAGTGCCTCTCAGCGGATAGGTGCAGATATTTTACAGCATTCACTTTTGTATCCCAATATTTCATTTTAATCAATCTTTATTTACATATAGCTTATTTACAGATGAGCTTTTAAAACAGGGTCACGTCAAAAACACCCTTGAATAATATTTGTTAAAAACCTGAGAGCAAACGGTGCACCATTTGCATGTCCTCGGTCAGGTCACATGTTTTGCTGATTAGCGAAAATAAAGTAAACATCCACTAAACAGAATGCATATATCAAACAGGCTTATTGGAAGAAAATGTATCTAAACTTAAAATGTGATCTGTGCAAAAGTTATGACACGGTTTATATTTTAACCTTTGAAATAAATAGTAACTGTGCACTGAAATCAGAGAAATGCCATAATAAGTGTGCTCTGTGTAGAGGATGTTCCCTTAACTTCACACAAATCAGCAGCTGCATCTCGTTTATTAGCTGTAAATTCCTTGAAGAAAACTTTTGAAGATGTAATGCTGTAAACCTTCCACACTTTACTACGTCAGTGCTGTGTTTCATGTTTCATGTGCGTTGTATGCTGTCTGCATGTAACGTCATAGCATGTTAAATTTCTATGCACCTTATTACCAATATCTACCTGACCTGTTAGATATATGTGCATCTTACACTCATTACCTCTACTCTATTCATTAAGTCTTATTTATTGTATTTATTGTCTTGCATGTTGCACTTTCTGCAGTTTGTCCTGTACTGTATTGGTTTTCTGTTCTTGTTTGGTTCCATGTGGCCCCCTTGTTGGAAAAAGCTTCATTTAATTTCACTGTGTACTTATACAGAGCTGAAATGACAATAAAAGTCACTTGACTTGACTTGACCTTCTACGTTTTGCTCAGTCCTGCTACTGTACATGGCTCTGAAAAATCTTCATGCTAGAGAGAGTGACCACCTGTTTGCAAAAATGTGTTTCTCTTCAGCGAGAGTTTTTTTCTCCTGTACAATTGAGAGTGATTATATACTTAAACAAAGTTTGTATCTCATGTTTTCTTTTGTCTGGTCTCCTGACCACATTTTCCCTGTCTAAATAATAATACTTTTATGTTATTGTTTCTGTTTGTTTGCAGAACATCATTCAACTGCTGTCTTCAGCTGTCTAGCTGTCCCTGACGCTTCTCCTAACATCTGCCTGGTAAGACTACACTCAGAGTTTATTTGAGTTAATAGAGCATTCATCTCGGAGCAAGCAATCACTTATAGTCCACACGACCTACACAACTTGACTGAGATGCTAGGAGCAAGAGTCTGCAGGCTCAAGCGTAAATAACCTGTCCGACATCGCTGCTGCTTGTCCACTGTGTGATTTGTAACATTATGTCCAGACCCGGCTTCTCTGCAGATACTGTCCAGTGTTTTGTAGAATCACAGGCAGTGAATGATGCCTGTACATACAGTTTCTAAAAATGCCAATATCTCACATTTACATGTACGTATCTTGTGTACCATGTAAAATTTGGGCACCAAAACTGTCTTCTGCAAAGGCCATTGAACATGTCATTCTGCACCATGCATTGTCTTTTGGAGGTACACCCACTGGTACACAGACTCGCCACATGACTCCAGAAGCATTACATTATCATAGTTAAACTATGCAGAAATGCTGCAGAAACTCTACAGCTTAATAAGGTTCAACTAATAGGATAGGTGGGATGCTGTAACAAAAGATTATGAAATTTTGCAGGGTAGGCAGAATGATGAACAGAGCTGAGGAACTAGTATAACATTGCGAATAAAGTTACAGTAAAATTAACATCCAAAATGGCCTGTATTTGAAAAGTGATAATTCAATCTCAAGCCAAATAACTCACTATAAAATACACTTCAACCTATAAATAGGTAATTATAGTATTTTATTTGTCACTTAATAAATTATTTGTTTTCCCAAAGAAACATGAAACGGCTTAAAATGCGTTTTTGGTGATAACAGCAATTTAAATACAATATACATCTTATATTTGAATGTAGTGTATATGGGCTGTAATACTAAAACTACTGGCATGCAGTGATATGTCTAATGTACAGAAGATTGTAAAATATTGTTTATGGACATTTTGTTAATCTAGCCTAGATATAAGCCTGTATGTGTAAATTCTTACACCTGTAAGTGTGAGTAGGAGTTTGTCATGTATTTGAATCCCCTATTCATCTAATAAACCATGCTGATAACAAAATTGGTAGATTGTAAACTCACTGGCGAGATGCGCTGGTTTCTGTGATGTTTTTTTTTCCTTTACTGGGACCAAACAACACCATCTTCCTTCTAGAGTGAAATATTCATGTTAAAAAACACTCATATATCATACATCCTATATCTAGCGATCCTATTACATATACCATTCCCCGGGATTCTATAGATTGTAAGATGCCATATCCATCCTATATCCATAAGTGTACAAGACAATATGCACAAATCTAAGCTATCATTAGCCCTCGTACCTATTCAACACAGCGCAGCAGAGCAGTACCTGGCAACCATTGTACGCGGGGGGGGGTGCCTCCGGTATCGATCTTATACCCCTGTGAAAACTGGGTATAGCCCATGCCGAGACGGAATATGTATAGACGTGTCCGAGTGCAGAGCATACCTCTTGTGTTGGATGTTTTGATTTGTCATAAAGCAAAGGTTCTCCTTATACCTATATCTATACTCCGCTACGATCTATAATGAATAAAAAGCGACGGTGCGGAGCGGTGGAGCAGTCGAATCCATATGAAAGTGGATTACCACAATACACTCTACAACCCCCTAGTAATTGTGACGAACTCAAGGGGGATATTTTTCGTCTTATTAACGATTTGCTCTTAACCGTATGGGGAATCGTAGTGATTTACAATAAACAGGGCGGTTATTTATGGAATAGCCATCACCTATACACTGGAAACACCACCTGCTTGTTATCTCGTATCCCCCCCGACCCGCCCATATGGGGGGGAAGGGACAGCTTGGTCATAGACTCAGAGCAGATTCCTATCAGTGCATCAATGTTCATTCGCTACGGCTATATACCTTAGTATTCGTATAATTACATAAACCCGATATCTATATTACTATATATCACCCATAGTTTCTATATACACCCTTATAATTATGATCACTATTGTAACCTTCTCTATATATTACAGTGACACTATTTGATAATAATTATCCGCCAGAGTAAAAAGGCAGATCAGCTATTACCTAATCTTAACACCTGAGATCCTCCGAATCTGACTGGCTCCAACTCGGAAGCAGTGATATCTCCGCATCTACGTATGGTTTAGTACCACCCTTTTATGAGAGCATTATGTAATCTTTTTCAGAACCCGGCATGTGTACTTTTAGGGTGCGGAGCATTGCGACTTGTTGCGTACATATCGGATATGCATTCTATCTGCTGTGAGCTTGCTCATCCCATGTATCAGTTTTGGATGGTGACTAAATTTATACATACACCCTAGTGTCTAGCCACCCTCTCTCATCTGCCATCCTATAGTGCTTTGCACTCTGTATACAGGCAAGTGTGTTCTATTTCGGTGAATTCGCTGAAACCATATGCAGTGCATCCATTATATTTCTCATACTTGTATTGCCCTTATCTGTGAGAGGGGTCACATGTAAGGGGCAAGATCAGAATCATATGACTATTTTAGGTGAATGCGGTTTCTTTTACACAAGATAGGACCCTACATACAATTATTCTTAATTATTAGCTTATCCCGACCACAGTAAGTATCATTCTATATTACGCGATGTCTTCGTGGACAGTCATTTATCTATATTACATATACCTCCATCAGCTCCCATCTATTACATATACACAATATCGGTATATCAACCCTACCTTAGTCTTTAAACGTTATGCGGTCCCGATGCTCATTCTCCTATTTCATATACCCATCTCATCTAGACTACGTCCCTCCCCATGTTTTCTGAGAAGCCGTCTCTCCACGCCTCACAACCATGATTGTCTCATATGATCACCAGTCTCCCATTCTAATTCGAACCTATCTATGCTGCCGTCTTTCGTTTTATGAGTGCGCTTTTTCGTGGTTTATGGGGAAGAGAGGAAAACAAAAACATAATGTCCTTACCAAAGATGTAATTGCATGACATTCTATGATCAAAAATACCGTAACAGACGAGGAACCCGCGAAGACGAGGGGAAAAATGAAGATGGAACGCGGACAAAAACCTTCTGTGTCAGACTAATACAGGCCGTAAGGAACAACTGAATCTTTGGGTATTCTCAAGCTATGATCCTTATTTTATAACACTGACTGCAGGGACGGGGCATACCCACATATTCAGGTAATATGTTCCATTCAAGGGGAAAACTCCCGGGGGGGCAATAACTTGCTTTTTCGGTCCTACTCTAAATCTGGTGATGAGGTTGGGTGGCTCTACAAAAGGGGTGGTGCATTAATGAGATAGGATTGTGCTACCTAGACTCGCCGGTGAATATACCGGGCTTTCGACAAGAACAATTATCTGGTCTCTGATTAATCCATACTAATAAACTAAAAGTTGGAGTCGGTTGAAACGTCGTTTTCCAAGCCCAATCGAAAAATGAATCCTGTCCGTTTCATAATAGAATTAAACTAGTACATTCACTACGACTCTTATATTTTAGGGTTTTTTCATAAAAACCGGTCGAATATGCGACTGGAATTCTTTTATTATTGCCAGAGGGCTTTCTCTGCTACACCCGTTTACAGAGGGGCAAATGCAGGGAGGTTTTGTCGTGAACAGTTGTCCCTGGTCTTTGTCACTTCCTCTTGATGGTGCTCTCAAGCTTTGGACCATGTTTGGCGGCAACCTGGCCGGGGGTGTGGTGAGAAACCTGAAGCTGAGAGTGTGACGTCAGGAAAACAGAATCCGCTGCTAAAATCCAAAGGGAGTTTCATTAGTTCCCTTTGCCTCGTCTGCTGTTAAATAAAAAAAAATGCGTAGTCAAAAATCATTTCACCTACAGGGAGCGTACGTGTGTAACGCCTACTTGAGCGTGGGGTGTTTTTCGGCACCCTGTATTCAGCAAGTCCACTATAACTCATCAATTACATAGCTTTTCTTAAGGATCAGAGTCCTGCAGCTCTTTTGGATAGTACTATCACAGTCATGCAGAATATTCACACCTAGATATCGGGGACCCCACTCCCCTCACATACTTGCGGAAAAAGAATAATTTCCCTGGCTGTTCCCACAACCGCAATTGCGCCGACCCTCACGGGGTACGGCCGTGCTTGTCCGCGTGATCTCTAAGCATAATTGTCATTATGATGATTCAATTATGACAGTGACTTCCTGCACAATTGTGGTGTTTTTTTCTTTTTTCCCTGTGCTTCAGACCCCGGGGGTTACTCCCCTTGTCTAACGACTAATCTGCATCATTTAACAAGTAGTGCCTCTTCAGTTGCTGGTAACAGAATCCTCGTTTTGTTATTTAGTTACCTCCGTGACATTCTGTGGAAAATCATCGGAAGGCAAATAGCGCATATGAATCCTTGTGTTTTCGGGAGTATTATCTTTATCCTTTCTTATAATGTCCAGTGCTATTGATTAATGAATTTGAAGCTTTCAACTCGGTTTATGCTGTCCCTTTATTTGGTCCCTGCCTCACTCTGTTTCAAAACTCAAATTGGGAAATTCTCAAAATTGCTGGAAAATAAAGTGTTTGCTTTTATTTATTATTATCTATTAGTATTATATTATTGTTATTATTGTATTATGTTATTATATGTTGCGGTAACTGTTGTAAGTAGATCTGCTGATGGTTACAGGAAACATTACTGATGAACAGTGTACTGGGGTGATAACTTGTAACGTCTTTATGCTTGTGCTTGCTAGTTTTACCAACAGCCAGAACACTATTCTCTCCACTAATTTTTGCAAGACGATCTGGGTACCTACAACGGCTAGAAGTCGATATGAGAGCATACACACAGTGATCTACATTGAGATGAAGTCTTAATTCTTTCTCAATATAAAAGAGCATAATTAACAGCACAGTTCATCAAAATCGGTGGTTGTACATCTGAGTAATGTATCTATGCTATGGTGGCCATAAATGTGGTATTACATCTAGGACTATTACATCAGCCAAAACATGTATACAAGTGGGTAATTCTAGACGGTCTTTCTTACAAGTTCATGGGTTTTGCAAGAAATAAATCAATCCACCAATGAAAATCTTAATTAAACCGGCAGTTAATGAGTTTTTAAATTAAACTACGGGCACCAACTGGGGGGCTGTTAGTTGTGGTAATACAAATGGGTATATTAACAATGATTGAAGAATGCCTTGTAGGTTCATTTTTTCTCAGAAAACACCAGCTTGCTCATGATGAGTGAGCCAATAGAAATGCTTGAAATGAAATCAAAATAACATTGACGTATATGTAAGTGAAGAATGTTCTGTTTGTGATTAGTTCACTACGCCAGTGAAAGAAGGTGTTGTTACAACAGCCATGGCATGTAACATTTTCGGTTGCTTTGCGACCCAACGCTTTCTGAAGTTCTGTTCTGTTTGCATCCCACCAGCAGCAACCTACATCTGTGTACATAAATGACACCACCTTTCGAAAACCTACCAAACCCCTGGCTGTTGTATTGCATAAGAAGGGTTACTAAAGTTTTGGGCAAAGTAACTCCTCAAGGCCTTCGAAAATGTGCCCTGACCATCCATGTCAATCTGACAGCAGGAGTCTCCCCTCTGCCTGCTCGTGTTGTTTGTGCTTTCACTAAAATACTGACAGATTATAGGGCCGGCAGGGGCTGTACCCACCACCCCTCTGAAATACCACTGCCCTCTCTTATCGATTCGGGTGGGGGGTGTCTTAATAACTCTATTCTCTTGTCCTCAGTCTCCTCGTTCGCACTTGGCTTGCGGTATCAAAAGGCAGGCACATAAAGCCAGGAAAGCATCCACACTACACAGTGTGTGCTGCTGCCCAGTGTGTGTGGGATGGTGACAGAGCTGGTTAAACGTCTTTACAGGCTAACCTTGACATCATCCTTACACTTAGACATTTCGCCACACACACACATATGGAACACAAACATACTAAGTGGTGCAAAAAACCACCAAACATAGAAGGCTTTGATTGGAAAAACAAAATCGTTGTTTTTATAGTAGAGGTTCAGATGTTTTCTAGTTGCTGTGGTGACCCACACATGTCGTGGCGTTTTGTGCGGTTTCTCAGGACTAACCTAACTAGAACATAACACTTCCTTGATGGATCTTCATGAATATGTTTTATAGCTTGTTCTTGATTTTACGCACTGTTACAAAAATGTTTATGAAAAAATACATAAAACAGTCACACTTTACAATGGTGTATAGTCTGTTAGACGACATTAATCTAATTTCATCCATGATCAAATAGAAACACGGTGTTTAATACAACGAATAATGTTAATCATGTGCAGAAAAATAATATAGCCGGTTAAAGTTCTTAAACGGTTTTTCTGTACAGTTTAATTCAGCTGAGATTTGTAATCCAGGATGGTTTTGTAACATGGAAGTGAATTTATTTGAGAGGAGCATAACTTACTTTCATACATTAGAATGAAAGGTGAAGGGAATGACGGGGAGTCTTGTAGCAGATGTCTAAGGAAACGCTTTTTTTTATTTCTATCGTCTACCAAACTAGTCTGGGAGGGTGAGAAGCTAACATGGTTTATAGGTACGCAAAAAACAAAAAAAAAAACAAAAATGTATGTGCCTAACAATAACTGTAGTGTTGGTAATAAATTAAACAGTAGAAATTTGAGACATAAATTGGGGACCACTGAACCAGGGTGCATCAGTACTCTGCATGTACACCTGTGGGGAATGTATGTAAAAATTGTTTTTTTAGGCCTACAAAAACCATATTACAGTATTTGATGTGATGTAATGCCTTAGTGATGAGGCATAAAACTCTATAAAGGCTTTAAACTCCACAAGATGTTTGGTTCCAATCTCCTTCACTGTACGACGATTTCATGTTTAAAACCACTCAGGACTCTCTGTTAACCTTATGTAGTGACGGTTTAAGTAGGACGTGTTTTGAGTCAAAAATTCGGTGTAAATACCCTTTGTGTCTAACAAACACTGTTGCAGCCATCATCAAGACTTAGCATCAAACTCGGTTTTCGCACTCATATCAGCAGCTGAAAATGATTGTCTTTTGTACATTTTGGTATTTCCCTGGTGAGGTCCCTGTATGGGCCCTTCAGTGGGGGTCCAACCTCTGTTTTTTTCACTGTGACCAGGGTGTTTCTAACTGGACGATTCTTTTTTTAGCCTTGAACTTTACATAGAGGGTAATTACTTCCTTGTTTCTCGATGTCTGTTTTCTGTTTTGCCTCAATACAATTCAAAGACACCTCACAATAATGAATAAGCCAGGGCTGACGTCTTAACTAGGACAGGGTCCAACCCTAGATAAACCAAAAAAGCTGTTTTGAGAAACACAAAAACTGAAACTTGATTTATCATGTCCCCGCGGTGCAAGGTCAACTAAAACTGTAGCATTCGTACTGAGAGAAAAGACTCTTCAGCTGGAGTCAAAGCTGAGCTCGAGAGATCAGCCTGCTGTATTCTTCTAGTTATCTTCTAGTTTCATCAGATGCGTCATTATTGCAGCGTTCATGATAATACCCACAACTGTGAAGTGAAATGAAATTAACACTACACTCTATTAATGCAACTCTCTTTGCGCCTAAATCAATCTAAACTGAAATCAAAACCCCAACAACAAATAACTCAATCAAAATAATAGAGACTAAAAGAGCAACATTTTAAACTTCTCTAATAACTCAGGGTTATACTTGCTGTAGGTGTAATGAGATCACAGAGCGTGAGCTTCTCGTTGAACGAAATAGTGAAACATTGAATGTCAGAAATAGGGCTCATTCTCAAATGGGATGTTGTGAAAGTTTACCAGTGGTTTAACATAGCATACAGTCAACATTGTTCTTATTTCAACTCTGACCACTGGAAAATGTTCATTGTTTCTCCACTTATTAAACTTGGCATCTAGACAAAAAAGTCCAGGTGTTAATGTAGTATTAATTTAACAACCAAAAAAAAAAAAAAAAAAAAAAAAAAAAAAAAAAAAAAACAGTCTCCATTTCAGATTGGTTGGGTTCTTAACATGGAGCCCCCTACAGTGTACCTCTCATTCCTTCATGGCAGAATTCAACCGTATTGTGTTAATCTCTTACTGAAGAGACATGACAGATCACTGAACCATGGGGGGAATGAGAAAGCATGTAACACATGAAGTGCCGTGTGTTAATACTAACATTTCCAAGGACTGGGAAAAAGCCCCTTTAAACTTTTTAGGACTTTTAGCTCTTTTTACAACAGCCCTGCACATGTTCTCCCTCCTTAACCTCCTCAGCTATAACTATAACCATTGGACACTCTTGGTTGATATGTCTGGAATCTGCGTCTTTCGTTCCGTCTCTACTTTTACAACCACCCAATTTTACACTACAGTCGCCGTGACCAAAATCAGAGGAGGAGTACCCTTCCTGCTCTAACATATCTGCATGTGTCTGGCTGTCAAGTGTCGTGACAGGTAGCAATTTGAAGGTGCCACTCTGAATCTCTGTAGAGAAGTTTTATAAATTTTTGTTGAAAGAGAAGCTGATTATTGCTACTACAAACGTAACAAAATTTAAAAAAAACGACCAACCAACACAACCAGATGAAACGGTGGGTACGCATTTCGATGAGGCAAGTTTACAAAGTATGCTATTATTGGTAGCTAAGAGTACGGCGTGTCGCTAGGTATCATAAAGGTGCAGGTGCAAAGTAAGTGAAGCCCTTTAAAAGCGCTGAATGTTAATGCATTGGTTACATTAAATAGGGTTTTAGGGAAGTGACAGCAACGGACAACACCAAAACCTCCCCCAGCTATGATGCTAGTTGGAGAGAGCCATCATGGTTTGGGGCTCTTTGCTTGGCTTTTAGGCCTGGACGCCTTGCCATCTTGAAATAACAATGAAGACAAAAGGTGCATCAAAATATTTGCAAGGAGACAGCAGGGGCTAGCAGTTCATGCAACCTTAAGCTGAAGAGACAGTGCGTGAGCTGCTCCAATCAGTAAACCGCTACATCATGGCTGTAAAAGAAGAGATTGTGGACGTAACTTGTCAATGCCCAGGACAGAAATCTGGCCCTTAACCTATCGAACACACTCAGCACGACCGTGATGAGGGTGTTCCAGGCACGGCATCCAGAAGCACTGGATAGAACTGAAACAAGGTAATAATAACTGAAAGGGTTCACTATACTTTTTATCACTGCCTTATACACCACCATACTTAAATCTGCACTGCCCACCTTTAAATGGCCCTTAGTTGTCTGTTTTTTTTATACTACAAGCAAAAAAGAAGAAAAAAGGAAAAAAAGTTTTTCATTTTCGGTTATTTCCTTCCTTCTCTTTTGTTTGCCTCTCCTGCTGCTCTTTGGGCAATCTTTTCTCCTCACGTATAATCGCTCTCTGAAATGTGTAAGCTGCTGCAGTATGTGCTAGTCCGTCTCAGTTCTTTTTTAGGGTTTTTCTACCTAAGTAGGTTGCTTTTGCATGATAAATTATATAAATCTTTGTCAATATTTGAGTGTTTGCCTTTCTTTTTTTTATTCCCATTTAAAAAGACGATGCAGCAAAAGCACTGAAATTTCCAGAAGCTCATCCAACATGACCGTCGCAGCTCTCCCTGGTGGACAACTAACCCAGCGGACACAAACAGGTCAGGCAAACAAGACTTTACCGAACTATTGTTTCCATTCAACTTATTAAACTCCTTATTTGTGCTTCCTGCCACGAACGTTGGGAATGTTTGGTTTTTTTTTTGTTTTTTATTGTATCAAGTCTTCCTAGTAGGGCACCATTGCCGAAGTATGACAAACTCAGTACAGCCTAATGAGAAACTTTTTCATGAAGTTTTCATGGAAGTCAATAGTTATCATATATTCCTATGTTTGTTTATATATGTGGTAGAGTTTTCCAGTTGTTTTAAACAGCAAAGTTACAGGACAGCTAATTACATCCTCGGCGATGCCACAGCCATCAGTGAACATGCGTCCAAAAACGCATAACTGGTTCTCCTTTGCGGAGCAATATACACCATCAAAGAAAGGCTGCACTGAGGCTGCATCGCTGAAGATATCTACTACACAGAATGAACTTGTGGGTGGGTGTTGACATTTGTGAGACAGGGAATGGCAATTCTTAAGGTTTCCCGCTCGGCTGTCATGTGACGGTATCAGGACACGGCCTTATCGTGTACCTGAGACAGTGCAGACATTCAACGAGCAGTGAAGCCCCTCCATGAGACATCCTGTCAGTGCCAGTACAGCCTTGGTAGAAAGAGATCGGGCTGCATGAGCAGGACTATATGCATGCGTGAACCACTACCAACCACAACAAAAAATAAGACCTTAACACCAGCCAATTGTCGCTCAAGATGCATAGTGTAGTTGCCGACTGTTATAGCATTCCTAGTTCTGAGGCCAACTCCCACCCGTTACTGCAAAACCTTCAGGAAATGTGTTGAGAAGATTCCAGCTGCAAGTGGGATGGATTATCACAGGGCAACCATGCAGGAACCTCTACAACTGCAGAGACGTTTTGATGATGTGCAAACCATGGCAGCCTGAGTCATAACTGTGCAGAAGACACTAATTCTGCATTGTGTTCTTGAATTTCCCCTCTGGGATCAATAAAGATATCTATCTAGCTATCTGATCTATCTATCTATCTATCTATCATCTATCTATCTAGTCTATCTATTCTATCTATCTATCTACCTACGCTACTCTACCTAACCTACCTACTACCTATCAATCTATCAATCTTATCTATCTAGTCTATCGTATGATGCTATCTCATCTATACTATCGCATCTATCTACTACTAACCTACCATATCTATGCTACTCTATCTATACTATCGCCCGATGGATCAGTCATAAATCAGTCTAGCTCAAGTCTCCTGTTACACATGAGTATCAGAACTTGGGGCACGTGTAGAATTTCGCTCCTAAGTCCATGGGACCCATACGGATAAACAGAACATTAATTGCATTTTTTTTTAAAAATGCAATCGATGATCCATCCTGGAACCCATTGTTGATGGCAGTTCTAAGTGAATACATCCATGGAGCATCTCCTGCCCTATTTCATAAGCCCAATTGCCTGCGGGCATGTGCCTGTAAATAATTAACATAACAGAGCTAAACATTTTAATGGTGAACTGCTTTTACAATCTTAACTTCACACATGATGTGTTATAGTTTCTGACTTAATTAATTTTCCATAATATTTTGCAATTACAAGAAAACAGATAATACAGTCTGCCCCACATGTGTCGCCATGAAACTGTTCCTATAAAGACAATATGTTCCACCCCAAATTTCAGTAAAGCATGTTTATTTGACCAGAGGTGAAGTCAAACTGCCTACACTTACAAACTGTCACAAGTGACATGTTTGTTGAACACACCGCTACTGTAATGGCAGGGTAATATATTTACAGGTGAGGAGTACAGCGTTTAAAGTATATTAAGCTTGACCCCCCCAACTCTGAAGCTGCTGTAAGTAATAATAAGTAATTAGGTCTAGGGTCCGATGCAGTCCCCCCTAGATCCTTACTGGACACAACTACTGTTGATGAACGTTTTTGGATGAACTAACCTAGCCCAAGAACTGCTGCGCTGAGTTACCTAAAGCAATCTGCCAACACCAAAAATAAAAAAAGCCCACAACAACCTACTCGAGAGTTGTCCACTGGACCTCATCGATATAACTAGATACACCATACAAATCCAAACTACTCTACTTCATAGTGAGAAGCCTACTACTAAACCTCTAACGCTCCACATGAAACCAAGCCCATATTATTAAATCATGCATGTTGCAAGTTAATGATGGTGGTAATTTACAAATGTATAAAACAATACCTCCTAACCTACCTGCTGTAAGTGAGATACAGGAATGAATGGGGAGTTAACTTTTATGAGAAATTTACTATATAATTATGATAAATACAATCATTAAAAAATTAATATCAACATCCCAGAATAGCACTGTCATTCCTAACATCTAAGACTCACACTAAATAGGGTTCTCTCTCTCTGACACTCTCAAAACAGTCCTAATTTTTTCACACGCCTCTTGTAATTTACACTGACTCACACTACGGTCCAGGATGACAGATTGACATTCCATGCAGCAGATTTTTCCTTCAGCGAATTTACCGTCATGCTACAGTTTCATGCCTGAACATCGTATCCCTACACGACTACACCACCTCCACCAGCCTGGAACAACTGACACAAGCAAAACGTAGAGTCCATGAATTTTATGACTGTGTATGGGTGTCAACTTCTTGACCACTAGGCTGTCTACTAGACCTGTCCAGGTCCTTAGTAACAGCTATGTTCCAATTGCTTACTTGTGATACAGATGGGGCTCAGCGACCCAAATGGTCTTCTGCTGCTTGTAGCTTATCCATCTTTTAAGGTTCCATTGTTATTTTATGAATGACTGACCTTAGTCTATTTTGAGCAGCTGGAGCTTGTCTAGCCCACTTGTGTGGTGATCTCTTCTAATAATCAATCGCTCGTTTCCAAAATTACATAAGAAGGACCCATTAAATGTATAAATTTGATTTTGCTTTTTTGATGTTGAGTGTGTTCAACATCCCCTGCAACACACACACACACACACACACACACACACACACACACACACGACACACACCACCACACACCCACACACAATACACACACATACACGACACCACACATACATTTATGAATCATAGGTTTTCCCCTGAAATTTCCTGTTAGGCTCTCATGGGACATGCCCTCTCCCAAATCCCCCCTCTTTTTCAATTGTTATCTGGTGGAAATAGCATTGTCGCTCATCTGCTCACAACATCAGCTATATACAGAATCAGAAAGCAGCAGCCATGGACATAATAACGACACTGAATCTGTCTGTATTTATTATTGGTCGGTGAGCTGAGACAGAGTAGACATTTGGCACAGAGAACTGGCTGGAGACTGTCAGGCCTCATGGCGCATCAAATCAATTTAGGACCTGTCCTTTACACATTCACCAACTGAAGTCCTGGATGTGGGTGGTGATCGGGTGTCTAATAGTAGATACCAATCACACCATCCATTAATACCACACACAAACACATCTCCCAGTTGTCAGTTGCCACCTCCACTTAATGGATGGTAGGAAAGTGCCTCTCTTGTGGACTGTGAGTTGAGGCCGGCTGTGTGCTGGGAAAAGGAAAGTGAGAAAGATCCCTTCCACAGTTACAGCAGCTTCAGCAGGAAATAAAACATCGCTCCTTGCTGCTAGCGGTGTTTGTTTGTTTGATTCCTGTTGCATTTTTTTCTGTCACTCCGTCTCTGCCTCTCCTCGCTATCTCTCTTTTCTCGGGGTTCTCCCCTACTATCTCTGTCCTATGATGTTGTTTCACAGTAGGTCATGTTAGATCCTGCAGCCCTGCCAGCGGGATCAGGCGTGGATGTCAGACAGCATGGTCTTGTGGTTGCGTAGTGCCCGACTCATTATCATGATTCATGAGGATAAAAAGTGTGTGGTTAAGGTTGTTAAATGGCGCACGTGACAGAAGACATGCAAGACTACTAATACTATAACTGACATGGCCAAGCAATTGCTCACAGAGGGAATTTACTACTGACACCACATAAAACATAACCAATTATGGACCAACACTAGAAAATCCAAGGAACTTAAGGGATAGTGAAGGTGAAAAAACCTACAAACCCGGATCAAATTCAATGTGATTTACATTATACTGACTATACAATATGACTACCTAACATAATAATATCACGATCCATGTATTACTTTAGGCCATATCCATTATACAAGGTATCCAGACCAAAGACCAATGACTGGAAACGCTTCAGCTTGACAACACCTGGGAGAACAATGTCGTTAACACTGCTTAACAATGTTATCATTACAAGGATTAAACATGTGAAAGCAGTTATTGAAGGTGTTTATATAAATTAAACTCATAAAATGTCCTGTATATTGTAATGTATAATTTTTTTTAACTATTGGTTTTAAATAGTCAATTAAAGTGAGATTAGGTTATGCCCTTGCTTTTCAGGTTATTAGGTATTTTGTGGGAATGGCAAGTATTAATTATTCTAAAATGCTCGTGTACAGATTCTTTATTATATGTCTTGATCAGCAGTTTTAATGTGACAATCCAGTTGAGACCCACGTCCTGAATTTTGAAGTGGTTAGCTAGCTCTGTAATTTATGCCTAGGTTCTGCCTTCTCTAGTTAAGACTGGATCGTACAAGTCCTAATTTTGTTGACACAAGCAGCTAGGATAGCTCAACAGCCCACTCACAGTCTTTATCCACAAGTCGTTCAAACTCCGTCTCAACCCTGCCTCTAATCACATTTCTAAAGTTTCCTATTAAGGTCAGACAGACTTAGCACATACACTGGGCTGATATTTTCTAACAAACCTAACCGTAAGCCAATAAAACGCCAAATCTATTCATTATGCTCAGGCTAAGAGGGGCGCTCTTAGCTTAGCGGTTACTGAATCTTTATTTGTTGTGCTGTCCTAATGGAATGCAACGTGCGTTAGTATGTCCAGGTAATACCTACCTTTCCCATGGTGGGATAATCAAAGTGCAATACACAGTAATTATCGTGAAACACTCTCATTTGTGTGTGTGAAATTTACAATACAGTATTTTTCCCTGAATTCCAACATGTATTTTTGTTATACAAACGAGTACTCGTGTTACAAGTTAGGTGCTTCACTGCTTAAGATGTGCACAATATGAGAAATCCCAGGTAAAAACTGAGGCAAACTATGGCATTCCATGCCCACTTAAGCACGCGCTTGTAGCAAACGGTAGCTGTTACTTACTCATAGACATAAGTGGCTATTAATAATGGTCAAATCCTTGTTATCAAATCCTTGGTGGAATATGCCTTGGAGCTTCGAGTTCGCTCCAAACCCAAAGTAGCGCACAAATATGAACGGAGGTGTAGCGAAGCAATGCAATTCATATATCAATGCATGATGACGCCTTGTAAAGCACAACCAGATCATAAATAAAAAATAAAGGAGACAGTCCAAAGTCTCTATATTGAGCAAGTGTGATATCTATTTGCATGTGTTTGAGAGAGAGAGAAGAAGAGGAGAGAGTAGAGAGAGAGAGAGGAGAGAGATAGAGAGAGAAACAGATGTCGATACAGAGAGAGAGAGAGAGAGACAGAGCGAGAGAAAGAGGAATGCGATAGAGAGCGCAAGAAGAGCGATAAAACGAAGAAAGCAAGAGAGTGAGAGCGAGACTATAGAGATTAGAGATAGAGTGAGAGCAGATGGCTCCCTGATAGGATTAGAGAAAGAGAGAGATCAGTCGGCGATATGAAATCTAGAAGATAGCACAAGTAGTAACATATAACATAATACTAGTTATTGTGCGCAAATAATCATGAAACTGTGAGATTAATTGAGAAGTGAAGGTAGTGTACCCCCTGTGTTAGAGAGAGGAGGATCGAGAAGTCGGATGAAGAGGGAATATGAGGCAAAGTTGAATGACACAAGAAAATAAAGGATTCTCAAACAGGCTCCAACAGCAACACAATAAGCCCAAAAATGCTCTATAACGTGCAATGTGTGTAACTCAAAGCCGTCCTTCACAACCAGCGCGGAAGCAAGACAGGAGAGATAGAAGGAACGAGTTAGCAAAGGAGGTAGAGACAGGTCTACTTCTGTTAGATTGTCTGAAGCAGAGAAGCGATTTAGAGCTCGCGTACAGACACACATAGGGCCAGTAGTTTGCTAGAAAAGTCCTTGCGTTAGAGGTGAATATTCAGGTAACAATTGTCGTCTCGAATTCTGTCTGTGTCATGTACAGAATTGCGCACTAAACAATGTGGCCACGTGTAGGCAACAAATAGGACATCAGTGCTTCTTCTTCTCCTCATACATACATGCAATCTGCAGGAGGACAGAACAAAGTGGTGGAAGATTGCGTGGAACCAACGTTTTCAGACATATCGCACTTCAATATTAGTTTAAAAGTTTGCTGCCACTTTGCAGCAGCCAGTTCTGTCTGTTCTATACTCACCTGCTTTTGTAAAATCTACATTGTAGTGAAGTTTTGTCAGAAAGTGTGTTGTTCAGAGACTTCCTTTAACAATGACCGCAAGAAACAAGGAAGCGTCTAGACCGGGGCCTTGAAGTGCTGAAAGAATGTTATGGATAACTATTTTAAACTCTCTCTTGCAGTGGATCAAACATATAGGTATGATAAGATGAAATTCGCAAAATTACGGCGTCATGTTGCTGCTAGTCGTGCTTTGCCATGGTAGGCGTGTCTACAGTACTAAGCTTTATGTATCACTGTTTTTCCCATGGCTAACATATTAGCATGTATCTTGAGCACTGAACACCAGTTAGCTGTACAGGTTTGGTACAATGAGGTCGTTTCATGCCCTACTGTGTCATAGACGCATTCATATTTGTTATTTTTCTCCTTATGTGTTTGGATAATTGGGACTGTACAGGTAGTTTTTTTCAACAGTCCTAGTTTGAGGATCATGTCTTCATACTACATACA